>CM053271.1:67714403-68166903 GCA_028583415.1 Protea cynaroides | reverse complement strand
AAAAAAAAAAAAAAAAAAAAAAAAAAAAAAAAAAAAAAAAAAAAAAAAAAAAAAAAAAAAAAAAAAAAAAAAAAAAAAAAAAAAAAAAAAAAAAAAAAAAAAAAAAAAAAAAAAAAAAAAAAAAAAAAAAAAAAAAAAAAAAAAAAAAAAAAAAAAAAAAAAAAAAAAAAAAAAAAAAAAAAAAAAAAAAAAAAAAAAATATTTTAATAAAATTTTTTAAAATTTAAAAAAAAAAATAAAAAAAAAAAATATTATAATAAATTAAAAAAATAAAATAAAAAATATTTTTTTTTTTTTATTATAATAAAAAATTTTTTTTATATTTTTTTTTATTTATTTTTAAAAAAAAAATATAAAAAAAAAAATTTAAAAAAAAAAAAAATTTTTTTTTATTAAAAAAAAAAAATATAAAAAAAAAAAAAAAAATAAAAAAAATAAAAAAAAGTAAAAAAAAAAAAAAATATTAAAAATATAAAAAAATTTTTTTTAAATTTTAAAAAAAATAAAAAAAAATTTAAAAAAAAAAAAAAATTAAAAAGGGAAAATAAAAAAAATAATAAATTAAAATTTTGGTTGGTTGCTTTTGAGTAGACCTTTGTTGTTTATTGGTTGTTTATACATCATATGTTAAGGTGTATTATTCGCTGTTGCTCGCATTGGAAAGCTTGATGGATGTTTCAAAGTTAGTGACGATTTAGTGTGTTGGATTCCGTGGCCACACTGGTTGACGATAATTTTGTACTTAATATAGCCCAAGTAGGAGATTGTTAGATTTATGTGGGCTTAATTAATTACCTAAACTAGTTAATTCAGTGGGAGTCTGATTGACACGGTATAACCGGTTTGGTTTGGCTTGTCACATGGTATGAGATAGGTTTGGTAACCCTAATTCTATTGTGGGAAGGGTTTTAGGGTTACATCTGTATTCTATAAATACAGGGTTAGAGTCCCCACAACCACGATTAATCAGTTTTCTGCACCCATTAGCAAGAGACGTCAGGATATCCTCTGGAGGCTGTGGAAGACTGTAGCCGAGGGATTTCGATCAAAGTTTGGAGCGTCAATGAGAGTATGGAATTAATCTCTACATAAACAGGTATGTCTTTATGATTCATAGTTTATGACTTCTCTATTGTGTTCTAGGGCACTGTATGAGATTGGAATGGGTTTCATTGAAACCCTAAACACATAATTATCTAACAGTTGGTATCAGAGCCAACCATACAGACCTAGAATCAATGGAGATCGATTATAAAGACTGATAATGAATGGTCAAATTAAAAGAGAAATTTTTCTCAAGTTTTGGATCGAATCTCGATCAGATCTGTCGGAGATTTCTATAGACTAAAAAAAAATTTCGACCAACAAAAGAAGTCAAGCTACACACCGTTGGAAAGGTCTCGAAGAGACGGAGCCGACGATATAAAAATCTCCGGCGTCGACCACAGACGCGCCGGCACTCGCCGGGGGAATCCGCGAGTGGGACTCACTCGCGGGGGGAGAAAAAAAAAGGGTCTAACAGCGCCGAGTCATCGCCGGGTCGACTCGGCGTCGAATCGCTAACCCTAACGGGTTCCCTGGTTGACTCGGGCCAAGTCCACCCCGCCCAGATCGGCTCTACCAGAGCTGGCCCAGCCCGGCTAGTCAGACCCAGCCCGGGTCTTACCAGCCAATTCAGTCAAACCTGAACCTGGAATTGAGCGACCCGAAAACCCGTTTTGCTTGACCCGATGGGTTGACCCACACCCGTTTTTATGACCCAGTAGGTTGACCCGGAACCCGAATTTTGACCCGGTTACCCGAGAAAATTGGACCGGGTTGAACCGGTGGTTGACTCTCCGAACCAACTCTATGGTTCAACCCTGACAGACCAAAGCGGTTCGGTTTGAAGGAAAAAAAACAAAAAAAAAAGTTTTTGGAATATTCGGTTCGATTTAAACCGATCCAAACCGATCCTAGGTAGACCGAGCAAACCGAACCGAACCAAGCTGACCCAGACAGAATTTTCTTGTAAGGGTCTGTTTGGCTTCTGGTTTTGATAAAAGGACATTAAACAGTGATTCTGGGAGCTAGGAATGTCGGATTGACCTTCGGTTTATTTCGTTGGACTCCATTTTTAATGCTCTTCAATCTGATATATATTTTGGTATATTTTCATGCATTGAAAAATATATTATATTGGAAAAATGCCCTATGGGAACTCGATTTGCAATGTTTTTGCTAATTTTTCTTAAAGTTGTTGTACAAAATTGAATGATTAGGCTAATGTGCATGTTCATATGAATGTTTAGACTTGTAAAATTGTATTTTAAAGCATTCATGGTTAAATAAATATCCCACATAAGCTACAGTTTAGGATTTGTTCATATCATGGTGGAACTTGGTGTGACCACCAAAGTGGCAACCTTGTTTTATTATGATGTGTTCAAATTCTACAATATGTGTTTGTAAATGCTTTAATTTTGATAATGTTCACCCAAAGGTGACATTGTCCAAGTTTATTCAAATTATAATTTATAGCTATTGTGTAAGGATTATGGTGTGACTACCAAAGTGGCAACCTTAGTTCTATCATAATATGTTCAAATCTAACATTTATGCATTTACAAACTACTGTAAGGAAATATAGTGTTCACACAAAAGTGACACTAACATAAACTCTCACTTTTATGGATGCAGCAAAGAATGACACTGTCCACCCAAAGGTGGCGTTGTATAAGATTATAAAGAACGACACTGTCCACCCAAAAGTGGCGTTGTCAAAGAAAATAAAAAACTCATGCACATGATTGAAGGATTATGGCTTTAGGGGTCTCATCCACCCAAAGGTGGTGAGATTTTTGAAAGTCATTATCTCTTCGCAGTTATTGCACAGATATTGAGAGGACCAGTGCACATATTATCCCAAAGGATGTGTGTGTAGTTCGGTTGACTTTTCAAAGATATTAATTAGCTTGCACATGTTATGTATATATATTCTTGCTAGCTAATTTTATTTGATATTAATCGTAGACTTACAATTATTTACATTGTTGTGGACATGTAATGATTAAATACCTTAAGATGCCTGTCTCTGGCTGCCAGTTTTATGAATTGGCATGGAAACTGAAAACTAGTCTAGGATTGTTTAACCTAGATGTATTCAATAGAAAAATTGTATTCTGATCCTTAGGGTGTTCAGTCCTTAAGATCAAGTAAAGCAATGTTAAGATGAGAAACATTGAAAAATGATATTTCTTGAGAAATCTAAAGAAAGATTTGATTTTTTTCAAGAAGGGGCAGAGAGATGTTTTATTACTCAAGTCCATTAGCATCAGTTTTTGATGTTAAGAGATGGTATTCGAAATGTGAGGAAGTACAAGGTAGAGATGTTAAGTATTAATGATAAGCTCAAGGATAAGTGAATATTTGTAGGTTCATTAAAACCTATGTAGGTGACATTTTAGACTTTTCACTTCCTCACAAGAATTGTATAGTCAGATCCTGGTGATATATAGTACTTAAAAATATATGAACCCTAAAGTAAAAGAACTAAGGATAAAAGTTCAAAGAAAAGAGAAAAATATGAATGCCAATGTCATAGTGCATAATATATTCCCAGACAAAGGCAAGTTGTAAAAGGGGTAGGAAAATTCATAGAAAGAAAATATTTTTTTTCATGGAATAGTCAGAAACTTTATGACAAAGAATTAGACATTAAAAAACTACAAGATAAAATGGATCTAAGTAGAATAAAATTCTTGTAGAGTGATCCAGAAGGGACATGTAAAGAGGATTTATATAGCTGGACAGCTTAAGTGAAAAAGGAATAAGGATTATGAAACTTCTGAGCAAGAAGGTGCAGTATATTGGATACTTAAGCATTAATCTTTAATTTATTATATCTTTAGATGTTAAACTGTATATTGTAATCTTCCACCCTAGTCATAAGGGTTTATGACTGTTGTCCAAAGAAAGATTAGAAAGAATAATATTCTGAAATTCTCCTTCCAAAGTTTATTATATGTATATATGTGAGAATTATTTAAAAGAGAATATGACAAGATTAAAGTAAGTGAAGGTTACTCACAATAAGAATTTATTGGACTTGGTGGACATTGAAATTTCATCTAGGACTTATTGTCACATTTTAGTCTATGGTTGTTTTTCCAAATAATGAAAATTAAGATGGAAAAATTTTTATTAAAAGAATTGAAACTATTGGATCTGAATGAGAGAGTTTTGGGAGACCATGTGCTACTGGTCTGTTTCTGATAAATTTAAGTAAATATTTGCAAAAGCCTAAGAATGTATTTGATCCTATAAGGAAATAATTGATATTGTAGCCTATATTGTTAATAAAGTGCTTAGTCAATTTCAGTGTCAGTTCCAGTTTAAGTTATTTTCTTGTTTAAAACTGTAGAACTGACATGGTTTCATAATACTCGTGGGAGAGTGATTATTTTAGGACATTGAGTTGTCATATTATGGGATGTGAAAATAGACCCAAGAAACTTGAAGTTTGATGAGGCCACATGGAAATGCATGTGAAGCAACCAGTTGAGATACCAGAAATGTTACTAGAGTATAATAAAATGATTATAGAAATATTCATTAAGATCGATGCTTCTGCCAAGTAGCAGAGCCAGATGAGGCAATGAAGAGATATACTAGACCATGTAGATCTGTGATTTCATCCAATCACATGTAGTACTTCAAAATAGATGTTGTTGGTAATGGATAAAAATGAAGATCCCAATGATTTTGAGCAAGTTGTTAGTAATGAAATTGCTCTTGAATGTTTAATGATCATAAAGGATGTGTTGTTGTCTATGAACAATAATGAGACGTGGAATTTATGCTTTTGTTAATGAGCGGTGTACTCATAGGCTATAAATGGATATACAAAGAAAATGTGTGATTCTAGTGGGAGAATTGATTGCTACAAAGTAAGACTTATAGCAAAGTAGAATCACACAATGGGAAGAGAAAGAGAACTTCAAATTTTGAGGTCTTAGTTGCTCATTTTATTTTGGAGTTGCATCAGGTAGATGTAGGGTCCGTTTGATAAAACTTCTACTTCTGGATTCTATGGATTCTGGCTTCCAGGGAGCCATTTTGGAGTAGAAGCGTGTTTGGTAAGTCCAGTTAGATTCCAACTCCCATAGAGTGAACCGGATTCAGAATGACTCCAGAATCCAAAATTTTGGAGTCATAAATACTTGCTCCAAGCTTTTGGATTAACTTTTTAAGAGAAAAAAAAGAGTCGACACTCACATGTCTATCACTTGACCACCACCACCACCACCACAACCACCACCACCACCACAACCACCACTACCACCACCACCACCACCAACACCACCATTGCCGCCGCCTTCACCACCACTACCAACACCACCGCCCACCACCCACCACCACCACTACCACAACCACCACCACCACCACCACCACCACCACCACCACCACCACCACCACCACCACCGCCACCACCACCACCACCGTCGCCGCCACCTTTACCACCACCACCAACACCACCACCACCGCCTCCACCACCACCACCAACACCACCGCCCACCACCACTACTACGACTATTTTTCTAGACTTCGATTGGAGGGATAGTGTGTTATCAAACATGTTTCTAATCCAAAGATGCTCTAAAATCCATTTCAGAATTGCGTTATCAAACAAGTTTCTACTCCAAAATAATCTTAGAGTAGCTTGGAGTAGAATCCAAATTTGAACCAGAATCCAGAATCCAGAAGCAGAAGTTTTATCAAACGGGCCCGTAAAGATCGTTTTTTATCAAAGAAAATCTTGAAGAAAATGTTTATATATTTTAATCACAAGGTTTTGTGGTAAGGATAAAGAAGATATATTTTGTATACTTATAAAGTCAATCTGTGGATTAAATAGGTATCCGGATAATGGTATTTCAAGTTTGACAGGATGGTATCTTCGATTGTCATTGACCATTGTATATATCTATAGGTCAGTAGGAGTGGATTCACTTCCTTGTCATGTGTGTTGATGGTTTGCATTGACCTGTAGTGACATGGTTTACTAGTTGAAATCAATGTTTTTCTGTCTGAAAACTTCGACATGTAAAACTATATGAGCAAGTACCTTTGTACCTGAAATTGAGTTTGCTCGTGACAGGAAAAATAAAATTATGGATTTATCTCAAAGTATAAATATTGTTCATGTTTTTGAAGGTTCAGTATGCATGTATAACTAGTAAGTTGCGGATGCTAAGATCAGTAAAGGAGATAAATTGATAGAATTGTAGACAAAGAATGATACTGAGTATTAGCATCTACAATGTATAGAGAGCTTGATATATGTTTAAGGTTGTAATATTTTCATATAGCCTTTTCATTGACTGTCATAGGATGTTTCAGTTGGATGCTGGTATAGCTTACTCGTCAACGGGGAAAAAGGAAGGTCATGCGGTATATGCAGAGGACTAAAGATTATATGTTCATTTATAGAAGTAGTGACACTCTAGGCTATTTTTGATGTAATTTATAATGATTGTATTGATGACAAGAAACCAACATCAAGGTTCATTGTCATGGTAGTAGGGTTTTATAACTCTATATAATGATAACAAACAAGATATCTTGTGTGAAAATTTATTCTCTAATTTGGAGATTATAGACTCCACTTTTAAACCTATTGAGATGTGTTCTAACAGTGGTTCAACTGTGTTATTCTCAACGAATAATAAGAAATATAGTATTTCACAGTATTATAGAGATCAAATCTCTTCAAGTAAGGAAGATGTCAAAAGATTTTATATCGTTGTAGATTCTCGAACGAAGGTTTTGTCAGTGGGAGTCTTTAAGGGACGGTATGTCCAATATAAGAATGGATGAAAACAAATAATTTTATCAGAGGCTTAAGTGGCCAAAGATCTGGGAATCAGTGGGAGTCTTTAGATTTGCTTAATCAGTGGGAGACTCTTTATGTTTATACTTGTGTTTTCACATTGCTTACTGTGCTTAATTGTATTGCTCATGGTTTGATGGTACAGTTTTTTTTTGTAACTATGATTTTGTTTACATTAGCATTTGCGTTATTACTATTTTGCATACATAGTTATGTGTTTGACATGTCACAGATATGAGGCAGTATTTATCCAAAGTTTCAAGGCAGTATTTAGCCAAAGTTTCAAGGCAGTATTTAACCAAAGTTTCAAAGCAGTATTTAGCCAAAGATTTAAGGTGGTGTCTAACCAAAGTATGGTATTATAATTCCAGAATATTTAAATACCATGTTAAGTTGCCCATAAAAGTTTTGGGGCACTTTGATTAAGGTTATTTAATCAATTTTGGACTCGCATGGGAGTTTACTTTCATGCATTATCTCAGGTGATTCATGTATTGAGTAGACCTTTGTTGTGGCTGACAAAAGTTTATACACCATATGTTAAGGTGTATTATTTGATGTTGCTCGCATTGGAAAGCTTGATGGATGTTTCAAAGTTAGTGACGATTTAGTGTGTTGGATTCTGTGGCCACACTGATTGATGATAGTTTTGTAATTAATATAGCCCAAGTGAGAGATTGTTAGATTTATGTGGGCTTAATTAATTACCTAAACTAGTTAATTCAGTGAGAATTTGATTGACACGGTATAACCGGTTTGGTTTGATTCGTCACATGGTATGAGATAGGTTTGGTAACCCTAATTCTATTGTGGGAAGGGTTTTAGGGTTACATCTGTATTCTATAAATACAGGGTTAGAGTCCCCACAGCCACGGTTAATCAGTTCTCTGCACCCATTAGCAAGAGACGTCAGGATATCCTCTGGAGGCTGTGGAAGACTGTAGCCGAGGGATTTTGATCAAAGCTTGGAGCGTCAATGAGCGTATGGAATTAATCTCTACACAAACAGGTATGTCTTTATGATTTATAGTTTATGGCTTCTCTATTGTGTTCTAGGGCACTGTATGGGATTGGAATGAGTTTCATTGAAACCCTAAACACATAATTATCTAACAACACTTACTACCCAAGGGTTTCAAGTACATATGACGATGAACAACAAGCATCGATATTATCTAACATAGGTTATAAATGAAATTAAGGAGAATACATATGTAAACATATGATCTTCAGGATATAAACACATAAACAGATTCCTAAAAATCTCGAAGAGCTATTGACCAATTATGATCAGCATCCGAGGTCATTTCACCGTGCAACACGTGGCATCGACCACACGGTTTTGTTCACAAGCGTGCGACACGTGCCATCGGATGCACGTCGAAACCTGGCCAAAACACTTCGATCTTTCTCCGACGGTTTTCTAGAATTTTTCTAAGCCTGAATAAGGAGTTTGGCCCTAAAATTCCCATTATAGCTTAGGTTATTGCCATTGATTCCATTTCCCATTTTACCGATATTGCTGGATCTGGTTTTAATACCTTGGATCCGATTCCTGCAATACCAGGAGAGGTTTTCCTTGGGTTTTAGTTCATGACTCATCCATTCTAATAACTATTCAAGGTCTAGAATCCTTTGATCCAATTATTAATCAATATCATCCATTTCCAATATTTTCAGGATTTTGGTTCATCATTGAATCTGATCCAACTTTCAGTTTTGTCCTTAAATGTGTCTCAGTATTAGTGAAGGGAGACAATAGCCTGGAGAATCATAACCAGAGGTCCTTCTATGGTTCATATCCATTTATTTAACTTAAAGAGAAAGAAGAGGATAGGGGAATCGATACCAGTTATAGTTTTTGGTGTCGGTGCTGTCCAGCGGATGATTCCAATGGTGGTAGAGGTTCCCTTCTTCCTTCTCTCTTTCTCCCTCTCCCTTTCTTCTTCCTTCTTCTCCAAAACGTGGTAGAGCTTCCTTCTCTCTCTCTCTCTCTCGCTCTCTCTCTCGTTTTTGTCTAAACACTAACTAAGAGATGGAAAGTGGATTATTCCATGCTCAATCCACGTTTGGAGTGGATTGGGTTTCCAATCATGGTAAGTTGGAGGTTTCCCTCCTTCTTACCAATTTCAAAGGATAATGAACCTAAACACAATCTCAAATCGCTGTAGAGACAGTCCAGATCACAGACCAAACAATCCGCTAGTCCAAAACTGGGTTGGTTTCCAATTCAGTCTCGGTCTAGGAGGTGCGGCACGTGTCTGACCGCACCTTAGTGGTGTCATGCCAAACCCCTTGTTTGAGTCCTACTTGAGTATTTAAGTGTGAATGGTTTTGCTAGGTTACCTCCAATGGGTTTCATAGGTCTGGTTCACATTAGTTTGACTTGTTTATCGTGGTAAGACCTGTAACAAAGCCAAATTTCAAATTATGATCAAAATTTTGGGTGCGGATCATACATTCAGTCTGTCTCTCAATTGTCTTAGTCTCATGATTCTCTTTTCCTCATTTTTAGAACCTTTCGAATCTTCAAGAACCTTCAACATAATTAGCTACTTAATTTTTCATTATTAATTAGAAACAAACCGGATACATTATGTCCTTGATTATCCGAATTCGTATCCACATATCTCTATTATAGATAAATCTACACAGAATACAGATAAGAATCAAATCCAGATTTTCGGCTATCCTTTTGCAGCCATAGTGTAGCCAAAAACTAGTATATATAATTTGAGATGAAACAAAGCAGAAATGAGAGAGTTATGTAACTAGAAAACATACTAAAATTGTTAGAAAAACAAGGGAATAGTTGACGATGGAAGTAGAGAAAACTAACCAGAGAATGGTAGGGAAAAAAAAGGGAAAATATTAAAAGAAAGATAGGACAGGAATCTTTATCAGTTTCTTGGAGTCCACCAAGTTGAACCTGATAATCCAACGAGAAGAACAGAAATTCATAGTAATTGAAGAAAACTGAAATCTGTAAATGCATAAAATCGTGGAGAGGGTGATGGCCTGTACATCTATTTATAAATTTTGGCATGGACTGACTAATAGATTGATCTAGACTAGCCTGGACCAAATACTCAACTCAGCCTTTCTCCTAATTAAATGAGGTTGGCTCTAGTCTGACGGGACCAAATCCTATATTGAAACTGAACAAAAATAAAAAAATTAAGATTTATTAGAAAGACCTATTGACCGGCTAATAGAGGTCACCTATTCCTTCAAAGACTTTTGACATAACTGCAAATTTCAGCAGAAAAACACAAGCCTATTCCAGCCAATACCATTAACAAACATAAAACCAAAGCAAGAATAACATTCAAACTAATGCCATGGTCAGGACTGAATTCCAAAAGATTCAAAGAGTGTGCCATCTTAGGAACAAATCAGGTGCTCCTCTTAAACTGAATTCTTAAAGATTCAATGTGGTTTTCTCAATTATATAACATGCCAATAAATTACTAGAAGAATTTATTCACAGTAAGTTATATATCTGATCCAGACGAAAGGTTAAACAATCACCTAGAAGATTATTATTATTATTATTTTTTTGATAGGAGACAGAGAAAGATAATTTAATCCTATAAAGATTAGGATAACAAAATGATCAAGTTATCTCGCCGCTTTCTAAAGATAAAACGAAACACTATTATAAAAATATCTTCATAAATCTCATCCAAACAAAATACCTTCACGTGCTTTAATGCATTTTCTTCAAAGAACTTGAATCAAAGTTTACAAGCTTCCATTCCCAAAAATAAAAAAAATAAAAAAAGTGTTCAGAAGCTTCCTTCATGGCTGTTGAACATTATTTATAATAACATATTAATATGCAAAGGAAGCCTGTGATGACATAATTAGAAATTCCATGGGTTCTTACGGATCAGATCAAACAGAAACATCAAGAGCAACGAGTTACAACAAAAAGGAGATTTCATTAACAAGTAATGGAGATCCTTCAGAGAAATAACAAGAAGAAACTATAACTTTAATAAACAATTTATCCACAAAAGCAGTAAAACATGAGCATCAAATTCAACCCCCAACCCCCAAACCCCCCCCCCCACAAAAAAAAAAAAAAAAAAAAAAAAGCAGAAAGATTGACGACAGAACCGCCATTCTGACACCATTCACCCCCTACTTTGCACATTTTCTTCACACCATCGTCACCAGAAGATCATAAAGAAAACAAATCGAGAGCAGTAATACCAAATTGACAACCCAACCCACCAAGAAAACGACTTCACTTTCATTATCTCATCTCTGGTCGGTTGGGCATTCCCTCGCAATATGTCCTTGCTCACCACAATTATAACAACCCCTGCCACCACCGTAAAAACCACCACCGCCGCCGCCGCCACCACGGCCACCATCATATCTCCCACCACCACTTCCCTGATAGCATTCCCTTGCCAAGTGACCAGTTTGTCCACAATTATAGCACGCAGCACCACCACCATAGCCTCCTCCACCTGATCTCCCTCCTCTCCCACCACCTCGCCACCCTCTCCCAAACCCACCACCATAACTGCCATAACTGCTACCCCTGCCTCTTCCTCCAGAAAACCCACGTCCACTACCACCGCCACCACCCATAGCAGCAGCAGAAACGTAAAATCCATTCGGTCCAGTCACATCGACAGCCTTCGTTCGTCCATCATCACCTCGACCGATTTCGAATTCAACCTGCTCACCTTCCCCAAGAGTCCGAAACCCATCTGCCCGGATCGACGATTGGTGAACAAACAGATCGTCGCTCCCATCATCTGGAGTAATGAAGCCGTAACCTTTCTGCCCACTGAACCATTTCACAATCCCCGTCGATCTCTTGCCTTGTGCCATCACTAACCACAACAGAGAACAATAGAGAACTTAAAGCTTTAGAGCTTCTTCGGTAGTTTAAACAGCTCAAATTCTTATACCCTAATCTTCTCTTCAAAGCTGATTACTAAGAGGAAAGTGAAAGAACTCAAAAGACTTAACCAGAAAAAGGTGAAGGAAATCAAAAGCAGAGAGACTGGGAAGCTCCATATTGTGAGTTTTCATCTTTTCTCCTACTCCAAGCGTTAGCTGCCACTAGCGTGGCTCCGAAGCTGCAAGTGGTTTTGGGATATATTTTGATTTTGGGACCCGTTTTATTGACGTTGATGGGACTCTATGTTTGAGAAAAATTCAACGGTTTGTGATTTATTATAAGGAAATATTGTATGCCGTTGATGTAAAGTTTTTCGGGAGATTACTTAAATAGCCCTTTAATTATCTACTTCTTGTTGCTCCTTGGATTCTAATGAAGGTAGCCTAGTCCATTGTCTTGGGCCGCCCAGTGAGATCCAACGGCTGAACTCATATCAATATATCGGGACTTGGGCTGTGCGCTTAGTTCTCTCCAGCCGCTGGATTGCCCACCACGATGGAGAGGATATGGGTAGTTTTGGCCGTTAAGCTGCTGGGCGGATATCATCGATCTCGACTGCTCAATAGCTTTCCACGTGTTGCATTTATGCGCGTAAGAGAAAAAGTTAATGGGTCCATTAAAAATATTCTTACGCTATGTTTAGATGGTTAAAAATAAGCGGCGCGGGCGGGGGGCAAAGAACCCGCATAAATCAAAAGTAACGACGTCGACGGGTGTTAGTTGTTCTGTCTAGGAAAATCAAAAGTAACGATGATAGGGAATTTGGAAAGAAATCGTCTCCCGCCTGGCTTTATGCGGGAGACACGGCTGCTTCCTTTGGATGTGCAATACGTGGCAGATATCATATCTGACGCTCAACAATCCATTGATGCATAATGTTATAACTAAAAGGTGTTGCATCCTATCGATCTCAGAGTTTTCAACCGCGAAACTTGATTTTGAATCTGCAAGACTCTACACCACTTTTCGTGGGGGATATTGTTTCAGGGGGAGAAGAAAGTTGAGAGAGTGGCGGAGGAGAAAGGAGACCGAGTTCTGTGGGTTTTTTTTTTCCAGGGGAGTGGCGGAGGGGAAAGAAGATCGAGTTGATCTGCAACTTCTTGCATTTCTTCCACGATACAAACATCTTAGCCTCTATTCAGATATTTAGGGCTTTTCTTTTTTGGAAAAAAAGAAAAGAAAAGGGAAAAAGAAGGGGGATGGGGTGTTCAATCGTTCACGTTGGAATGCGAAGCGCTTGTGAACTCCAAGTTTTTGATTCATCTGCTGGAATTTGCTTACTGACCGTGGTCTTCTGAACAGTGAAGATTTCTTTCTATGATCTCCGAACCGCCTGGGTTTATGAACAGCATTGACGTCCATCAGAGTAATAGAGTATGTCCATCCCAACTAACACTATCTAATTAGATATTTTCTTCCTTTACAGAAGTGAATCCCTTCTCAATCCATCATCTGTTGGGTTCATAAAACGATTTGCATTGAGTTGCTAGCTCAGTAACCTTGGTCCAACTGGGACTGGTGCTTATTCAAAAAGAGTTTGATGATATGTATAACAAATAAGCTATTTTTTATTTAGTACATGGAGAACCTTGAATGCATAACATATGTATTGTAGTTTGTAGCCAGAGCAAACATCTTGTAATAGTTAAGAATCTAAAATTTGGTCTTTCTCAAACCAATTTTATTTTATATATATCTTTTCATCCTTTAGACTGGATCTCAAAAGAGTTTGACTGTTTTTTCTGTGTTAACTCTTCAATATCACCTCATAATTTGCAGAACAGTTACAATAGATGGTGGCCATGACTTTTCAGGAGAAATTTTCTGATGACCACAATCGGAGTTGGAAAAACTCTTAGTCAATGAAAATTCCAGTGCTAGAATGAGTTGCAGAATCCCAGTAGATTCATCAAATCAAAAAATCCAATACAATTTGATGAACATAACCATATTGTATGGACTACTGTGTTATAAAGCTAATTGGGTGTTCTTAATCATATAGGTCTTAAAATCTATTTTAAGCCGTGAGTAGGAGGCCTGTAGAAAAAAGTTAAGACTAATCTGTGCCATACTGAACTATAAGTTAGACCAATCTATGCCATATTGAACAATAAGTTAGACCAATCTGTGCCATACTGCCATTCGTTAAAACAGTCTTACTTGACCCATTTATTATTTTTTGGTTTATTGCATATAAGAAAATGATTGAAATATCGAATGCCAAATAAAGGGTTAGTCAATTGTTTTGTTCTCAAAATGCTTAGGAAATTAAAACAGAATGGGAGAAATGACATAAACCTTTCTTACCTTTTCACATACAAAAAAGAAAACCTGTAAAATTAAGAAGAAAGGAAATTCTTATCATATTTTGGAAACTCAATTTGATGAGACTTTGACTAATCCATATTATCCTTGGAAAAAAAAAATGAGAGAGTTTGTTTCTTGGTTTCCCATTAATTAAAAGCAGTTTAACTTGGTCCATACAATATGGTTATGTTTATAACATATAATTTGATGAACATAACCTTTTCAATCCATCATCTGTTGGGTCCATACAATTTGAGGTTGCAGGATCCCAGTAGACTTGGGCCTGGTACCCAGCCTTGTGCTCTAGATTCAGATCATAGGATATACAATTGTGTTTGACCTAGAATGTCCCCTCCCCCTCTCTGAAACGCACTGGGTTGAATTTTCAGACTGAAATGTTAAATTTAGGTTGTATCTTCAATATTAATGCTTGTGAAGTTTTTATCCCTCATTTCTCATACATGTGCATCTATTTCTCTAAAGCAAGGACCGGATTAGTGGGTATGAGGGTGAAGAACCAAGAGAATGAAGAATGAGATAGGAACTACAGAGGGTGAAATGAGATAGGAACTACAGCAGGGACTGGATTCTTTTTTGTTTGCAAATTCCTTATTTCTCTATAGATTCTTTTTTGTCTGCAAAATGTGGTGCTAATGGTGATGAGTCACTGTTTTGATAGAATTATTCGGAAATCTAAATATTCCATTACCTTTCACTAGAAAATATTCAAGTGGGGGAGTGTATTCGGAAATGAAAATATTCTATCTTGCCTTTAAGTATTGAGTGTGATTGTAAATACCAAGCATGGGTCTTTGATGAGCAACTGCCATGACTATGTAAGCAATGAATTTGGAACTCCATGTCCTCAATGTCAAAGGCAGATGTCAGTGCAGGTGACTTATGTTGCAAAAACAGGAATAACAAAAGAGAAAACAAGTAGTGATGGAAGAGGCTATGTGGAAGAGATTTAGTTCTTGTGACATTCTGTGTTTAGTTCTATGAAACATTTGGTTTTGTTGTTGGATTTAAGAACATCTCTGTTATCATGTTTTGATAATTATTATATTTTTATCTGGTATTATGAATATCGGATGTAGCTCAAGCGTATAGTGAATGAGCACAAATTGAATCTGCTCTTATTTCCTATACGAAATGTCTCCAATTTCTTATCTTTGGAGTTTTTTCTATTTTCTTTTTTCCAATTTTACCCATATATATTGCATCGTGCACATTTTCCCTCCTCTCTCCTCACTCCCTATCCCTCTGCAAATGAACCAATCAGTACCTGACGGAAGATGCTAATAAAACCTAAGGCAAGGGCATGTTATCTTACCCTGCAACAGTGAAGAAGTGAAGGCAAGGCATTGATGTAGTGTTGCAATTAGAATTTTAAAGGTGGTGATTGTGGCCCAGTGTTAAATTGGCTGGCTCATGCAGCTGCACCAGTCATCAGAAGGGAGTTCGATCTATTTAGTACCACTTTTTAATGATGTTTTTTCGGGCAGAAATCTTTGTTTTTGGTTGGGATCGATGAGAGTTGCTGAGAATGAGAGGAAGAGTTTCTATCAAATTCAAGTGGGAGGGCCGAAGGGTATTCCAAGCTTGCTACTCCCAAATGCCACTCCCAAAAAAATCTTATGGTAATAAAAAAAAAATGTGGTATTCCAAGCTTGCTACTCCCAAATATTACTCATAGGTGTAATGGTCTTGTTATGTGTTTTACTACTTACTCGTATTGTATAAGCACCGAGACATGCATTAAACATGCAAATCCTCTTAAATAGTCGATTGGTTTGATTCATTCCTTTATTTTTCCGATTTAACTAACCAGGCTCTTATGAAGTTAGATTATTTTTCCGATTTAATTAACCAAGCTCCTATGAAGTTAGGTTATATCCACAATATGTGTGCCGAAATTCTGATTTCTCATCATGAAAGATACACATGGAACATATGTACATTCATGAAAATCAACATCATTAAATGATTCTGGAGCCTTGCCTTCTATTCTGGCAGCTGTAGTCGCATCTGGTTTCTTTGAACTTTATTACGTATTTGAGAAAAAAGGTGGAATCATAAGAATTCTTAGGGCAAAGAAGTTGCTGGACTGCAGCTTTTTCATTGGCAGAATATGCACACTTAGAAAGAACATCAAATTTGAATATCCTCGAGGATGATAATACGTTGGAATGATCCTTTGAGAAGAACTCTAAGTCTCCAGCTGTTGGTATGCTTTAATTTAATGACATGCTCCCTCCTCTTCCTTTTATTCATCACTGATTAAGTCCTCTCTCAGCCCCATCAGAACACTCTTGAAAGCTAAAGCGGCGCTTGGGGATCGGCCACAGAAGTATGAGATGTTGAGGCTTGAATTACACCCAATTTCCAACAATTGATGCTATTACTTCCTCTTCTCAATAATCCTACATGAAACCCATGGCCATTTGACGCCAACTTCACAGAAGAATTCCCAAATGCCTTTTGAGATCCAGATTCGTTGCAGCATCCGTAAGTTTGAATTGCCCCAATTGCTTGGTGAAATGCAACAGCAGTCATTCTGAAAAACCAGGAAGGCACATGAAAATAGAAACTAAATGCGTGAGAAAAGAGTGGTGGGAGATGGGCGGGACTCAGTAGCCACTAAAAGATATAAGACATCAAACAGAACTAGTGCTACAAAAATTTTAAACCAACAAACAAAATGGTAGCAAAATGTAAGAAAATTATCCAACTAAAATCAGACCAATCCATGACACATAAATCCCCATTAAAATCAAACTCATCTGAGATCTAGTATTGCCAGTAACTGAAACAAGAAATCAGTGCCAAAACTCAGACAGAAAAGAAGTTACCCAATTGACAGTGGGCATAAATCAAAAGGGAGGCGGAAGATCTTTTTCTCGTTGGTTTAATACATCCAGCTTACAACTTCCAAAATTTAAAAATAAAAATAAATAGGCGAAGAAAACTAAACCACGAAATAATTCAGACAGGGTTCACCTCCAGTCTCCTTCCCTCCATTCCTAAACAAAATTACCCCACCTCACGAGTTATGCTTCCATTGCTTGCAACAAGAGTCATGTTAATTTAAATGAACGAATACACAGTCAAATGAGCATCACAAATATAACAAACCAAAGCATTTCCCCCGAAAATTTGAATATAACAAAGCAACAAAAATGGCCTCAAACTCACAAAATGAAATCATACATTTTTCTCAAGAGCTTCAACTGAGGGAACATTATCAAATACCCTTGAAAGACAAATCACAACAAACAACAAAAACCCACAAAAGAAAAGGTAGAAAAGAAGTAAAATCATCATGGTCTTTCACCTGCTTCCCAGTTTCGCCACTCTCTCTATCAAGTATCTTCCTATCTTCTTCCTCTGCCCGCGATTTGGAACCCAAAGCAAACCCGGAACCCTCTCCTCTGAAACAAAACCTCCAACGCCCTAATTTGTCAAGTTTCCACTGTCTGCGATTTGATACACAAAGCAAACCCTCTGAAACTATTTCGTCTTCCTCGATCTCCTTTATCCTCCAGCGGTCTCTCTCTCTCAACTTTCTTTATCCTCCAGCGGTTTCTCTCTCTCTCTCTCAACTTTCTTCTGGATATCCCTTTCTTCTTCCTCTGCCTTCTTTCCCTTTCCCCTCCGAAACTGTCTGGGTTGAAAACTCAGACAGAGATGGAGTTGTCGATCCTTTTAAGATTCAAAAAGGGATATTTGATAGGATGCAACATTCGTTTCGTTATAACATTATGCATCAATTGATTATTGAGCGCCAGATATGATACTGCCAGGTGTTGCACATCCAAGTGAAGCAGCCGTGTCTCCCGCATAAAGCCAGGCGGGAGACGATTTCTTTCCAGGGAAGTTAGTTGGGGATCCACATCGTCTTCTCCCTAGAATTCAGGAGGAGGGGCAGCGGTCTCGATGGATGGCCGATACCTAGCTCTCTAGTGAATTCGAGCCATCCATCCAAGCCGACACCCCTGTCGGCTCAGTTTGTAGGCTAGGGTGTCGGCTTGGATGGACAGCTCGGATTCACCCAAGAACCAGGTGTCAGCCATCCATCCAGGCCGCCATCCCTCCTCCCAAATATCAAGGAGGAGATGATTTGAATCCGTTAGTTGGTCTGTCTAGAGAAATCAAAAGTAATGTGAGTTGGTCTGTCACACCCCAATTCTGATCCAACCAGAATGGTGTGAGTGAACCGTCATTGAACCAACGGTTCACACCAGGATCTCGAATAGGCCGTGTCCACTCATACAAACCATTACACATAACCACAATCAGAATATAAATAGTACAACGGAAGTCTTTAAAATAGAATGAACTGAGTATCTATTGATAATTTAAATAAAATATCCCATTATTCAAATCAAATCATAAAATATAATATCATTACACCCCTTTAAAAGTCAACCGAAACTAACTGAAACAAATAAATAAAATCAATCACAGGTACACGCAGAAAGGGCACTCGCATGAAGCGTCATGCTCGTCCTCTCCTGCCTGTGCACCCAGAGCAGCAACATCACCATACGTCGGAGCGTTCATATAGTCATCCACCGTGTATCTTGCATCAACATCTAAAAACAATGTGTACACAAAAGGTGAGCTCACAACTTAGCTCAGTAAGACAATCAGACAGTTTCACAATATTATGCATGAGTAACAATCATTTTATGCTGTGGTCTGGTTTTAAGTTTGCAATGTGCTATAGAAAGGTTTGGTGGCCCCCGCACCTCTATACACGAGTGTGTGGCACCTCATGGATCACACCCCCATTGGCCCACATGCACCCATCATGGAATAGAGATAAAACTAAGATACCCCCGAACCTCCCCTGATGCTCTACCCATACCAGTACCTAAGCCCCTACTGGCCAGGACTCGCAAACTGGGCTCGCAACTAACCAATCCTATATGTCATCAACGTATGCTCTATCCTAGCACATCCGTCTACGGCATAGAGATAGAGCTAAGGCATTCCCACACCTCCCCTGATGCCCTATCCGCAACTAACCCACTAGGATAGATACAATACGCAGGTAGACCCCATACCAACATAACTCCTTACGGCATAGAGATAGAGCTAAAGCATCATGGACAAGCCAGCGTCGACCTCGGAGACCACAATGCCACATAACCATGGCCAGGTCAGCATCAACATCGGAGACCATCGTACCACGATCTTCCCCTGATGCCCCACCCGTACCAAGCATGTTAAGACAGAATACTACAAAAGGTGCTAGTGTGAGGAGTGATCCCAGGCCCATGCCCTACTCCACACACTAACGAAAACAATCACATGCTTAACAATCACATCCTATCAATGCATGAACAATAATAATAACTGAAAGTAAAGGATGGCATGTGAATATGCACAAACATCACGTCATATATAATCAGGTGATTAACATCGACTTATTGTCCATTAATTATTAGGTTTAGGTCAGATTCCCTTACCTGACGCTCGTTTGTTAGCTTGCTCCACGTCGCAAGATCCAAACGGGAAGTCACAAAGTCCTACAATGTTATTAGGGTTTCATTAGAATATATTGCTTAGGGTTTCATGTTGGTCGAAAACCAACATGGTTACAAAATACCCTCACAGAGCTGACCGGTGGCATGTACCGGTCGCAGCTCTGTGGGAAAGACTGGCGACCGGTATGGTCAGTCGGTCCCCACAGACCAGCCTCCCGAGGGATACCGGTGGCAACATACCCTGGTCGCCCCCGTGTGCAACCGGTATAGTCGACCGGTATGTCTCCGGAAGACCATACATGGGTTTTTCGACTGCCGTCGATCATCCTCCCTGGATTTCCAAGGTTTCTCCTATCCATTCTAAGTCTAAACTTGGAGTTAGAGTTATCCCCAACTCATTCAAGTCTTATTTCGATGAATATCATCTTGGAACTCGAATCTAAGGTTTGACGGCAACTTAGGGTTTATTGGCCAATTTAGGGTTTTAGATCAATACCTACTTTGCATGGTATTGATCCACCCACACAACTAACATAGGGTAAGAATATTGATTCAAACACTTACCGTTGACTGGCGTAGAGTGAGCTTCGTCGAACGGCAATGGCGGCACCCCCTTCTTCTTCCTAGCTCATTCTCCTTTCCAACCTCTTTCTCTTCTCTAGGGTTTGCGAGAGATAATGGAAAGGATTTGAGGAGGTTTAAGGGTGTATTTATAGGCTAGAATTAGGGTTTAGTAACCCTATTAGGATTAGGAAAGTCTTAGATTCGAAATCAGGAAGTGGGACCCTCAGAAGTCAATTTTTAGATTTCCACACTCAGCTGCGCAGAGCTGACCGGTCGACCGGTACCAAGACCGGTACCATCGACCGGTCAACATAAAATCATGTTGATTTGATTGTCTTTGGTCCGATTTCGTACCTGTTTGTCATCCGCTCGTCCCGTCTGGCCCGGTGATGATCGGAAGACCTGCTACGACACAAAACCAAGGTTTAGACCGGGTTTACGGAGTGCGGGTTTTACAACTCCCCCACCCTTAAAAGAAATTTCGTGCCGAAATTTACATGTAGGTTTCACAACTCCCCCACCCTAAAAAGAAATTTCGGCCCCGAAATTTGAACGTACCTTGATCGTCAAAAAGGTTAGGGTACTCCTTCCTCATCGCGCTCTCCTCTTCCCAAGTAATTTCCTCAACATTTTGGCTTCTCCAATGCACCTTCACATAATGGATATCCTTGGTTCGAAGTTGCTGTACCTTTCGGCTTGAGAGCATCACAAGCACCACTTCGAATGTTAAATCTTCAGTCAAGTCTGGGGGATCAGCGGTCAAGATGTGCGATGGATCTCTGACATACTTCTTCAGTAATGATACATGGAACACGTTATGAACGCTTGACATAGATGGTGGTAGAGCCAATTGATATGCTACATTATCACGTCGGTTCAATATCTCATATGGTCCCACATACCTGGGGCATAGCTTCCCCTTCTTACCAAACCGTTTCAAACCTCGCACCGGTGATACCTTCAAGAATACTTTGTCACCCACTGCAAACTCCAGATCTCGACGTCGATTATCCGCATAGTGCTTCTGTCGAACTTGAGCGGTCTTTACTCTCTCCTTGATCTGATCAATCACTTGGCAAGTTTCTTCAACGAACTCCGGACCTATAATTCTTCTTTCTCCCACCTCGTTCCATAACAGAGGTGTACGACACTTCTTCCCATAGAGTGCTTCATATGGGGCCATCTGAATTGTAGCCTGATAACTGTTGTTATAAGCAAACTAGATAAGTGATAGCTTCTCATCCCAAGCTCCCTTGAAATCTATTGCACAAGCTCGGAGCATATCTTCCAAAATTTGAATAGTTCGCTCTGACTGTCCGTCCGTCTGAGGGTGAAAAGCTGTACTGAGCTTCAACTTCGTTCCCATAGCCTTCTGTAATCCTTCCCAGAACTTTTATGTAAAACGGGGATCTCTGTCAGATACTATATTCTCTGGAACGCCATGAAGTCTGACTATATTATCAACATATAACTTGGCCAGTTTCTCCATGGTATACTGAGGTCTGACCGTAATAAATCGAGCTGTCTTGGTGAGTCGGTCAACTATAACCTAAACTGCATCCACTAACCTTGGTGTCAAAGGTAAGCCAGGGACGAAATCCATGGTTATACAATCCCACTTCCATGCAGGTTCCGATAATGGCTATAGTAAACCTGCAGGTCTCTGCCTTTCTGCTTTAACTTGTTGACAATTCAGACATTGGAATACGAAACAAGCTATATCTGCTTTCATACCCCTCCACCAATATAGTCTTCTTAAATCATGATACATTTTGGTACTTCCTGGATGTACCGAATATGGAGTGTAATGAGCTTCAGTCATAACTCGATCTCTGATATTACAGTCTTCACTCTCAGGTATACATAACCGTCCTCGATACCTGAGTACCTTGTCTGAATCCAAGGTAAAGTCAGGATTGCTCGTACCCTTCTCTAAGTCTTCTAGCACTGTCTTGAGATGAGGATCCTGTAGGATTGCCACCTTGACTTCATCAACTAGATCCGGCATCTTCAAAGCGGCGAACATCATGGTGAACTTATGAATTAAGCCTTGCTCGACTGGATCTTCTGTAGTTTCAATTATATACTCTTCATCACCTTCGATTGAACTTGAGACTGCGGCACATAATGCAACATTTTTACTTGGTCCTGCCTCAGGTTTCGATGCCCACTTTCTGCTTAAGGCGTCAGCCACAACATTTGTTTTGCCCGGATGGTACTGGATGTCACAATCATAATCTTTCAACAATTTCAGCCATCTCCTCTGTCTCATATTCAGATCCTTCTGAGTGAAAAGATAAGTTAAGCTCTTGTGATCTGACTTAATCTGAAACTTCTCACCGTACAAGTAGTGTCTCCAAGTCTTGATGGCATGTATAAGTGCTGCTAGCTCCAAATCATGCATAGGATAGTTCTTCTCATGCTCCTTTAACTGTCTTGATGCGTAAGCAATCACATGTTCTCCTTGCATCAATACACACCCAATACCCAACCCTGAAGCATCCATATATAAAGTAAACGGTACGCTTGGTTCTGGGATGGTCAAGATAGGTGCAGAGACTAGTCTTGACTTCAAAGTCTGAAAGCACTTCTCACACTCATCTGTCCATATGAATTTCTCTCCCTTCTTGGTCAATCTGGTGAGTGGAACAGCGATCCTGGAGTAATCTTCCACGAATCTTCTATAATAACCAGCCAACCCAAGGAAACTACGAATCTCCGCAACAGATTTTGGTGCTTCCCATCCTACTATAGCAGCTATCTTACTTGGATCAACCTTGATACCGTCTTCAGATACAATATGGCCCAAGAAAGCCACTTCCTTCAGCCAAAACTCGCACTTCTTGAACTTAGCATAAAGCTTTTCTTGTCTCAGCCGTTGTAGGACTGCCCTCAAATGTGCTGTATGAGTCTCCATGTCCTTAGAGTAGATCAATATGTCATCGATGAATACGATGACCAAAGTGTCCACCATATCATGAAACACTTGGTTCATCAGTTCCAAGAACGACGCTGGAGCATTGGTCAACCCGAAAGACATAACTAGAAACTCATAATATTCATACCTCGTCCTGAAAGCAGTCTTCGGAATATCTCCGGCCTTGATCTTCAGTTGGTGATACCCCGATCGGAGATCAATCTTCGAGAAAACCTTTGCACCCTGCAGCTGATCGAACAGATCATCGATTATAGGCAAAGGATACCGATTCTTGATAGTTAACTTGCTCAGTTCACGGTAGTCAATACACAGCCTTACACTTCCATCATTCTTCTTGACGAATAATACAGGTGCTCCCCAAGGCGATATGCTAGGTCGTATGAAACCCTTTTCTAACAATTCTTGTAATTGGATCTTTAACTCCTTTAACTCGGTAGGGGCCATCCTGTATGGTGCTTTGGACACCGGCACCGAACCTGGCATAAGGTCTATTACAAACTCTGTAGCCCTGTTCGATGGTAGACCTGGAAGCTCCTCTGGAAATACATCTGGGAACTCTCGAACCACATCTATATCTTCCATCTTGTGTGACTCCGTCGTGATGTCGACTACAGATACTAGATACCCCACTCCCCCTTTCTCTAAGCATCTCTTAGCTTTTAAGGCGGAAAGAATCAGCTTCCGCTTCCTAGATAGCCTGATCCTAGTGAAGCTATACTCCCTTCCCTTTTTATCAGTAAGCACAAGCTTCCTTTCACTACATAATAGGATGGCTGAATGATGGCCTAGCCAATCCATTCCCAAGATGACATCAAAGTCTTCCATCTCGGCCCTCAATACATACAGTACATGGTCCATAATATTCGGTCAAAGCCACTTCGACTCCTAGTGGAGAGCGAACTATCAAGCTTGGGTTCAAATACTTGATTGGTAATTCCATTCGTTTCTCAAAAGAAATAGAAACAAAGGAGTGCGTGGCCCCAGAGTCAAATAGTACTCTGGCAGGTATACCCGCTACATTTACAATTCCTGGAATTTTTATTATCCCTTAGTTCTATATGCGCATACACACAATGAAAATTAGTAAGCCAAATAGTAAGGGATAGAGTCGTACCCATGACCACATCAGGTGATGCAGCTGCTTCTTCAATGGTGACCGCATATACTTTTCTTTGCTGGGGAGGTTGCTTCCTAGGTAGAGTACAAGTCCTTGCAATATGACCCACTTGCTGACAGTTGAAACATTTGATATTCGGGTTGAATCCGGCATTCTGTGGCACAGGTGGTGCCGTATTGTTCCTAGCAGGTACTGTAGCTGTCTGAGCCTTGTATGGGCTGAAGGGTCTGTTGTTACCGCCACCCGAACTCTCAATAGCGGGTCTCTTCATTCCCCTGTTCTGAGCGAAGAAGCTGTCCCTCTGACTGGACTCTATCACCCTGGCAACCTGCACAGCCTCATTATAGATTTTCTTGTCCAGGCCCAATATATGCTCCCTGATGCTTCCACGTAGTCCCATGGTGAACCTACGTGTCTTGGTCTCTTCCTCTTGCATACTTGCCGGTGCGAAGAAAAATAACTCCTCGTACCTCTGCTGGTAAGCATCCACAGTCGATTGAAACTGTTGCAAATTAAGGAACTCCTTCTCCATCTGATCTCTGAAGCTCTTTGGAAAATACTTATCGAAGAAGGCAACATTGAACACTTCCCAATCCACCTGCGTATGCTTCGTTTCCAGATATGCCCGTGTAGAATTCCACCAAGCATTTGCGTCTTCTTTCAGCATATGAGTGGCAAATAAGACCATTTCCTCCTCTGTACAGGTCATCAGTCAGAAGTTTTTCTCCATCTCTGCAACCCACTGTGCTGGCCACAATGGTCTCCCTGTCTTACCGGTGAACGATGAAGGCTTCAACTTCAGGAATCTATCCACCGCTCTGCTCAGATCATGCTGTCCCTGAGTGTTCATTCCGTACCATGGTGGTAGATACGGATAGGCTCCCGGGTACGCAGAAGGCGACGGAAACTGGTGCGGTGGTGGTACATTCTGTGCTTGGCCCATCGACCTTGGGCTATCCTGCATCGGCTGTGAAGTATTTTTCTCTCCAGACTCAGGCGTACTTCCAGTTGGAACAGAACCCGGTGGCCTGAACATCTTCAGTATCTCGCTCAGGAATTCTTTCTGCTGAGCTTGCATCTGATAGACCAAGTTTGTAACAATGGTCTCCGAATTCCTGTGAGGTGGCCCAGGCAAATTTGTTGTTACTTCTGGAACTTGTTCCTCCTCAACTTCCAGGCTTGGCTCTCTAACATGGCCTTGTTCAACCTGTTCTTATTCCTCGAGGTGCATCCTAGCCTGGTGACGCTTCCGACCCCTACGACCGTTTCCGCCCACCATCTCAGACTATTCTGTTTGAATCTGAGAAGAAGACATAACACATGAGAATGAAGCAATAGTGGTGTTAGTCTTGAACAATATAAGGCGAAACAGTCATAAAAAGGAGTAATTAAGTCTACAAATTTTTTTTTTAAAATTTTTCAGAGGTTTTTCTGGCTTTTCTGATGTTGACCGGTTGCAACATACCGGTCGACACCCTGTATACAGTGTTGCGACCGGTATAGTCGACCGGTCAGAATTAAAATTCTGACCGAGACATAGCGGTCGCACGCCTGGGGAGATACCGGTGGACCGGTATAGGCAAAACCGTCGACCGATATGCCCAGAACTGGCTTTAAAATCGCGAAAAGTGAGAAAATTTCTCACTTTTCTTTCTCTTTTCTCTCCGGTGGCGATTCCTCTCTGCCAATCCGAGTTGCTACAGTCCGGTCGGTGACCTTAGAAGCCGATTCCTTCCGTTCAAAGCGTAGAACCTCGTCTCCAGGTAGGTCTCTTCCCTCTCTTTCAAGTTTTTAGATATTTTCCATATCGTCTTTATGTAAAAATTTAGGTTTTTCATTGATTGAGATATTACAACCATAGGAACTCTTTTCCTTTGGCTTGGAAAGGGTTTAGGGACCGCCAAGAGCAAAATCCCTCAACCAATTTGAGGTTTCACCGAACGGTTTTCATAAAAATCGAATTTTTAAAACTTTTGACCTAGGTTTTCAAAATTTTCAAAATTTCTTGATTTTTCTTAATTTCTTGAAATTTCTTATTGTAATTGCTTGTGATTGATTTGTTGAAGAGTGTGGGGGTTACGTAAGTCCTCCTCCCCATGTTTTTGGGTGAGTTTGAGGCTTTTTCCCAATTTACTGTCGTTATGCTGCCGAAATTTCGACAATTTCTAACATTTTCATCTTGTTTTCTTTTGTTTTGCAGTTAAATGGCTCCCCGACATGCTCTTGGGAAACGTCCTCATGGCCAGCCACCAGTTCCCCAACTTGACGAGCACTGGTTTCGTTCTATAGAAGCACAGGCTCGATTCCCGTGGTTTGATAACAAGAGCATAGAATCTGGGCGCCGGGTTAACCTGGATCAGCTGGAGAGATTCGATGTGCGAGCCGCTTTCAACGCGCTTGGGTGGGTACCGGTAATATCCTACACTGATACCACCCATCCCAATCTGGTTAAGCATTTCTATGCTAACCTGGAGCTGCATGGAGATGTTAACGATCCCAACCAGGGTAGGGATTTGTGCATCACTAGCTATGTCAGGGGTGTACCTATCTCATTCAACACCCATCAGCTGGCCGACCTTCTAGGGGTTCCTAATGATGGAGACCTAGTGTATTGCCCTCCCAAAGCGAAGGGCTATCTAACTGAGGATCTGCGCTGAGAGATAGCAGATCAGATACTAAACCCTGGAGCTCCTATGAAGGCGGCTAGCTTGAGACCTGCACCTCGAGTATAGTCGCATCATTCAGCACAACATCGTGCCCCAGAGCGGCCACTATAGTGAGTTATCCTAGCTCACTCAGTACATTACTTATTACGTCTGCACTGGGGAGCGGGTCTCTCTCCCTTACCTCATCATCAGGACCATGCATCAGGCGGCCCTGGTCGATCAGGCCAGTAACCTTCCATACGATCGTCTCATTACCTTCCTGCTACGTTTCCTGGGCGAGCATGAGAGGCGAGGTGACCGTTGAGGATACTATGACATCCGACATAGACTGGGACGCCATTCAGAGGATGCAGATGGTTGACCTACCTGTTAGCGATGATGAGTTGGAGGCTCACCCTCGCCCACTTTGGAGGGTAGCAGCCGCGGCGGCAGCAGCAGTAGCAGCCAATGCGGCCTATGCAGCCGAGCTCGAGCGTGATGATGATGAGAATAGAGCCGAGGGTGTACCAGCGTTAGCTCCACAGCCTACACCTGCAGCACCACCATCTACCTCTATAGCTGGACCATCTCAGCCTCCCTCCGACACCATGATGGGTATGATTATGGAGATCAGGGACACTCAGCGTGAGATGAGCCACGACTTGGCGCAGTTGGCTCGGAGTCTCAGAGTCACACAGGATCAGGTGCACTGGCTCAGGGTCGCGTACGAGCGAGATTACGATATAGCAGACCCTATTCCTCCCAGGCCCCCTACCCCATGATTGACCCACCTTATTTTCTTTCTTCAGACGGTTTATAATACAGGGTAACTGTCCGGTTTGTGGACTGTACCCTGTAGCACTATTTCATTTGCTACTCTTTTCTTTTAATGAAAATTTTTATGTTTCACCTAACTAGTGTATGTGCACATGTTAAGTTCCATATTTAGAATAGTACATTATTCTCTTTCTTAATCAGTCTCAGGTATCAAACAATGCTTATGGTGTGTTTGTATTAAGATTTTTAAATTTTTCCTAACTCAGTTCATCAACTTAGTTAAGTGCAATATGGTTTGTTGGACAGAGCCCGAGAGCTCTAATACCAAGTTGTCACACCCCAATTCTGATCCAACCAGAATGGTGTGAGTGAACCATCATTGAACCGTGTCATTGAACCAACGGTTCACACCAGGATCTCGAATAGGCCGTGTCCACTCATATAAACTATTACACATAACCACAATTAGAATATAAATAGTACATCGAAAGTCTTTAAAATAGAATGAACTGAGTATCTATTGATAATTTAAATAAAATTTCCCATTATTCAAATCAAATCATAAAATATAATATCATTACACCCCTTTAAATGTCAACCGAAACTAATTGAAACAAATAAATAAAATCAATCACAGGTACACGCAGAAAGGGCACTCGCATGAAGCGTCATGCTCGTCCTCTCCTGCCTGTGCACCCAGAGCAGCAACATCACCATACGCCGGAGCGTTCATATAGTCATCCACCGTGTATCCTACATCAACATCTAAAAACAATGTGTACACAAAGGATGAGCTCACAACTTAGCTCAGTAAGACAATCAGACAGTTTCACAATATTATGCATGAGTAACAATCATTTTATGCTGTGGTCTGGTTTTAAGTTTGCAATGTGCTATAGAAAGGTTTGGTGGCCCCCGCACCTCTATACATGAGTGTGTGGCACCTCATGGATCACATCCCCATTGGCCCACATGCACCCATCATGGAATAGAGATAGAGCTAAGATACCCCCGTACCTCCCCTGATGCTCTACCCATACCAGTACCTAAGCCCCAACTGGCCAGGGCTCGCAAACTGGGCTCGCAACTAACCAATCCTATATGTCATCAATGTATGCTCTATCCCAGCACAGCCGTCTATGGCATAGAGATAGAGCTAAGACATTCCCACACCTCCCCTGATGCCCTATCCGCAACTAACCCACTAGGATAGATACAATACGCAGGTAGACCCTATCCCAACATAACTCCCTACGGCATAGAGATAGAGCTAAAGCATCGTGGACAAGCCAGCGTCGACCTCGGAGACCACAATGCCACATAACCATGGCCAGGCCAGCATCAACATCGGAGACCACCGTACCACGACCTTCCCCTGATGCCCCACCCGTACCAAGCATGTTAAGACAGAATACTACAAAAGGTGCTAGTGTGAGGAGCGATCCCAGGCCCATGCCCCACTCCACACACTAACGAAAACAATCACATGCTTAACAATCACATCTTATCAATGCATGAACAATAATAATAACTGAAAGTAAAGGATGGCATGTGAATATGCACAAACATCACTTCATGTATAATCAGGTGATTAACATCGACTTACTGTCCATTAATTATTAAGTTTAGGTCAGATTCCCTTACCTGACGCTCGTTTGTTAGCTTGCTCCACGTCGCAAGATCAAAACGGGAAGTCACAAAGTCCTACAATGTTATTAGGGTTTCATTAGAATATATTGCTTAGGTTTTCATGTTGGTCGAAAACCAACATGGTTACAAAATACCCTCACAGAGCTGACCGGTGGCATGTACCGGTCGCAGCTCTGTGGGAAAGACTGGCGACCGGTATGGTCAGTCGGTCCCCACAGACCAGCCTCCCGAGGGATACCGGTGGCAACATACCGGTCGCACTGTGTGCAACCGGTATAGTCGACCGGTATGTCTCCGGAAGACCATACATGGGTTTTTCGACTGCCATCGATCATCCTCCCTGGATTTCCAAGGTTTCTCCTATCCATTCTAAGTCTAAACTTGGAGTTAGAGTTATTCCCAACTCATTCAAGTCTTATTTCGATGAATATCATCTCGGAACTCGAATCTAAGGTTTGACGGAAACTTAGGGTTTATTGGCCAATTTAGGGTTTTAGATCAATACCTTCTTTGCATGGTATTGATCCACCCACACAACTAACATAGGCTAAGAAGATTGATTCAAACACTTACCGTTGACTGGCGTAGAGTGAGCTTCGTCGAACGGCAATGGCGGCACCCCTTCTTCTTCCTAGCTCCTTCTCCTTTCCAACCTCTTTCTCTTCTCTAGGGTTTGCGAGAGATAATGGAAAGGATTTGAGGAGGTTTAAGGGTGTATTTATAGGCTAGAATTAGGGTTTAGTAACCCTATTAGGATTAGGAAAGTCTTAGATTCGAAATCAGGAAGTGGGACCCTCAGAAGTCAATTTCTGGATTTTCCACACTCAGCTGCGCAGAGCTGACCGGTCGATCGGTACCAAGACTAGTACCATCGACCGGTCAACATAAAATCATGTTTTGATCGTCTTTGGTCCGATTTCGTACCTGTTTCTCATCCGCTCGTCCCATCTGGCCCGGTGATGATCGGAAGACCTGCTACGACACAAAACCAAGGTTTAGACCGGGTTTACGGAGTGCGGGTCTTATATGGTCGGTCTAGGCCAGTATCGATTGGACTTAATCGGTTCCATCACTTTAAGATTCTAAATTGTGACCTTATCATTTAATTAATGAGTCCTCATCTATCAGCAAGAAAAATAGGATCCAATTCATATTGGGCTTTGTTGAAGGGAAGTTCCCTACCAAGTATCTTGGTGTTGAAATTTTTAGTGGGAAAATTAAGAAAAATTCTTTTATGCCCTTGACAGATAGACTGAAAAAGAAATTCCGAGTATGGAATGGTAAGTTTCTAAGCATGACTGGAAGAGTAAAGTTGGTGAAATCAGTCATTTGTAGTGCTTTCATTCATTCCTTCTCTACATACAAATAGCCTAAAAGTATTCTACAGTAAGCTGAAATGTGGATGAGGAACTTCATATGCAGTGGAGACCCTAACTCAATGAGGTTTGTTGCAATGAACTGAAAAATGGTTTGTAGACCGAAAGATGAAGGTGGTTTAGGGATCAAGAGCTTACAAGAGGTAAATAAAGCACTGCTTTCAAAATTGAGTTGGAGTGTTTTAACTGAAGAATTATTGTTTGCTACATTCATGAGATCAAAGTACTTGTTGCCAAATAAGGTTTTTAAAAAAACCTCTGATTCATCAGTAGTATAGAGAAGCATGAAAGCCTCTTGGGATTGGACAGCAAAGCATATAAGATGGATTCTGGGAGAACGTAAATCAATTAATTTCTAGACTGACAGATGGTTTGATTCCAATACAATTGCTGAAATGTTGGAGTTACCCAAGTCAAGAATAACAAGCTAATCTGCAAAAGTGGCTGATTAATTTCATGATGGGAATTTGTCTTCCCAGTAGTGATGTCAGCACCCATGCAAGGAATTATTAACAAGTTAGCTCTTGTTAAACCAATTATGGGGATGCAGGACAAACCAATATGGACGTTGGAACCTTTTGGGAAATTTTCAGTTGCCTCAGCTTCGAGACATAACCAAAATTCTACTGATAGGTCGGTCTAGTTTAAGGATGTATAGAGCAAGAACATGGAACCAAAAACTTCTGTTTTCGGATGGAGATGGTGTCACAAAAGGCTTCCCACTGATGATGAAATCAAGAAAAGACAAGTACCTCTTGCCTCTAGATGTCATTTATGTTAAAGGTCAGAAGATAACTTTCATCACATTTTCTTGGAGTGTTCTTTCTCCAAAAAAATATGGTATATCATACTGTCTAAGTACAATTGAAGGTGGGAAGGGTTTCAATCCTCTGATCTTCTTTTTTTCTGATGGAGAAGGAAAAGAAGAATTGTTCCAATAAAGGACAAATGGATGCCTTTATTATTTGTTATACTGGAAAATACATGGAGAGCCAAGAATAGAAGTTACTATGATGGAATCAGGCTCACGCCTAGAAGAATTATATATGACATCTAGGTAAGAATGAAATTTGTATCTGAGATCAGACCAATTGAAGTTAAAAAGGTTAAAGACCTTTGCATTTAGTAATTTTTTGGGCTTAAATCAAAGCAAGGTAAAGCTCTAGTGATTCTTCCTGTTAGGTGGAGAAAACTACTAGAGGGGTGGTGTAAGTTGAATATTGATGGGTGCTCCATAGGAAACCTAGGAGATGCAGGAGCTGGGGTTGTCTTTTGGAATGATAAAGATCAGGTAATATTTGCTTTCTCACATTATTTGAATCATAAAACAAATTATGAAGCGAAATTATTGCCTGCATTAGAAGGGCTGAGGCATGCTGATAGCTTGGGAGTGAGAAAGCTATGGGTTGAATGTGACTCTGAATCAGTTGTGGAGTGTTTGCTTAAAGGGGAACCACCATGGTTTGTACTACAACAATGGAAAGGGTTGATGGCTGAATTAGGTAACATGCAAATCAGGTTCACTCACTTTTTTCATGAAGGCAATGTGATTGTTGATATCTTGGCTAAAAGGGGAGCGATTGAGATGTTTACAGAGACATAGACTACTTGCCCAAACTTTATAGCTAGGGATGTAATATGGGACGCATCTGAGTATAAAAGATTTAGATTTAAGTACTATATCATTTTTCTAATGGTAGGGCTTTGCTGATGGCAATGCCGAAGGTGGAGTTATTACTACCATTGTGTCTTTCTATTTTTCTTTCTTAATTCAATCGTTTTGCAGACCTTTAGAAAAAAAAAGAAGAGTCCTCATGGGTTAAGACATTGATTGCCGTATCCCATTCTGGTTCGACTGGACGTGTGAAGGGGATCGCCCACCAATGATCTTAACTCACCTAAGATCACACAAATAAGCAATGAACACTAAAACCACCATCGCAACCATAATCAGAGCAATTAAAAAAAATATATAAGGAAAGACTTTAATAATAAAATCATAAACAAGATACCATCTATTAGTACTTTAAATGTTAAAAAGAAATTATGCTTTACATTTCTATGACTTAAAACATAACTTTATTTACACTAATGAAATATACGTATATAGCAAAAAAGGTAAAGAAACAAAAAGGGATTCAGACAGCCCAGCACACTGTCACCCAAACCATCACTTTTAGCCTCCATAGGCATATGTCGGGCATTGGTAAGCCTCACCATGGTACTTGTCACAACCCATTCTGGGGAATCGGGCGTGATATCTATGTCAACCCTTGTGGAAACTCGAATACATCCAGGAACGATAACCACAATATTTATAAATAAATCCCAAAGTCTAGATATGCAATAACCTTCTTGATTAAGAACAATAATAATATAAGCGGAAGCATTTAATACTGACATATGCAATTATCGTGATATCATATCCCATATTACGTATTAGTTTACCATTTACAAATCATTCGTTCTCGACAAAATACTACCATATCCATATACATGTAGCCAAATCAGAAAGAGTAAATCTATTACATTGCTTTGTTAGATATCTTCATCTACCAACAAAAAGAATCATAGTTTATCGGGAAGGGAAAAAGTAAGGAAAAAGCTACGTCATGCGTAGACGCAGTCGCTGCAGGTGTAGCCCTTGCCGTGCTCTCCACCAACATCATCAGAACTAGTGACCACACTCATCAAAGGGACTCCATAAACTCGGCAATAGAGTAGTCACATGTAGAAGAATTTGAAAAAAAAGAGGTATCAGTACGATAGTGAGCTCACATCCCAGCTTAATGAGAAATCTAGTATCACATACCTGTAATATACAACATAATATGATATGAAGTGTAATTTATTTTATATTATGTCTCAGGTTTGTGTTACTTCTTGGTATCATATTGAGATTTGGTCTGGCACTTTTGGTCCTGCCTACAACTACCAAAACTCCGACTCTTATATACCAGGAGAAGATAGAAGTTGAATAGATGACCCCAGGCTATTAAACAACTTCTACAAACAAGCCCCCATTCGGGACTCCAATCCTTTCAGGCTCGTCACTTCCCATCATAGACTCCGTCTCATGCCAGCTATCACACATCAATATGTCACTGACTCCCCCTCAGGTCTCCCAACCTTCGAAAGTGTGAATCTATGCTAGTCTTAACCCCTAATAGAAGGGTGTACTATGTCTATTATGTACATTCATTTCATTTTGGTTACCCGTAAAAACAAAATTCCCCGAATCACCACTCCCATGGATCACTATGCCCCTACTAGCATGTCGACAAAACCATCATGATCTCCACCAGTAAGAATCCCCGGTTCACTACTCCAATGGATCACCGTGTCCCCACTAGTATCCTTACAATTTAACATGATCCGTGTGTCTGCGCTCTAACACGCCACACAAATCACCATACATATTTGCAATCCAACATGATCCGTTCACCCGCACTCCTATGCATCACATGAACCATCATACATGGTTGCACATATCCTTATTTAATAACAAAAGTATACCCCAACAGTGATCCTAGGCTCACCACTCCCATGGATCACCGTGACCCCCCTAAGGTATAACATAACCAACATGGCCCGTATATTGTGCTCTAATATGAACACATCCATCATACCCAATCAATAACATAATATTCATAGTTATTATAATGCAATGCATTCTCATACATAACAGTAATGGAAAACATACAGTTAATTACAACCTAAGCATATTACTAAGCAAAAGTAGACATGTTATGAAGAATGTCCTAAGTCTATGGACTAGACCCCTTACCTGATTGCACAAATGCAGTAGTACTATGAAGCTTAGTAGAAAGCTCTAACCTTTACCCGTGTGCAATACCTATTTAAGTATATAAGGTTTCATTAGTTGGTTTTATAGCTTTTAATCAACATGGACAAGCCTTACATGTCCATACATGAGTCTCAAGACAAGTCGAGAACCCAACGATTGGTTCTCCTAATTTACTATGCATATTGACAATAATAGATTGAACCGGAGGATGAAACTGGATGATGGTTCTTCCGATAGGTCATTTGGTGAACATTTAGAAGATTTACTAAGTAAGCAGAACCAGAGGGACATTCGGATGGTCAAGCATCTGGCAAACTGTCACACCCCAATTCTGGACTAACCAGGGGTGTGATGAATCGTCATGAGAACCAACGGTTCAACCAGGAACTCGTCTAGGCTGTGCTAACCATGTTAAACCAAAATACATTCCATAGAAATAATCAGAGATAATAAAGTAAATAACAAAAGTCTTATTAATAATGAACTGAGTGTCTACAATGATAAGTAAATTAAATAGTCCAGTTATCTCCAAGCAACCAAAACATAATTAATACCTATAATAATTACCAAAATATGAAAGTTAAACACTAAACGTAATCATAGTTGAAACACTCGCATGACGAGTCATATTCGTCATCCACAACTTGCACATCCATAGCCGCCATATGTCCAAACATTGGCGCATCCATGTAGTCTTCAAGCGTAACACCTGTAACATCAGAAAGTAAAAAGAATTGCATGCACGAGGCTCAGCTCTTCAACTTGAGCTCAGTGAGTGACCAAAACAATGCGCAAACATATGCATGCATTCAATTCATATCTTTGGTCTGGTTTTTAAAGTTTGCAATGTGCTATAGAAAGGTTTGGTGGCCGCCGCACCTCTATACACGAGTATGTGAATCCGCCCAATGGATCAAACACCATTGCCGTCCCACATGCACCCATCATGGAATAGAGATAGAGCTAAAGTGTCCGGATCAAACACAGCCAACACTTCCCCTGATGCCCTACCCATACCAACACGTAAGTCCCTATTACCAAGGGCTTGCAAACTGGGCTCGCAACTAACCAATCTTAATGCCAAATAGTCTATCCAAGGCCTCACCCCAGCATCCCTCAATACGTCCATAGAGATAGAGCTAAAGCCCCCTGGCAGAGTCAGAGACCACATGGTCCGAGACCACTTCTCCTGATGCCCTACGACGTAATAGTTCTACTAAGGTAATGGCAATACGACGATGTTAGTGGGCAAGACTTGAGTAGAGATAGAGCTAGAGTCTGGTGACGAGGTCGAAGACCACCATGCCACGTCCTCCCCCTGATGCTCCACTCGCATCCAACACACCAACCACACACATATATTCACATGCCTATTCCGAACATTATCATCATCATCATGTTATAAATAAATATAATTAAATATGCATGAACAGTAATAGCAAGAATATTGGATGACATGTGAGATGCACATTACAAGCATACAAGCTTAGATCAATCATGACATTGGACTCAATAAAGTAAACAGTTTATTATAATCCAATTAGTTTAGGTCTTGTTCCTTCACCTTTGATCAATGTTTGTTCCTCTCCCAAGCTTTGGAAGTCAATTTGAATCTATTAGGAACCTAAACAATTAATGTATTTAAGTTAGGATTCAAGTTTACCAAGTTACAGTAGTCAAAAACCTTGTTTGGTCTCAAAATATGTTTGTTGTTATCATGTGGTTGGTCAAACCCTGTGGTTGCAATATATGAGACCACACACTGTGTGGTCGAACCCTGTAGTCGCATTTTATGTGACCACACCATGCGACCACACCTTTCCTGGGAACTTCCCGAATAGTTGTGGTCGACCCTCTAGTCACCCTATGGTCGACCACAGGCTGCGACCACATGATGTTTGGTCAATTTTTCATCTCAATCCAAATTCTTCCTGAGTCGATTCCTTGGCTCATCACTTGGGTTCATCTTATGGTTATCCTATGGCCATTATCTACAGTTTCTCATTATCAATTATTCCTAACCTATTTTCTCATGGTTTTTCTTAGAAATTTCATAATTGAAATCATTACATTAGATTTAACACATCAATCTTGAAAAGAACTTATTCTATCTGATCTACCCCATAGAGTCAAGTCCATACCTTAAGCTTGCTGTAGAGAGATAGAACTTTTCTCTACAAAACCTTCCTCTCCAAGCTTCTTATCCAAATCTCCTTCTTCCCCTTTTCTTCCTTTCTCTTTCTCTCTTGGGTTTAGGGTTTCAATTTGAGTTCTAAAAGAGTGAGAGAGGCTAAGGGACATCCTTTATATAGAGGGAAAATCTCCATATAGAATCCCACTTTAATTAGGAAAGAGCCCCTCTTAAATTAGGAAAATTTTTTAAACACAGAGTCTATTCAGCATCGTGTGGTCGCACTTGGGGTTGTAGAATCCGTTGACCACACGTCCAAAATATGCGACCACATCTTGTGTGGTCTCATATGTGTGGTCTTATGTGTGTGGTCTCATGTGCGACCACACGTGTTGACCACACCCCTCAAAACTGCCACCACACGTTCAAAATTAATTGGTTTTTAGTTTTTGACTGATTTCTTCCACACGAACTTAACTAGTCAACCACGCCAACCAAATTTGACTTGTTGCTTACCTTATCTTGTGGTTCTTCATACAATTGGTTCACTTGAGCCGATTATGATGGAAAGACCGATGGCGACACGAGAATGTAAAGTTAGACCGGGTTCGTGGCGTGCGGGTCTTATAACTCCACCACCCTTAAAAGAAATTTCACCCTCAAAATTTACACGTACAGATCTTATAACTCCCCCATCCTTAAAAGAAATTTCTTCCTCAAAATTTGAATATATACTTCAAAGTTAAATAGGTGGGATTACTACTTCTGCATTGCATCTTCCTCTTCCCATGTCCACGTCTTGTCTTCACCAGGTTACCTTCATATAATAATTATCCCAGCTTTGGAGATGTTGTACCTTCCAACCAGTGAACTAGGCTGGTACCACTTCAATAGTTAAATCTTCTATCTAATCCAGTGGATCGGTGGTCAATACCTTTGATATGACCCTCCAACGTACTTCTTTAATAGAGACACGCGAAATACGTCATGCACACTAGACAAGGACAGCGGTAACGCTAGTTGATATGCAACTTTTCTACGTCTCTCCAAAATTTTTATGAGGTCCAAAACATATATAGGATACAACTTTCCCTTCTTGTTGAATCGTTTTAAACCATGCATAAGTGATATCTCTAAAAATACTTTGTCACTTATGGCGAACTCGAGGTCTTAGCATCTCGTCTGCCACTCGATAGGTTTCTTCAATAGACTCAGGTCTTACAATTTCTTATTTTCTGACTTCATTCCAAAACAAAGGAATTCGATATTTCTACCATACCATGCTTCATAGGTGACAATCTACATGGTAGCTTGGTAGCAAATTCAATCCACATATAGCTTAGTTAGCCGCTCCAAAGCACACCAAGGTCATATAGCAATGGAGTGAGTTATTTTCATAAGGCAATCAATAATCATCCAAACTACGTCAATCGATTTAGGAGTCAGTGGTATACCGGTGACATAGTCTATTGTAATGCAGTTCCACTTCCAAACTAGCTCCGATAGTGGTCGTAGTAAACCTGTTGGTCTTTGTCTTTCAGCCTTTACTTGCTGACAATTCTGACACTGGAATACGTACTAAGTGTCACACCCCAATTCTGGACGAACCAGAATGGTGTGATGAACCGTCAATAAACCAATGGTTCGACCAGAATCTCGTATAGGCTATGCCAACCATGTTAAACCAAAATACATTTCACATTAATAATTAGAGTAAATAAAGTAAATAGCGAAAGTCTTATTAATAATGAACTGATGTCTAATCATGATAAATAATTAATATTTTAGTTATCTCCAAGTAACCAAAACATAATTTAATACATATTACAAATATCCAAATACGAAAGTTAAACACTAAGTCATCCATAGTTGAAACGCTCGCTTAACGAATCATAAAAGTCCTCCACAGCTTGCTCATCCATAGCTGTCACCTGTTCATATCTTGGCGTGTCGATATAATCTTCAATCGTAATACCTGCAACATTAGAAACTAAAAACAATTACGCGCGTGAGGGTCAGCTCTCCAACTTGAGTTCAGTGAGTAAACAAAATAATGCAACAAACATATGCATGCATTCAATTCAGATCTTTAGTCTGGTTTATAAGTTTGAAATGTGCTATAAAAAGGATTGGTGGCCGTCGCACCTCTATACACGAGTGTGTGAAGTCGCCCAATGGATCAAACACCATTGCTGTTACACATACACCCATCATGGAATAGAGATAGAGCTAAAGTGCTCGGATCAAACACCGCATAACACTTCCCCTGATGCCCTACCCATACCAACACGTAAGCCCCTATTGGCGAGGGCTTGCAAATTGGGCTCGCAACTAACTAATCCTAATGCCAAATAGTGTATCCAAGGCCTCACCCCAGCATCCCTCAATACGTCCATAGAGATAGAGCTAAGGCCTCTCGACAGAGTCAGAGACTACACTGTCCGAGACCACCTCCCCTAATGCCCTACGACGTAATAGTTCTGCTAATGTAATGGCGATACGACGATGTTAGTGGGCAAGACTTGAGTAGAGATAGAGCTAGAGTCTGGTGACCAGGATGAACCATAGTGTCACGTCCTCCCCCTGATGCTCCACTCTCATCAAGCACACTAACCACATACATTCATTCATATGCCTATTCCTAACATCATCATCATCATCATTTTATAAATAAACAGAATTAAATATGCATGAGCAGTAATAGCAGGAATATTGGATGACATGTGAAATACATATTACAAGCATACAAGTATAGAATCATGCATTGGACTCAATAAGTAAGATAGTTTGTTATTAGCCAATTAATTTAGGTCTTGTTCCCTCACCTTTGGTCGATGATTGTTCCTCGTCCGAACTTTGTAAATCACTTTTAGACCACTTGAAAACCTAAAAAATTTATAGATTTTAAATTAGAGTTAATTTCCATAAATTCAGAGTTCCATAAACTGAGTGGTCGTAGGTGCGGCTGCACCTGTGGTCTCAGTTTCTGCGACCACAGGGTGTGTGGTCGCTATGTGTAGTCACATATCATGCGACCATACATGCCACCACATCCTCCCTGAAACTTCCCCGAGGGCATGTGGTCGCTACGTGTGGTCGCATATCATGCAACCATACATGCGACCACACCCTCCCTGAAACTTCCCCGAGGGCGTGTGGTCGATTATGTGTGTCTCGTGTGGTTGCATATCACGTGACCACACATGCGACCACACCTTCTCTAGAATTTTCCCGAGGCTGTGTGGTCGGTTATGTGTGTCTCGTGTGGTTGCATATCATGCAACCACACATGCGACCACACCCTGTCTGGAATTTTTCTGAGGGTGTGTGGTCGGTTATGTGTGTCTCGTGTGGTCACATATCATGCGACCACACATGCGACCACACATGTCATGGTCGAATTTTCCACTCCCAACTCAATTCCTTCATGTTTTGATTCCTTGGCTTATCATCATGATCCTTCCTATGATTGTTCTATGGCTTAAAATTCATATTTTACATAATCCAACATCCCAATAGATTTTCTCCATGGATTTCTTAGAATTTGTCTATGGTTTGATGATTGGGGTCTCACTTTGAATCACTATCTCCTCCATGATCTATTCTAGGTATTCAACTGATGTGGGAAACGTTTTTATACCTTAAACTTATTGAAGATTCAGAGTTCTCTCTAAAATTCCTCCTCTTAGTCTTCCTCTTCAATTTTCCTTCTCTTCCTCCTCTTCTCTTTCTCCCTCTTTCAGTTTGAGTTATAAAAGTATGAAAGAGGCTAAGGGACGTCCTATATATAGAGGAAAACCCTCCATATAGAGTCCTACTTAGATTAGGAAAGAACCCCCTTCGGATTAGGAAGGTTTCCTAATCACGGAGTCAGTCTGACTTCTTGTGGTCGCACGTGGGGTCGCAGAACCCGTCGACCACACATCTAAAAATTGCGACCACACGTCCCAGACTCCTGTGGTCGCATTATTCTGAGGTGTGGTCAACCACACCTGTTTAGGTATGCGACCACACACTCCTAAATAGATGATTTTGGGTTAAATTTCATACCTAGCCTTGTGGTTTCTTCACGCACTTGGTCTACTTGGGCCGATTATGATGGGAAGACCGGTCACGACACGAGAATGTAAAGTTAGACCTGGTTCGTGGCGTCCGAGTCTTACAACTCCACCACCCTTAAAAGAAATTTTGTCCTCGAAATTTGAACGTACGGATCTTACGACTCCCCCATCCTCAAAAGAAATTTTGTCCTCGAAATTAAATTTACTTCAGAGCCAGTAGGTGGGAATACTATTTTCGCATTACATCTTCTTCTTCCCATGCAATCTTCTTCCCATCTTGGCTTCGTCAATTTACCTTCATATAATATATCCCAGTTTTGGGGATGTTGTACCTTCCAACCAGTGAACTAGGTTGGTACCACTTCAATAGTTAAATCTTCTATCTAATCTAGTGGATCCGTGGTCCATACCTTTGATATGGATCTCCAACGTATTTCTTCTATAGGGACACGTGAAATACATCATGCACACTAGACATGGACAGTGGTAACGCTAGTTGATATGCAACTTTTCTACGACTTTCCAAAATTATGAGGTCCAAAACATATATAGGATACAACTTTCCCTTCTTGTCTAATCATTTCAAACCATACATAAGTGTTATCTTCAAGAACACTTTGTCACTTATGGTGAACTTGAGGTCTTGGTGTCTCTTCTGACAAACTTGAGCTATCTTGGCCCTTCTCTTTGATCTTGTCTATTACTCGATAGGTTTCTTCAACAGACTCAGGTCTTATAATTCCTTATTATCCGACTTCATTCCAAAACAAAGGAATTCAACATTTTTACCATACCATGCTTCATAGGAGACATCTACATAGTAGCTTGGTAGCAAATTCAATCCCCATATAGCTTAGTTAGCTGCTCCAAAGCATACCGAGGTCGTATAGCAATGGAATGAGCTATCTTCATAAGGCGATCAACAATCACCCAAACTGCGTCAATCAATCTAGGAGTCAGTGGCAAATCGGTGACATAGTTCATTGTAATGCAGTTTCACTTCCAGACTGGCTCCGATAGTTGTTGTAGTAAGCCATGTTGGTCTTTGTCTTTCACCCTTTACTTGTTGATAATTCAGTTACTGAAACATGCATCTAGCCACAACTACTTCCATTTTCTTCCACTAAAATAATCTCTTCATGTTCTGGTATATTTTGTACTTCTAGGATGTACCCAAAACGGAATTGTAAGACCCATATCAAACTAACCCGGTCTTACCACCTTGAACCAGGTTTACCCATCATGGTCGAGCCAAATGGATCAAGTGCGTGAGGGAGATCGCGATCCTAGGTATTAAACTGACCCAAAAATACTAAAATAAGGGGGAGGGTCGCATACCTAGCAAGGCAGGGTCGGGACCCCCCAGTATAAAAGTCAGACCCTGAGTTTTTAACCGGGGGTCGGACATTTTAGAACCAGGGGTCGACGGGATCTCCGACCCCCTCATCGACCCCCAGTCTGCCGACAGAAATCGTGAATTAGGAACTTTCGAAATTTCAATGGGATTCCTTCATAATCTCAATGGGACTTATTTTGGGAGTTTCTACTCTATAAATAGGACGTCCTTAAGCCTCTTTCACTCCTTTTAGAACCCTAATTGGATTGAGAGAAAGAGAATAGAAGGAGAAGAGAAAGAGAAGAGAAGGAAAGTGGAGAAGAAGATCAAAGAGAAGGCTTCAGAGAAACAAGCCTAATTCTCAGGTATGGATACTATCTCCATGTAGTTATAAGACCTTAGAGTAGATAGTGAAGAGGGAATGATCTAGGAGAAACCCAAATCATCCATCCATGGTTAGGTTTTCATGGAAAACCATGGGGGAGATCATAAAAACCATGCAGGAGAATAAACTATGGTTCTAAGCCATAGAACATGTATGTAATGGATTGTGGAAGCAAGCCATAGGACCCAAACACGAAGGAATGGACTGTAGGATGAAAATTTGACTAAACCCACGGGGGTCACACGGGGGGTCGATGGCCAATCGACCCTATCAGACCCTAACTATCGACCCCTAGTGTTCGGGAAGTCCAGAATCTGGGTGGTAGCACCCAGGGTCGATGGAACCTCCGACCCTGGCATCGACCTCCAGTTAACAACATGCTTTTAAAAATCAGAATTAATTCTAATTAAATTCTATCGACTTGATTAGGTCTTCTAGTGATATAATATTGATATTTAATTGATTCTTAAAGCTTGAAAAAGGATCTACGATCAAACAAAGGTGAGGGAACAAGATCTAAACTAATTGGTTAATAATAAATTGTTTTATTCTTGAGTCCAATGCCATGATTGATTCCATGCGTGTATGCTTGTTATGTGCATTCAACATGTCATCCAATATTTCTATTATTACTGTTCATGCATATTTAAATTATTGTTTATAACATGATGATGATGATGATGATAGGAATAGGCATGTGAATGTATGTGTGTGGTTGGTGTGCTTGATGCGAGCGAGTATCAGGGGGGGTATCATAGGCCGGGCCTCAACACTCTAGCTCTATCTCTAACTCAAGTCTTGTCCACTGACATCATCGTATCGCCATTACCTTAGCAGAACTATTACGTTGTAGTGTATGAGGGGAGGTGGTCTCAGACCGTGTAGTCTCTGATTCTTAAGGCTTGTAAAAGGATCTATTAGCAAGCTAAGGTGAGAAAATAGAACTCTAAACTAATTGGTTAATAATAAACTATTTTCTCTTTTCTTGAGTCCAATTCCATGCTTGATCCTATGCGAATATGTTTGTAATGTGCATACAACATGTCATCCAATATTTCTATTATTTGTTCATGCATATTTATTTTATTGTTTATAACATGATGATGATGATGATGATAGGAATAGGCATGTGAATGTATATGTGTGGTTGGTGTACTTGATGCGAGCGAGTATCAGGGGAGGTGTGATGGGAACGTCAATAAACGTTAACCTTTGGTGGGTCTCAGAACTTTAGCTCTATCTCTAACTCAAGTCTTGTGCATTAGCATCGTCGTATTGCCATTACTTTAGCAGAACTATTACGTCGTAGAGTATCAGGGGAGGTGGTCTCGGTCCTTGTAGTCTTTGACTCTACCGGGGGGCCTTAGCTCTATCTCTATGGACGTTCTGAGGGATGTTGGGGTGAGGCCTTGGATACACTGATTGGCATTAGGATTGGTTAGTTGCGAGCCCAGTTTGTGAGCCCTCACCAGCAGGGGCTTACGTGTTGGTATGGGCAACTGGTACAACAATAAACGTAACCTTTGCGTGTACATTGTCCATGGTGGGTGCATGTGGGACGACAATAAACGTTACGTTTGGGCGGCTTCACACACTCGTGTATAGAGGTGCGGCGTCAATAAACGTAACCTTTGGCCACCTGTCCTTTCTATATCACATTGCAAACTTATTTACCAGACCAAAGATATGAATTGAATGCATGAATATGTTTGTTGCATTGTTTTGTTTGTTCACTGAGCCATGATGTGTGCTCACCCTCTCGACGTCGAATATTTTTAGAAAATGATGTAGGTACCACGGTCGAAGATTACATGAGTGCTCCGGTGTACGCGCGTATTGCTGCATTGGAAGCCGAAGACTTAGTGGATACGCATGACTCTTCATGCGAGTGCAACTCATGCGTATTCGATTAGATTTTTGTTTGAATTATTAAAGGGATGTAATTGATACTTTATTTATTTATGTCTCAGTTGATACAACAATAACTTGATATTTTATTATGGTTATTACAGTTAGATTTCTCGGTTCATTTACTATAAGACTTTCGCTATTGTGTATTTATTCTGATTATGATTGTGGATGTGTATGGTTTTTATTTTTAATGGACACAGCCTATTAGAGATCCTGGTTGAACCATTGGTTTATTAGCGGTTCATCACACCGTTCTGAATGGTGTAGAATTGGGGTGTGACAACTTAGTATCAGAGCATCTCAGGCCCTGTCTGTGAAACCCGTATACTTCCACAAAAGTCATGAACTGAGATAGGATAAAAATTTAAAAGATGTAATAATAACACACTATAAGCATCTGTGTTGTTTGAGACAAAACTGAAAGAGAATAATGCATCTATTAAATGAGAAATAAATTTTTATATACAACCAAAGAGAGAATAAACATTTATATATATATATATATATATATATATATATATATATATATATATATATATATATATGATTAAAGCAGAGTACAGTCCACAGTCCGGACAGTTACTCTGAAGTACAAAAAGAAAGATAAAAGAAATACATCAAGAAGTTGGAGGTGATGGGGGAGGCGGTGCCTCATGGTCTCTATCATAGTCCTCAGCGTAGACTCTAGTCAACCTAGCTATCTGAATCTGGGTCATCTGGAGACTAGCTGTGAGATCAGCCACCCGCTGGTCAGTCACACGCTGAGCATCCCTAAGCTCTCCCACCCGCTGATCCGACATGTGCTGAGCAGCTAGAAGCTCTCCCACCCGCTGGTCCGACACGCGCTGAGCAATCAGAAGCTCTCCCACCCACTGATTGGACAAGCGCTGAGCCTTTAAAAGCTCTCCCATCCTTAAGTCAGACATACGCTGAGCCTCTCGAATCTCATGCAAGATCCCCATCATGTCACCAGAAGGAGCATACGAAGGACCAGCTGCATGCGAAGGACCAGCTGAAGAAGACGGACCAGCTCCTGTAGTATGAGTAGGTGATGGAGGAGGTATGACATCTACATCCATGTATAGCCGATCGTCGTCATCCCCATGAACCCTTGCTCCAGGGGCTGCTGCTGCTGCTGCCTCAGCGTCAGCCATTTCCACTCGAGTGCAAGGACGCACCATCGCGTTCCTCTCCTCATTGCTGACCTGGGCATCCCACACGCCCATCTTGCAGATGGCCTCCCAATCCAGAGGCGATGAGAAGGATTTCTCTTGAATCTTCTCATCCAACAAATCAACCCCCAGGCGGGTAAGCAATGTAGTGATCATGCGTCCATAAGGAAGGTTGCCAGTGTGACTGGACAACGTGGCACTGATCATCGTCCGTATGATGATATAGGGAAGGCAGACGGGCTGCCTAGTGCATATGCAGTACAGCAGATACTGGGTCAACTGGGAGACCCTCTCGTAGTGTCCACTCTGTGGTATCAGGTTATGTTGAATGATCTTGCAGTACACCCATGGCAGATAACTCGCTTTCATATCCCAACGATCAGGTCTGATGAGCTGACGATCTATTTCAGCCCTCATCTGTAATGAAAAGAACTGGGGCTCTCCTAGAGCACAGAATACGAAGGAGCCGTCATAGGAGATACCCAGCAAGTCCGCTAGCTGTCGATAGTCGAAAGAAATATCAACCCCCTTGACATAGCTAGTGATCCGAAGCTCACCACCTCTCTCAACATCTTTGTAATCCTCACCACTTGGAGATTACAATAAAACTGGCATACCAAGTCAGGACGGGTATAGGCGTCATAGGTGATGACAGGGAGCCATCCCATATCGCCAAAGGCCCCCTCTACATTGAACAAGGCCGACCTAGTCAAGTCCACTTTGCGGCCTCCCTCTACTTTCTTGCGAGCGTAGTGGGCATATTGCGTCTCGGCTTCATTGGAACGGAAACGAAGACGGTCGCGAACCCTAGGTACCTTGGTATGAGCCATAGTATCTGCAAATAACAAAGAAAAAACAAATAATGGCTTAGTAGAGATGAAAAACCTAAAATTTCGACATAATAACGACGTAAATGGGTCCAAAGCCTCACTTTCCACCCATACACATGGGCAGGAGGATTTACATAAATCCTAAACTATCCTGAGAGACTCATACAGTCGAAAATTTTAGCTAATGAGATTGAATTGGAAGAAATTTCAAGAAATTCAAAATCTCGACAAAATTAGGGCAAAAAGAGTAAATTTCGAGTTTCTCGATAACCAACCGATGAAACTCAAATATTTTTGAGGGCTTTTGTTCCTCGAGTCACCAACAACAAAAGCCCCCAATAAAAATCGAATTTTTACGGTTGGAAAAAGTTTAATTTGAAAAATACGAGATATACGAGCAAAAACCTAGGTAAGGAAACCTAAAAACATGAAAATATAGAAGACATACCTGTAGCGGAGGTGTAGACGACGAAACAAGAAGTGCAAACCACCAACGGATCGGAGTCATCACTGTAGAAACTCAGAGGGACGAGACGAGTCGAAACGGAGAAGAAAGAATGGGAAATGGACTTTGAATCGGAACTTAAAAATCTGATTTTTAGTCCGGCGGTCGGAAAATTCGACTAAAACAATCGACCCCCGCATCGACCCTCGGCTCTCAGGAATCTGATAGAGAACCAGGGGTCGCACCTTGGGTCGGACATCCTCTGACCCCCCATCGACCCCCGGCTCTCGGGAAGAATTGGTGATTTTCCAGGGTCGCATACTGAGGTCGGACACCCATCGACCCCCATCATCGAACCTACAGTGAAAATACAGCATTTTCGATAGAATGATCTAAAAAATTTGAAATTTGCATTTGTTAGTGGTTTTAAAATATGAGAATGATGTATTTAATGATTGTCTCTCGTGTTCAATGATTTCAAGCAATCCCACTAGCAGATTAATTAATGGCGGGACGCAGAGTAACCAGACAGAGCCGTAACTCTATTCCACTACCACCACCTGTGGGGGAAGATAACCAGACACACCTGGAAACACAGGGGAACACGAATACAGCACCGTCCATCATAAATGGGCAGAAAAATCCTACAAATCTGCCAGCTCCACCTACAGACTTGGCCACAGTCGTAATGAACTTGGCCCAACAGCTGCAACAAATGCAATAGGCACAAGCTACTATACAAGCTGCCATAGACATAACTCTTCCAGCTGCACAGACACCTCCAATGCCAGCAGTATAGGCAAGCACAACACCAGGGGGAGTAACACAGTACCCCACGCACCTCAGACTCCTATCATGCAGGCTCAAGTACAAAATCCTGAGATAGCTCAAGGTGGATATCAATACCAACCACCTATGTATGGAGCGTATGTCCCACAACAACTAGACCACTCCAGACTGGTAGAGTGTTTTCTGAAACTGAAGCCCAGAGAATTTAATGGCAAGCCAGAAAATCCTTTATGGCCGACACACTGGGTTGACGAAAATGGAAAGAAATTTTATGATGATGACACTAAATGAAGAAGAAATAATGTTGTGTGCCACCTTTATGCTGAAAGGAGATGCACACCATTGGTGGAGGTCTACTAGGACTTATTTATTAACAAAGCACGCCCAAATGACTTGGGATATTTATAAGGAGGCGTTCTTTGAGAAGTACTTTCCGAGAAGTTTCAGAGATTCTATGGAAAGAGAGTTCCTGAGTTTATATCAGGGGCAGATGACCGTGGATGCATATCAACAGCGTTATGAAGAGCTGTTCTTCTTTGCACCCACCAATATGCAAGAGGAAAACACCAAGACCCGAAGGTTCGTCATGGGACTTAGGGAAAGCATCCACGAGCATGTTCTGGGACATGAAAAGAAAATCTATAATGAAGCGGCACAAATTGCTCGAGTTATAGAATCGAGTCAGAAGGAGAGTTATTTCATGCAAAACAAAGGTATAAAAAGGCCAGCTGGAAATTCTTATAACGGAGGAGGAAATAACAAGACATTCAAACCCTTCCATGCTCAAGGCTTTACCACTGCAACCAAGACTACTCCCGTAGCTCAACAGCAACAAAAGCCAATTACTGAAGGGATAAAATATTTTAACTGTAATCAAGTGGGACATATAGCAAGGGAATGTCCTAAGCCCAAGAAACAACTACATCAAGGACGAGTTTACGTGGTTACATCTAAGGATGCTGCTGCATTGCCTGATGTGGTCACAGGTATGACTTAAATTGTTAGTTAGTTGTATTACATTGTATGAGCATGAAGACTGAACCAAAACAAATCACAGGTATCGTACCTATTAATGGCATTCCCGCCAGAGTACTCTTTGATTCAGGAGCTACTCATTCCTTTATATCTGTGACATTTGGAAAGAAGTTAAATCTACCCCTTAAATCCTTAGACTGCAAACTAATTGTATGATCACCTATGGGATTAGAAGTGGAGTTAGAAAAAGGTTATGGACCATGTCCAGTTCTTATTGATGAAAAGACCTTGGATGCAACCTTGATCCAACTTGAGATGGAAGACTTTGACGTCATCTTGGGAATGGACTGGTTAGTTCGGCATTCTGCAAACCTATTGTGTGCCAAAAAGAAGCTGACATTTAAAGACAAGGAAGGAGTAGAGTTCAGTTTTTCGGGAACCAAACTTCCCCATAAACTAAAGCTCATACTCTCTGCGCTAAAGGCTAAAAAGTGCCTTGAGAAAGGAGCAGTCGGGTATTTAGTATCTGTGGTCGACCTTACCAAAGAAGCACCACAGATGGAGGATATTGATGTCGTGCGTAACTTTTCAGACGTATTTCCTGAAGAACTACCAGGATTATCACCCGACCGAGCCATAGAGTTTGTTATAGATCTTATACCTGGAGCCGTACCAGTATCGAAAGCACCTTATCGAATGGCTCCTACTGAACTGAAGGAATTGAAAGTACAACTACAAGAACTGCTGGATAAGGGTTACATTCGCCCTAGCATATCACCATGGGGAGTGCTAGTATTTTTCGTGAAGAAGAAGGATGGTAGCGTTCGATTGTGTATAGACTACTGAGAACTGAATAAACTGAAAATCAAGAATCGGTATCCATTTCCTTGGATCGATGACCTATTCGATCAGTTGCAAGGTGCCAAAGTGTTCTCCAAGATCGATCTTCGATCAGGCTACCATCAGCTGAAGATTAAGGACGGTGATATTCCTAAGACAGCATTCAGGACTAGATATGGACATTATGAATTCTTGGTTATGTCTTTTGGATTGACAAACGCACCAACAATTTTTATGGAACTTATGAAGTGGATTTTCCATTATATGTTGGATACGTCGGTTATTGTATTCATTGATGATATATTGGTCTACTCCAAAGACGAGGGAACTCATATTAAGAATCTAAACGCCGCTCTGCAGCGACTACGGAAGGAGAAGCTCTACGCAAAATTTTCAAAGTGTGAGTTTTGGCTAAAGGAAGTCATATTTCTAGGCCATGAAGTATCCGCTGAAGGAATTAAAGTGGATCCCAGCAAAATCAAGGCTATTGTAAAGTGGGAAGCATCGGAGAGCGTTGCAGAAATTAGAAGTTTCTTGGGTCTAGCTGGGTATTATCGACGATTTGTGGAAGACTACTCCCGAATTACCGTACCTCCTATAAGTTTGACTAAGAAGGGCGAGAAGTTTGTTTGGACGGATAAATACGAGAAGAGTTTCCAAACCTTGAAGGCTAGATTGATATCAGCTCCAATCTTGACCATCCCGATTCTAGGACAACCATTTATCTTGTACATCGATGCGTCAGGACTGGGATTAGGATGTGTACTTATGCAAGGAGAACAAGTAATTGCTTATGCCCCAAGACAATTAAAGACACATGAGAAGAACTATCCCACTCATGATTTGGAACTAGCGGCAGTAGTACATGCTGTCAAAATATGGAGACATTATCTGTACGGGAAGAAGTTTCAGATTAAATCAGACCATAAAAGTCTTACTTTTCTATTTAGCAGAATATGAGACAAAAAAGATGACTGGAACTATTGAAAGACTATGACTGTGATATCCAGTATCATCTAGGGAAAGCTAATGTAGTAGCCGATGCGTTGAGTAGAAAGGCAATGATAAAATCCCAAGGGGAGGTTAGCACAACTGCCGCAATGTGTACTACCAGAAAGGTATTCAAGCACGGTAATGAGCAGTTTGTGATAGATGCACCAGATGGATCAGCCAACCAAGGGTTTATTCATCGGTTTTCAAACATGTTCACCGCATTGAAGATTATACCGGATATAATTGATGAAGTAAAGACAACTATCAAATCAGACCCTTACCTAAGAACGGTACAAGAGGAAATCGAAAAAGGTAGGACTAACCCTGCGTTCACCTTGGACGAAGAAAAGGTACTGAAGTACAAAGGAAGAATATGTGTACCCGAAATAGAAAGCTTGGACATTAGACATCGATTGATGAAAGAAGCCCATACCACCATCTATTCGATACATCCTGGAAGAACAAAAATGTATCATGACCTAAAGAAATTATATTGGTGGAGAGGAATGAAAGCAGATGTTGCTAAGTTCGTGTCTCAATGCCTAAATTGTCAGAAAGTAAAGGCTGAACGACAAAGACCGACAGGACTGTTATAGCTGTTATCGGAACCAGCATGGAAATGGGACTGCATCACTATGGACTTCGTCACCGGACTACCATTGACTGCTCGAGTAGTTGACACAGTTTGGGTGATTGTAGACCGCCTGACTAAAACAGCTCGCATTATACCTATACGACCTCAGTATACACTAGAGAGGTCAGCTAAGCTGTATGTGGATAACATTGTGCGATTACACGGTGTATCTAAAAGCATTGTGTCCGATAGAGATCCACGATTTACTTTAAAGTTTTGGGAAGGATTGTAAAAGGCTATGGGTACAACATTGAAGTTTAGTACTGCATTCCATCTACAGACAGATGGACAGTCAGAGCATACAATTCAGATTCTAGAAGATATGCTTCGAGCATGTTTAATTGATTTTAAAGGATCATGGGATGAAAAGTTACCATTGATTGAGTTCGCTTATAATAATAGCTATCAGGCTACTATACAGATGTCACCCTATGAAGCACTGTATGGCAGAAAGTGTCGAACTCCTTTGTTTTGGAATGAAGTTGGGAAACGTAGTATTGTTGGACCAGAATTTGTTGAAGAGACTTGTCGAGTGGTCAACATTATCAAAGAAAGAGTGAGAACAGCTCAAAATCGTCAGAAGCAATATGCAGATACCCGACGCCGAGACCTTGAATTCGTCGTGGGTGATAAAGTATTCTTAAAAGTATCGCCTATGCGAGGATTGAAACGGTTCGGACAGAAGGGAAAATAAAGTCCAAGATATGTCGGGCCATATGAGATTCTAACTAAGCATGGAAAAGTGGCGTACCAGTTAGCACTACCACCATCTATGTCAAGTGTGCATGACGTATTTCATATTTCCTTATTGAAGAAGTATGTCAAGGATCCAACGCACGTTGTGACAGTAGATCTACCTGATTCGACTGATGATTTGACATTTGAAGTAACACCAACTGAAATCACCAGCCGAAAGGTTCAACGACTACGCAACCGTGATATCTATTATGTTAAGGTCACCTAGAGAAATAGAGATATGGAAGAAATCACATGGGAAGAAGAGAATGCTATGCAAAAGCAATATCCTCATTTATTTGACTCAGAAGGTATGTACAATTTTGAGGATGAAATTTTTATAAGTAGGGGGAGTTGTAAGACCCGTATCAAATTAACCCGGTCTTACCACCTTGAACCAGGTCTACCCATCATAGTCAAACAAAATGGATCAAGTGCGTGAGGGAGATCGTGATCCCAGGTATTAAACTGACCCAAAAACACTAAAATAAGGGGGAGGGTCGCATACCAAGCAAGGCAGAGTCGGGACCCCCCCAGTATAAAAGTCAGACCCTGAGTTTTTAACCGGGGGTCAAACATTTTAGAACCAGGGGTCGACGGGATCTCCGACCCCCTCATCGACCCCCAGTCTGCCGACAAAATCGTGAATTAGGAACTTTCCAAATTTCAATGGGATTCCTTCCTAATATCAATGGGACTTATTTTGGATTTTCTACTCTATAAATAGGACATCCCTGAGCATCTTTCACTCCTTTTAGAACCGTAATTGGATTGAGAGAAAGAGAAGAGAAGGAGAAGAGAAAGAGAAGAGAAGGAAAGTGGAGAAGAAGATCAAAGAGAAGGCTTCAGAGAAACAAGCCTAATTCTTAGGTATGGATACTATCTCCATGTAGTTCTAAGACTTTAGAGTAGATAGTGAAGAGGGAATGATCTATGAGAAACCCAAATCATCCATCCATAGTTAGGTTTTCATGGAAAACCATGGGAGAGATCATAAAAACCATGTAGGTGAATAAACTATGGTTCTAAGCCATAGAACATGTATGTAATGGATTGTGGAAGCAAGCCATAGGACCCAAACACGAAGGAATGGATTGTAGGATGAAAATTCGACTAAACCCATGGGGGGTCGATGGCCAATCGACCCTACCAGACCCTAACAATTGATCCCCAGTATTCGGCAAGTCCAGAATCTGGGTGGTAGCACCCAGGGTCGATGGAACCTCCGACCCTGGCATCGACCCCCAGTTAACAGCATGCTTTTAAAAATCAAAATTAATTCTAATTAAATTCTATCGACTTGATTAGGTCTTTTAGTGATATAATATTGATATTTAGTTGATTCTTAAAGCTTGAAAGAGGATCTACGATCACACAAAGGTGAGGGAACAAGACCTAAACTAATTGGTTAATAATAAACTATTTTATTCTTGAGTCCAAAGCCATGATTGATTCTATGCTTGTATGCTTGTTATGTGCATTCAACATGTCATCCAATATTTCTATTATTACTGTTCATGCATATTTAAATTGTTGTTTATAACATGATGATGATGATGATGATGATAGGAATATGCATGTAAATGTATGTGTATGGTTGGTGTGCTTGATGCAAGCGAGTATCAGGGGGCATGTCATAGGCCGGGCCTCAACACTCTAGCTCTATCTCTAACTCAAGTCTTGTCCACTGACATCGTCGTATCGCCATTACCTTAGCAGAACTATTACGTCGTAGTGTAGGAGGGGAGGTGGTCTCGGACCGTGTAGTCTCTGACTCTGCCGGGGGGCCTTAGCCCTATCTCTATGGACGTATTGAGGGATGCTGGGGTGAGGCCTTGGATACACTGATTGACATTAGGATTGGTTAGTTGCGAGCCCAGTTTGTGAGCCCTCACCAGCAGGGGCTTACGTGTTGGTATGGGCAACTGGTACAGTAATAAACGTAACCTTTGCGTGTACATTGTCCATGGTGGGTGCATGTGGGATGACAATAAACGTTACCTTTGGGCGGCTTCATACACTCGTGTATAGAGGTGCAGCATCAATAAACATAATATTTGGCCACCTATCCTTTCTATAGCACATTGCAAACTTATTTACCAGACCAAAGATATGAATTGAATGCATGCATATGTTTGTTGCATTGATTTGTTTGCTCACTGAGCCATGATGTGTGCGCACCCTCTCGACGTCAAATATTTTTAGTTGATGATGCAGGTACCACGGTCGAAGATTACATGAGTGCTCTGGTGTACGTGCGTATTGCTGCAATGGAAGTCGAAGACTTAGTGGATACGCATGATTCTTCATGTGAGTGCAACTCATGCGTATTCAATTAGATTTTTGTTTGAATTATTAAAGGGATGTAATTGATACTTTATTTATTTATGCCTTAGTTGATACAACAATAACTTGATATTTTATTATGGTTATCACAGTTAAATTTCTTGGTTCATTTACTATAAGGCTTCCGCTATTGTGTATTTATTCTGATTATGGTTGTGGATGTGTATGGTTTTTATTTTTAATGGACACAGCCTATTAGAGATCCTGGTTGAACTGTTGGTTTATTAGCGGTTCATCACACCGTTCTGAATGGTGCAGAATTTGGGTGTGACAGGAATAGAATGGGCTTTTAGCATTATCTTGTATCTTATGATTAGTATTTTTCATTTTAGGTATGCATAATCATCCTCTGTATCCCATGACCTTTTTCGCATCCGAAGTAAGTCAGGGTTAGGTTTTTCTTTCTCTATTTCTCCCTGCACCGTTCTTATATACGGATCTAACAAAATTGCTACTTTTACTTCATCCATCAATTCAGAGATGATCTTTAATGCCACAAGCATAGCCGAGGAACTATTTCTCCATAAGTTCATCCATAAGTTCTCGTTCAATTGGATCATCACGAGTTTCTATTATATGTTACTCTTTTTCCAATCTGAATTTGTTGCTGTGAAACCTAAGGCAATATTTATGCTGGGTCCTTCCTCGGACTTCATAATTCCCTTTTTGCTTAAGGCCTCAGCTACTACATTAGCCTTGCTCGAGTGACACTGAATATCGCAGTCCTAATCCTTCAAGTGTTCTAACCATCTTCTCTGTCTCATGTTCAACTCTTTCTGGTGAAGAGATAAGTAGGACTCTTGTAATCCTATTTAATATGAAATTCTTCTCTGTATAGATAATGTCTCTAAGTCTTGATTGCATGAATCACAGTTGCTAACTCCAAATCATGAGTTGGGTAATTCTTTTCATGCTCTTTCAGTTATCTTGAAACATATGCAATCACTTGTTTACCTTACATCATCCCGCATCCTAAACCCAATCTGAAAGTATCAGTATGTAGGGTAAAAGGTTTCCCTTGGTACCAGAATGGTCAAGATGGGAGCCGATATCAGCCTTACTTTAGAATCTGAAAACTCCTCTCCCTTCCTAGTTAACTTGGTAAGAGGTTTTGCGATCTTAGAGTGGTCCTCCATAAATCGTCTGTAATAACCAGCTAAATCCAAGAAACTTCTGATTTTCGCAATATTCTTTAGGTGTTTCTCACTATATGATTGCTTCTATCTTAATAGGGTCCACTTTAATCCCTTTTTTTGATGCTACATGATCTAAGAAGATCACTTTGTTTAATCAGGTTTCATATTTCTTGGACTTGGTATAAAGCTTCTCCCTTCTCAACTGTTGTGAAACTGATTTAAAATTCGTTATAGGACTTTCTTCGTCTTTGGAATAAACCAATATATAGTTTATGAAACTATGACCGACGTGTCCAATATATCATGAAACACCAGTTCATAAGCTCCATAAAATATGCTGGAGCACTGGTTAATCCCAATGATATACCTAGGAACTCATAATGCTCATTCCTGGTTTTAAAAAAATCTATCTTAAAAATATCGCTGTCCAAATTCTTCAGCTGATGATATCTTAACCGAAGATCAATCTTAGAAAATACCTTTTCTCCTTGCAACTGTTTAAACACGTCATTGATCTGAGGTAGTGGATATCGGTTCTTGATCTTAAGCTTGTTCAATTTTTAGTAGTCTATACATAGCCGAACACTACCGTCCTTCACCATGAATAGCACTGGCGCTCCCCGTGATAAAATGCTTGGCTGATTAAAACATTTATCTAATAACTCTTGTAGTTGAGTCTTCAGTTCCTTCAATTCTATAAGAGCTATTCTATAGGGTGTCTTTGATACATGTGCCGTCCCTGGTAACAAGTCGATAACGAACTCGATTGTACAATCAGGTAACAACCTAAGTAAGTCTCCTAGAAAACACATCAGGAAATTTATACATCACATCAATATCTTCCATCTGTGGTGCTTCTTTGGTAACGTATACCATAGATACCATATATCCAAATCCTTTCTCTTCAAAGCATCTCTTCGCCTTTAGCATAGAGGGGATCAGCATTCTCTTCTTAGGCAACATGCTTCCAATAAAATTAAATTATATGCCATCTTTATTCTTGAATGATAACCTCTTCTATGCACATAACAGCTTTGTAGAGTGTTGAGACAACTAGTCTATTCCCAAGATGACGTCAAAGTCTACCATCTCAAGTCGATTTAGGTTGCATCCAAATTTTGTCCATCCATATGCTTCGGACAATGTTCATAACACTCATCCAATACAACATCTAGTCCAAAAGGGCTTGAACTAGCAAAATCTGGTATAAAGGTCTTAAGAGCACATCTAGCTCCTTAATCTGTTATGGTTTTTCAAAGACTAACGCCAATAATCTCATATCCCAAAAAGCTTCTTGAAATACTACTTTCTTGCTTCTTGTTCATATCTAGCTTCTTGTTCAAAACTTACTTCTTGCTCATGCACTTTTTTATAGACATGACTCATATCCATCTATCTAGTAATCTTGAAATAGATTCTCTACTATTTCGTCTGAGGTTTCTTAGCTATATAGATTATTCTGAATTCAATCATCTTCCTTCCAATAATTCTTTATTAACTAAACATCTTATCAATGGGTGTCGAGAAATGTAAGAATCAGATGTTTATCCAAAAGTAATTCATTTTCTTCTTTCCATCTAGTATAATGACGAATACTTGCTTTATCTAGTAAACTTAGGTTTAAAGGATCAGGAGTAAATCTATGGTAATCCAATCGGCATCAAAAGGTCGTTAAGTTGCACGATGGTCCAAATATATGAAAATAGAGGTTTTACAGTTCTTAACCTCATGGTTAAAGGTTCTATTGAGTATATAATGCCATTGGTCAAGGCATTATAGGAATAAATCTGGAGAATGTTTTGGTACATCAATAAATCAGGTATAAAATAGAAAGATGTACATTCAGAATGAGTAAACCTTTAACTGATCATTCAGTTTACATCTGTATTCATGTTTTCGATCATGAGGGTAGCTTAGATTAGTATAATCAAGACTAATTCTAGGGAAACAATATTTATAAGTCCAATTGAAAAGTTGAATCGAGAAGGTATCTTATCTAGGCACGAGAATTTAAAATCAGGTATGTGCATCCTTTATAATCATAAGGGTAAGTCAATGATGCACCGCATCCTATATAAACGTATTTAGTTATATGGCCACAATAGATTTGATGCCTTGCCAAAAATGTTAGAGGCTTCATCTTCATAAAATATTCTTTAATCCTTGTCGAATAATTCTACCATGGGGTAGCTATCTCATACCTTGGTGGCTGATAAGGGTAACCACCTTGATACACTGCTTGTTGTGCACCAAGCTTCTGTACTGAGGGGTGCGTCACTAGGACCTGCTGTATAATAGACACTATGTTATGGGTAACATGTGCTGGAGGTACAGTGTTGATACCAATTGGTAATGTTCTTGATCTGACCTGGAGGTGTTGGTGTAGCATTGGCAACTTGGTTAGTGATTTCTACGGCAACTTGCATAATCGGTTTCATCTGTTGTTGCTCTTGCATTTTGTTAGGCCAAGTTTATTACAACTGTAGCCAAGGTACTTGGTAGACCAGGTGATTGGTTGGAGTGGTCTGGTTGTTCACCTCCTTTGATTTGTTCCAATTTGATTATCATAATTTAGCATATGCTCAGATGAGTTTTTACTATCCATTCTCGACCCAGATAGTGGTGGGATCAACTTGCAACATCTTCTTAATGCTCAGCGGGCAATGGATCAGCGTATCACAGATCTCACTCTAAGTCTCCACATCACCCAGGAGTATAGCTTTATCTTTTTTTATAGTTACTCTCATTTTTGGTGTATGGCTATTGTTTTCTTATCTCTATTGGATTTAGCCCGAGATCTTTCCCTTCACCTCTACAGGGATTTAGGCGTTACTATCCATTTTTATTCTTTCTCTGTCATACATCAAGTTTCACATCTTGTGAGTACCAACTCGGTATTTCAATTTTTCTACTTTACAGATGCTCCCTTCTTGCTACTATACTATATCCTTTGTATACTTAGACAACTGCCCGACTTATAGATCGTACCGTATATTATTTGTTTATCGGGATACATTAAATATTCTTTTTCTGTTTGTGTATACATATGGTTCCACCTTTTATATGTACATTATTGTCTTGTTTAAGTTTTGTCTTAACCAACACAGGTGCTTATGGTGTGTATGTATTAAAGCTTTTAATTTATCCTAACTCAGTTCATGGACTCTAGTGGAAGTATTCAAGTTTGATGGGCAAGGCCTGAGAGCTTTGATACCAAGTTATCACACCCCAATTCTGGACTAACCAAAATGGTGTGATGAATAGTCAATAAACCAACGGTTCAATTAGGATCTCGTATAGGCTATGCCAACCATGTTAAACCAAAACACATTGCACATTAATAATCAGAGTAAATAAAGTAAATGGCGGAAGTCTTATTAATAATGAACTGAGGTCTACTCATGATAAATAATTAATATTTCAGTTATCTCCAAGTAACTAAAACATAATTTAATACATATTACAAATATCCAAATACGAAAGTTAAACACTAAGCGCATCCATAGTTGAAATGCTCGCTTAATAAATCATAATAGTCCTCTACAACTTTCTCATTCATAGCTGCCACCTTCATATATTGGCGTGTTGACATAATATTCAACCGTAATACTTACAACATCAGAAACTATACGCGCGCGAGGGTCAGCTCTCCAACTTGAGCTTAGTGAGTAAACAAAACAATGCAATAAACATAGCATACATTCAATTCATATATTTAGTCTGGTTTATAAGTTTGTAATGTGCTATAGAAAGAATTGGTGGCCGCCGCACCTCTATATACGAGTGTGTGAAACCGCCCAATGGATCAAACACCATTGCGATCCCACACGCACCCATCATGGAATAGAGATAGAGCTAAAGTGCCGGGATCAAACATCACATAACACTTCCCCTGATGCCCAACCCATACCAACACGTATGCCCCTATTGGCGAGGGCTTGCAAACTAGGCTTGCAACTAACCAATCCTAATGCCAAATAGTGTATCCAAGGCCTCACCCCAACATCCATCAGTATGTCCATAGAGATAGAGCTAAGGCCCCTCGGCAGAGTCAGAGACTGCACGGTCTGAGACCACCTCCCTTGATGCCCTACGAAGTAATAGTTCTGCTAAGGTAATGGCGATACGATGATGTTAGTGGGCAAGACTTGAGTAGAGATAGAGCTAGAGTCTGGTGGCCAGGATGAACCACAGTGTCACGTCCTCCCCCTGACGCTCCACTCACATCAAGCACGCTAACCACACACATACATTTACATGCCTATTCCTAACATCATCATCATCATCATTTTATAAATAAACAGAAATAAATATGCATGAGCAGTAATAGTAAGAATATTGGAGGACATGTGAAATACACATTACAAGCATACAAGAATAGAATCATTTATGGCATTGGACTCAATAAGTAAGATAGTTTGTTATTAGCCAATTAATTTAGGTCTTGTTCCCTCACCTTTGGTCGATGATTGTTCCTCGTCTGAGCTTTGTAAATCACTTTTAAACCACTTGAAAACCTAACAAATTTATAGATTTTAAATTAGAGTTAATTTCCATAAATTCAGACTTCCAGAAACTGAGTGGTCGCAGGTGCGGCTGCACCTGTGGTCTCAGTTTCTGCGACCACAGGGTGTGTGGTCGCTATGTGTGGTCGCATATCATGCGACCATATATGCCACTACACCCTCCCTGAAACTTCCCCGAAGGCGTGCGGTCGCTACGTGTGGTCGCATATCATGCAACCATACATGCGACTACACCCTCCTTGAAACTTCCCCGAGGGCGTATGGTCGGTTATGTGTGTCTCGTGTGGTTACATATCATGCAACCACACATGCGACCACACCCTCTTTGGAATTTTCCCGAGGGCATGTGGTCGGTTATGTGTGTCTCGTGTGGTCGCATATTATGCGACCACACATGCGACCACACCCTCTCTGGAATTTTCCCGAGGGTGTGTGGTTAGTTTTGTGTGTCTCGTGTGGTCGCATATCATGCGACCACACATGTGATGATCGACTTTTCCACTTTCAACTCAATTCCTTCATGTTTTGATTCCTTGGCTTATCATCATGATCCTTCCTATGATTGTTCTATGGCTTAAAATTCATATTTTACACAATCCATCATCCTATTAGATTTTCTCCATGGATATCTTAGAATTTATCCATGGTTTGATGATTGGGGTCTCACTTTGAATCACTATCTCCTCCATGATCTATTATAGGTATTCAACTGATGTGGGGAACATTTTCATACCTTAAACTTGTTGAAGATTCAAAGTTCTCTATAAAATTCCTCCTCTTAGTCTTCCTCTTTAATTTTCCTTCTCTTCCTCCTCTTCTCTTTCTCTCTCTTTCAATTTGAGTTCTAAAAGTATGAAAAAGGCTAAGGGACGTCCTATATGTAGAGAAAAACCCTCCATATAGAGTCCTACTTAGATTAGGAAAGAACCCCCTTCGGATTAGGAAGGTTTCCTAATCACGGAGTTAGTCTGACTTTGTGTGGTCGCACATGGGGTCGTAGAATCCGTCGACTACACATCCAAAAACTGCGACCACACGTCCCAGACTCTTGTGGTCCCATTATTCTGAGGTGTGGTCGACCACACCTGTTTAGGAATGCGACCACACACTCCTAAATAGATGATTTTGGGTTAAATTTCATACCTAGCCTTGTGGTTTCTTCAAGCACTTGGTCCACTTGGGCCGATTATGATGGAATGACCGGTCACGACACGAGAATGTAAGGTTAGACCGGGTTCGTGGTGTGTGGGTCTTACACTAAGCCATATCTATTATGATTCCTCTTTACCAGTACAATCTCTTCATGTCATGATACATATTGATACTCCAGGATGTTCTGATTATAGAGTACAATGCGCTCTTATCATTATTCTCTTCATGATATCAGAGTCTTCACTTTCAGGTATTCAAAATCTACCTCTGTATCTAAGTACCGTCTCCTCATCCAAAGTAAGTTAGGGTTTGATTTGCCTTTTTCTAAATCTTCTTGCACCGCTCTCAGATACGGATCTAACAAAATTACTACTTTTACTTCGCCCATCAAATCAGAGACGATCCTTATGTTGTGAACGCAAGCGAGGAACTATTTCCCCTTAAGTTCATCCATAAGTTATCGCTCAATTGGATCATCATGAGTTTCAATTATATGTTACTCTTCTTCCAAATCTGAATCTGTTGCTGCGGAACATAAGGCATCTATTGTACTAGGTCCTCCTTTTGGCTTCATTATTCCTTGTTGCTCAAAACCTCAGCTACCATATTAGCCTTGCATGGGTGACATTGAATATCGTAGTCTTAGTCCTTCAGGAGTTCCAACCATCTCCTTAGCCTCATGTTCAACTCTTTCTGGGTGAAGAGCTAAGTAAAACTCTCGTAATCAGATTTAATCTGAAATCCTTCTCCGTATAGATAATGTCTCCAAGGTTCGATTGCATGATTCGCCGCCGCTAACTCCAAGTCATGGGTCGGATAATTCTTTTCATGTTCCTTCAGTTGTCTTAAAGTATAGACAATCACTTGTTCTCTTTGTATCAATACGCATCCTAGACCCAATCCGAAAACATCGGTGTATAGGATAAAAAGTTTCCCTGGTGCCAGAACAATCAAGATGGGAGCTGATATCAACCTTGCTTTTAGAGTCTGGAAACATTCTTCACACTTGTCAGTCTAAATAAACTCCTCTCCCTTCCTGGTTAGCTTGGTTAGAGGTATTGTGATTCTATAGTAGTCCTCCATGAACTGTCGATAATAACCAGCTAATCTCAAGCACTTCTGATCTCTGCAATGTTCTTAAGAGCTTCTCACCTTACGATTGCTTGTATCTTACTAAGGTCCACTTTAATCCCTTTTGATGATGCTACGTGATCCAAGAAGATCACTTTGTTTAATAAGTCTCATATTTCTTGGACTTGGCATAAAACTTCTCCCTTCTCAGCTGTTGTGAAACTGTTCTAAAATTTGTTATAGGGCTTTCTTCGTATTTTGGAATAAACCAATATATAGTCTATGAAACTATGACCAACATGTCCAACATATCATGAAACACCCAGTTCATAAGCTCCATAAAATATGCTGGTGCATTGGTTAGTCCTAAGGATATACCCAGGAACTCATAGTGCCCAATCCCGGTTCTAAAAGCTGTCTATGAGATATCACTGTCCAAATTCTTCAACTGATGATATCTTGACTGAAGATCAGTCTTAGAGAATACCTTTACACTTTGCAACTGATCGACAAGTCATCAATCTGTAACAATGGACATTAATTCCTTATGGTGAGCTTGTTCAATTTCCAGTAGTCTATATATAGCTGGACACTACCGTCCTTCTTCTTCACGAATATCACTGGCGCTCCCCGTGATGAAATACTTGACTGATTAGAACCTTTGTCTAATTACTTTTGTAGTTGAGTCATCAGTTCCTTCAACTCCGTAGGAGCTATTCTATAGGGTGCCTTAAACATTGGTGTCGTCCCTGATAACAAGTTAATAATGATCTTGGTCTTTACTTGATCATCTCACTCGACATTGGGCATAACTCAGTATTATTTGTACTAATCTGAATTCAATCGATGCCATAATTTTTTACTTCATCCTTGTATCCACTCTTAGATATGATTTTAAAAATCTTTGGCCTTATCAAAATTCATACAGATATAGCCATCTTTAACTCTATTTGAGTGCTATCTACTGTTTACCAGCCGCTCTTGATAATTCTCACTTTGTGCTCATGCACTCTTTTACAGACCATGACTTCTATCCATCCATCTAAAAATTTCAAAATAGATTCTCTATTACTTCATTTGAGGTTTCTTGGCTATAGAATCTAATCTGAATTCAATCGTTTAACCTTCAATAATTCCCTTATTAACTAAGTATCTTTATCAAAGAAGGTCAGGAAATGTAAGAATCAGAATGTTTATCCAAAAGTGATTCACTTCCTTCTTTCGATTTAGAATGATGACGAACACTTGTTTTATCTAGTGAACCTAGATTTAAAGGATCAGGAGTAAATCTATGGTAATCTAACCAGCATCCAAAAGTCGTTAAGTTGCACGGTGGTCCAAATATATGGAAATTGAGGTTTTACAGTTCCTAACCTCATGGTTATAGATTCTATTGAGTATATAATGCCATTGGTCAAGGCACTACAAGATTAAATCTGGAGAAGTTTTGATACATCAATAAATCAGGTATAAATTGGAGAGATGTACGCTTAATATGATTAAACCTTTAACTGTTCATTCAGTTCCTATCTCCATTCATGTTGGCCACAATAGATTTGATCATTTGGTGAAACGTTTAAGGCTTCATCTTCAGAAAATATTCCTCAACCCTTGTCGGATCATTCTGCCATGATGCAGCTATCCCATACATCAGTGGTTGATAAGGGTAACCACCTTGATACACTGCTTGTTGTGCACTAAACATTTACACTAGGGTGTGTGTTACTGGGACATGCTAAATGGTAGGCACTATGTTATGGCTAACAAATGCTGGAGGTATAGTGTAAGACCCGCACGCCACGAACCCGGTCTAACCTTATGTTCTTGTGTCGTGGCCGGTCTTCCCATCATAATCGGCTCAAGTGAACCAATTGTATGAAGTAACCACAAGATAAGATAAGCATCGAGTCAAATTTAGTTAGTGTGATTGACTATTTAAGATCGTGTCGAAGCAACCAGTCAAAAACTAAAAATCAAAAAATTTTGGTTGTGTGGTAGCAGGTTTGAGGGGTGTGGTTGACCACACATGAGACCACATGATGTGTGGTCGCATATTTTTGACATGTGGTCGATGGATTCTGCAACCCCACGTGCGACCACACGATGCTGAACTGACTCCGTGTTTAGGAAACTTTCCTAATTTGAGGGGGGCTCTTTCCAAATTAAAGTGGGACTCTATATGGAGGTTTCCCTCTATATAAGGGACATTCCTTAGTCTCTCTTACTCTTTTAGAACCCAAATTGAAACTCTAAACCTAAGAGGAAAAGAGAGAGAGAGAGGAAGAAAAGGAGAAGAAGGAGATTTGGAGAAGAAGGCTGAGAGAAAGGTTTTACAAGAGAAGGTTTCAGCTCCCTACAATAAGTGAGGTATGAAACTTATCTCTATAGGTGTAGATTCTATTGAATAAGGTTTTTATTGTGGATTAGAGATGTCAAACCAATATGATCAATGTGATCCTTTGAGTAAATCTCAGGGATAACCATGAGGGATGGATTAGGGATAATGGTTAATGAAAAACTGTAAATAATGGCCATATGATAACCATAGGATGATCCCAAGTGATGAGCCAAGGAATCGACTCAAGAAGAATTCGGATTAAAGATGAAAACTGACCAAACATCATGTGGTCGTAGCCTGTGGTCGACCACAGGGTGACCAGAGGGTCGACCACAGCTATTCGGGAAGTTCCCAGGAAAGGTGCGGTCGCATGGTGTGGTCGCACAAAATGCGACCACAGGGTCCGACCACACAGTGTGTGGTCTTATATATTGGGACCACAGGTTCAACCACACATCCGACCACACGATGACAGCAAGTATATTTTGAGACTAAACAAGGTTTTTGACTACTGTAATTTGATAAACTTGAACCCTAAGTTAAATATATTAATTGTTTAGGTTCTCAATAGATTCAAAGTGATTTCCAAAGCTTGGAAGAGGAACAAATATCAATCAAAGGTGAGGGAACAAGACCTAAACTAATTGGATATTAACAAGATGTTTTATTTCATTATGTCCAATACCATGAATGATTCTATGATTGCTTGCTTGTAATGTGCATCTCACATGTCATCCAATATTATTGTTATATTTTACTCATGCATATTTATTTCTGTCTATTTACAATATGACGATAATGATGCTAGGGATAGACATGTGATTCTATGTGTGTGGTTAGTGTGCTTGATGCAAGTGGAGTATCATGGGGAAGATGAGACATTGTGGTTCATCCTAGTCACCAGACTCTAGCTCTATCTCTACTCAAGTCTTGTTCACTGACATCGTCGTATCACCATTACCTTAGCAGAACTATTATGTCGTAGGGCACAGGGGAGGTGGTCTCGGACCGTGTAGTCTCTGACTCTGCCAGGGGGCCTTAGCTCTATCTCTATGGAAGTATTGAGGGAAGTTGGGGTGAGGCCTTCAATACACTGGATGACATTTAGGACTGGTTAGTTGCGAGCCCAGTGTGCAAGCCCTCGCCAGCAGGGGCTTACGTGTTGGTATGGGTAAGGCATCAGGGAAAGTGTTATGCGGTGTTTGATCCGAACACTTTAGCTCTATCTTTATTCCATGGTGGGTGCACGTGGGACGGTAATGGTGTTTGATCAATTGGATGGATTCACACACTCGTGTATAGAGGTGCGGGGGCCTCCAATCCTTTTTATAGCACATTGTAAACTTAAAAATCAGACCAAAGATATGAATTGAATGCATGCATATGTTTGTTGCATTGTTTTGTTTTCTCACTGAGCTCAAGTTGGAGAGCTGACCCTCGCGTGTACAATTCTTTTTACTTTCTGATGTTGCAGGTATTACGGTCGAAGATTATGTCGACACGCCAACATATGCTGTTCATATGGCGGCTATGGATGAGCAAGTTGTGGAGGACTATTATGATTCGTTAAGCGAGCGTTTCAACTATGGATGCGCTTAGTGTTTAACTTTTGTATTTGGATATTTGTAATATGTATTAAATTATGTTTTGGTTACTTGGAGATAACTAGAATATTAATTATTTATCATGATTAGACCTCAGTTCATTATTAATAAGACTTCTGCTATTTACTTTATTATCTCTGATTAATGTGGAATGTGTTTTGGTTTAACATGGTTGGCATAGCCTATACGAGATCCTGGTTGAACCGTTAATTTATTGACAGTTTATCACACCATTCTGGTTAGTCAAGAATTGGGGTGTGACATATAGTGTTGCTACCAACTAGTACTATACTTGATCTGACCTGGAGGTGTTGGTGTAGCATTGGTAACTTAGGTAGAGATTGCCATGGTAACTTGCATAGTCGGTCTCATCTATTGTTGCTCTTGCATTTTATTAGGCCAAGTTTATTACAACCATAGCCAAGGCACTTGATAGTCTAGGTAGATTGGCTGGAGTGACCTGGTTGTTCACCTCTTTTGATTTGCTCCAATCTGATTATCATTATTTAGCATCTACTGAGATGAGTTTTCACTATCCGTTCTCGACCCAGATTGTGGGGGGTCAAGTTGCATCCTTTTCTTAATGCTCAGCAGGCAATGGATCAACGTGTGGTGGATCTCACTCTGAGTCTCTACATCACCCAGGAGTATAGCTTTTTCTTCTTTTATAGTTATTCTCATTTTTGGTGTATGACCATTGTTCTCCTATCTCTGTTGGATTTAGCCCGAGATCTTTCCCTTTACCTCTATAGGGATTTAGGCATGAATTCATGATCAGCCATTCCATTTGTGCTTTCAACAAGTAGGCGACGCGAATCTATGGTTTCTATGTTTCAATCGGATACCAATTGCTTGGATGCGTTTACTAGCCATTTTTCTTCTTCCTCTGTCATACATCGAGTTTCACATCTTGTGAGTACCAACTCGGTATTCCAATTTTTGGCTTTATAGATGCTCCCTTCTTGCTACTGTACTATATCCTTTGTATACTTAGACAACTGCCCGACTTATAGAGCGTACCCTATATTATTTATTTATCAGGATACATTTAGATTTTTTTTTTTCTGTCTGTGTATACATATGGTTCCCCCTTTTATATGTACATTATTGTCTTGTTTAAGTTTTGTCTCAACCAACACAGGTGTTTATGGTGTGTTTGTATTAAAGCTTTTAATTTATCCTAACTCAGTTCATGAACTCTAGTGGAAGTATTCAAGTTTGAAGGGCAAGGCCTGAGAGCTCTGATATCAAGTTATCACACCCCAAATCTGGACTAACCAGAATAGTGTGATGAACCGTCATGAGAACCAACGGTTCAAATCAGGATCTCGTATAGGCTATGCCAACCATGTTAAACCAAAACACATTCCACAATAATAATCAGAGTAAACAAATAAATAGCGAAAGTCTCATTAATAATGAACTGAGAGTCTACAGTGATAATTAAATATTTAACAAGTTATCTTCAAATAACCAAAACATAATTAATACTGATTACAAGTATCACAATATGAAAGTTAACCACTAAGCGTAAACATAGTTGAAACACTAACTTGATGCACCATATTTGTCCTCCACAGCTTGCACATCCATAGCCTCTGCATGTCCACACATTGGCGTATTCATATAATCTTCAACCGTAACACCTGCAACATCAGAAACTAAAAAGAATTACGTGCGCGAGGGTCAGCTCTCCAACTTGAGCTAAGTGAGTGAACAAAACAATGCAACAAACATATGCATGCATTCAATTCATATCTTTGGTCTGATTTATAAGTTTGCAATGTGCTATAGAAAGGTTTGGTGGCCCCCGCACCTCTATACACAAGTGTGTAAATCTACCAAATGGATCAAACACCATTGCCTTCCCACAAGCACCCACCATGGAATAGAGATAGAGGTAAAGTGTCTGGATCGAACACCACCAATACTTTCCCTAATGCCCAACCCATACCAATACGTAAGCCCCTATTGGCGAGGGCTTGCAAACTGGGCTCACAACTAACCAATTCTAATGCCAAACAGTGTATCCAAGGCCTCATCCCAGCATCCCTTAATACGTCCATAGAGATAGAGCTAAGGCCCCCCGGTAGAGTCAGAGACCACACGGTCCGAGACCACCTCCCCTGATGCCCTACGACGTAATAGTTCTGCTAAGGTAATGGTGATACGACAATGTTAGTGGGCAAGACTTGAGTAGATATAGAGCTAGAGTCTAATGACGAGGTCAAAGACCACCATGCCATGTCCTCCCTCTGATGCTCCACTCGCATCCAACACACCAATCACACATACATTCACATGCCTATTCCTAGCATCATCATCATCATCATGTTATAAATAAATAGAATTAAATATACATGAACAGTAATAGTAGGAATATTGGATGACATGTGAGATGCATATTACAAGCATACAAGCATAGAATCAATCATGGCATTGGACTCAATAAAGTAAACAGTTTGTTATTATCCAATTTATTTAGGTCTTATTCCCTCACCTTTGATCGATGATTGTTCCTCTCCCAAGCTTTGGAAGTCACTTTGAATCTATTAGAAACCTAAACAATTAATACATTTAAGTTAGGGTTCAAGTTTACTAAGTTACAGTAGTCAAAAACCTTGTTTGGTCTCAAAATATGCTTGCTTATCGTGTGATCACACATGTGGTCGAATCCTGTGGTCGCAATATATGAGATCACACACTATGTGGTCGAACCCTGTAGTCACATTTTATGTGACCACACCTTTCTTGGGAACTTGCCGAATAGCTGTGGTCGAGCCTCTGGTCACCCTGTGGTCAACCACAGGCTACGACCACATGATGTTTGGTCAATTTTTCATCTCAATCTGAATTCTTCCTGAGTCGATTCCTCGGCTCATCACTTGGGTTCATCCTATGGTTATCCTATGGCCATAATCTACAGTTTCTCATTATCAATTATTCCTAACCTATTTTCTCATGGTTTTTCTTAGAAATTCCATAACTGAAATCATTATATTAAATTGAACACATCAATCTTGAAAAAAACCTATTCTATCTGATCTACCCCATAGAGTCAAGTCCATACCTTAAGCTTGCTGTAGAGAGATAGAACTTTTTTCTACAAAACCTTCCTCTCCAAGCTTCTTTTCCAAATCTCCTTCTTCCCCTTCTCTTACTTTCTCTTTCTCTCTTAGGTTTAGGGTTTCAATTTGAGTTCTAAAAGACTGAGAGAAGCTAAGGGAAATCCTTTATATAGAGGGAAAACCTTTATATAAAGTCCCACTTTAATTAGGAAAGACTCCCTTTGAAATTAGGAAAGTTTCCTAAACACAGAGTCTGTTCAGCATCTTGTGGTTGCACGTGGGGTGGTAGAATCCATTGACCACACATCCAAAATATGTGACCACACGTTGTGTGGTCTCATATGTGTGGTCTCATGTGTGTGGTCGTGTGCAACCACATGTATCGACTACACGTATCGAGCACACCCCTTAAAATTGCCACCACACATCTAAAATTTACTGATTTTTAGTTTTTGACTCGTTTCTTCCACACAAACTTAACTAGTCAACCACGCCAACTAAATTTGATTTGTTGCTTACCTTATCTTGTGGTTCTTTATACAATTGGTTTACTTGAGCTGATTATGATGGAAAGATCGATCGCGACACGAGAACGTAAGGTTAGACTGGGTTCGTAGCGTGCGGGTCTTATAGCTACTCTATAGGGTGCCTTAGACTTGGGTGTCGTCCCTGGTAACAAGTTGATAACGAACTCAGTCATACAATCAGGTGACAACCCAAGTAAGTCTCTTAAAGACACATCAAGGAATTTATGCATCACATCAATATCTTCCTTCTGTGATGCTTCTTTGGTAACGTCTACCACAGATACCAGATATCCAACTCCTTACTTTTCAAGGCATCTCCTAGCCTTTAGAGCAGAGAGGATAAGCTTCCACTTCCTAAGCAATATACTTCCAATAAAATCAAATTATATGCCATCTTTATTCTTGAATGATAACCTCTTCTATGCACATAACATCTTTGTAGAGTGTTAAGACAACCAGTCTATCCCCAAGATGACGTCGAAGTCTGTCATCTCAAGTTGAATTAGGTTGCATCTAAATTTTGTCCTTCCATATGATTCGAACATTGTTCAAAACACTCATTTAATACTACATCTAGTTCAAAAGGGCTTGAACTAGCAAAATCTGGTATAAAGGTTTTAATGGCATGTCTAACATCTTTTTACCTCTTTGTTTTTCAAAGACTATCGCCAATAATTTCATATCCCAAAAAGCTCATTAGCTTATACCAATAATCTTACTCATTAGCTTACATCTCTTTTATCACTGCTGCTTTATCCTGATCTCTCTATCATATACCTTGAAAAGTATCTTATGATTGTTACTCACTTCATATCCCAAGTCTAGCAATAAGCATTAGGATATATGCTTATAATTTCATTAATTTTGCCAAACTCTCTTGGTTTTTACTTAATCATCTCACTCGGCGTTGGGCATAACTCAGTATTACTTGTACTAATCCGAATACTATTAATGCCATGATTTTTGACTTCATCCTTGTATCCACTCTTAGATATGCTTTTAGAAATCTTTTGTCTTGTCAAAATTTATACCTATATAGCCATCTTTAACTCTACTTGAGCACTATTTATTCTGTGCTGGCTACTCTTGATAGTTTTCACTTCTTGTTTATGTACTCTTTTACAAACCGTGACTCAAATGCATCCATCTAACAATCTTAGGGCAGATTCTTGCTTACTTCATCTAAGGTTTCTGGGCTATAGAGATTATTCTGAATTTAATCGTTTTTCCTCTAATAATTCCCTTATTAACTAGTATCTTATCAATAGAGGTCAGGGAATGTTAGAATCAAAATGTTTATCCAAAAGCAATTCATTTCTTTAATTCGAATTCAATATGATGACGAGCTTCTATTTTATCTAGTGAACTTGGGTTTAAAGGATCAAGAGTAAATCTATGGTAATCCAACCGGCATCAAAAGGTCATTAGGTTGCACGGTGGTCATAATATATGAAAATAGAGGTTCTACAGCTCTTAACCTCATGGTTACAGGTTCTATCGAGTATATAATGCAATTGGTCAAGGCACTACAAGAGTAAATCTAGAGAAAGTTTTGGTATATCAATAAATAGGTATAAATTAGAAAGATGTATGGTCAATATGATTAAACCTTTAATTGTTCATTCAGTTCATATCTCTACTTATGTTGTGGATCATAAGAGTGGCTTAGATTGGTATAATCAGGACTATTTTTAAGGAAATAATATCTATAACCCCAATTAATAAGTTGAATTGAGAAGGTATCTTGTCAAAGCACTAGAATTTAAAATCTGGTATGTACATCCTCTATAATCGTAAGAGTAAGTCAATGATGCACCACATTCTATATAAACCTATCCCTTGATAAAAGCATTCGAGCTTTATCTTCAAGAAACATTCCTCAATCCTTGTCGAATCATTCTGCCATGGGTCAGCTATCCAATACATCGTTGGCTGATAAGGGTATCCCACCTTAATACACTGCTTGTTGTGCACTAAGCTTTTGCATTGGGGTATGCATTACTAGGACCTATTGTATGGTAGACACTGTGTTATGGTCAATGGGCGCTGGAGGTACAGTGTTACTACTAACTGGTACTATACTTGGTCTGATTCGAAGGTATTGGCGTAGCATTGGCAATTTGGGTAGCAAATCCCATGGTAACTTGCATAGCCGGTATCATCTGTTGTTGCTCTTGTATTTTTCCAAACCAAATTCATTACAATCGTGACCAAGGAATTTGGTGGTCCAGGTAGATTGGTTGGAGTGGCCTGATTGTTTATCCCTTTTAACTTGCTCCAGTCTGATTATCATTATTTGGTATTTGCTCAGATGGTTCTCATTGCCAGTTCTCGACCCAGAAGTGGTGGGGTCAGGTTACAACCTCTTCTTAATGCTCAGCGATGATGGATCAGCGTATGACGGATCTCACTCTGAGTCTCTACATCACCTAGGAGTATAGCTTTATCTTTTTTTATAGCTACTCTTGTTTTTGGTATATGGCCATGGTTCTCCTATCTCTGTTAGATTCAGCCCGATATCTTTTCCTTTACCTCTGCAGGGATTTAGGTGTTACTAGCCATTTTTCTTTTTCCTCTATCATATATAGAGTTTCACATCTTGTGAGTACCAACTTGGTATTCAATTTTCTGCTTTACAGATGCTTCCTTCTTATTATTGTACTATATCCTTTGTATACTCAGGCAACTATCTAACTAGTAGACCGTACCACATGTTATTTGTTTAGAAGGATACGTTTAAATTTTCTTTTTCCTATGTCTGTATACATATATGATTCCACCTATTATATGTATATTATTGTCTTATTTAAGTTCTGTCTCAACCAACAAAGGTGCTTATGGTGTGTTTGTATTAAAGCTTTTAAGTTTATCCTAACTCAGTTCATGACTCATGTGGAAGTATTCAGGTTTAATAGGTAGAGCCTAAGAGCTCTGATACTAAGTTGTCACATCCCAATTCTGGACTAACCAGTGGTGTGATGAATAGTCATAAGAACCAATGGTTCAACCAGAATCTCATATAGGCATTGCTAACCATGTTAAACCAAAACACATTCCATAGTAATAATCAGAGATAATAAAGTAAATGACGAAAGTTTTATTAATAATGAACTGAATGTTTACCATGATAAGTAAATTAAATAGTCCAGTTATCTCCAAGTAACCAAAACATAATTAATACCTATTACCATTACCAAAATACGAAAGTTAAACACTAAGCGTAATCATAGTTGAAACACTTGCTTGACGAGTCATATTCGTCAACCACAACTTGCACATCCATAGCCACCATATGTCCAAACATTGGCGCATCCATGTAGTCTTAAATCGTAAAACCTGCAACATCAGAAAGTAAAAAGAATTATACACGCGAGGGTCAGCTCTCCAACTTGAGCTCAGTGAGTAAACAAAACAATGCGCAAACATATGCATGCATTTAATTCATATCTTTGGTCTGGTTTTTAAAGTTTGCAATGTGCTATAGAAAGGTTTGGCAGCCACCGCATTTCTATATAAGGGTGTGTAAGCCCACCCAATGGATCAAACACCATTGTCATCCACATCCACCCCATAATGGAATAGAGATAGAGCTAAAGTGTCCGGATCACACACCACCGACACTTCTCTTGATGCCCTACCCATACCAACATGTAAGCCCCTATTGGTGAGGGCTTACAAACTGGAGTCCGCACCCCCCTGAGTGGACGAGAAAGAAAGGATTTCTCGGAGCAACCCCCCTGGTTCCAGACGGACTCACAACTAACCAATCCTAATGCCATCCAGTGTATCCAAGGCCTCACCCCAGCATCCCTCAATACGTCCATAGAGATAGAGCTAAGGCCCCCCGACAGAGTCAAAGACCACAAGGTCCGACCACCTCCCCTGATGCCCTACGACGTAATAGTTCTGCTAAGGTAATGGCAATACGATGTCAGTGGGCAAGACTTGAGTAGAGATAGAGCTAGACTCTGGTAACCAAGATGAACCACAATGTCACGTCCTCCCCCTGATGCTCCACTCACACCAAGCGCACTAACCATACACACACAATCACATGCTTATTCCTAGCATCATCATCATCATGTTATAAATAGATAGGAAATGAATATGCATGAGCAGTAATAACAAAAATATTGGATGACATGTGAGATGCACATTACAAGCATACAAATATAGAATCAAGCATTTCATTGGACAAATAATGTAAAATAGTTTGTTATTATCCAATTAGTTTAGGTCTTGTTCCGTCACCTTTGATTGATGTTTATTCCTCTCCCAAGCTTTGAAAGTCATTTTGAATATATTGGGAACCTAAACAATTAATGTATTTAAGTTAGGGTTCAAGTTTAACAAGTTACGATAGTCAAAAACCATATTTGGTCTCAAAATATACTTGCTATTATCGTATGGTCGATACCCTATGGTCGATCCTATGGTTGCAATTTATGCCACCGTACAATGTACGGTCAATACCCTATGGTCGCACTATATGCGACCGTACCTACTACCCTATGTTTTCTGAATTCTACCAAAATGGCTATAGTCGATACTCTGGTCATCCTATGGTCGACCATAACTGCGACCATACATAGTCAGGTTAATTTTTATTTCTCATATGAGTTCCTCCTCTTGACCCATCAATGAGATTCATCCTAAAATCATCCTATGGCCTTTAATCACATTTTATCCTTATCAATTATCCCTATTATACTCTCTATAGTTTCCCATAGAAAACCTATAACTGAATCATTGTATTAGGTTCCATATATCAATTTGAAAGTAACCTAATCTATCTGATCTACCCTACAAAGTCAAGTCCATACCTTAAGCTTGTTGTAGAGAGATATAACTCTTCTCTGTAAAATCCTTCCTCTCAACTTTCTTCTCCAAATCTCTTTCTCCTTTTCTTCCTCTCTTAGGTTTAGAGTTTTAATTTGGGTTCTAAAAGAGTGAGAGAGGCTAAGGGACATCCTTTGTATAGAGGGAAAACCTCCATATAGAGTCCCAGTTCAATTAGGAAAGAATCCCCCTCAAATCAGGAAAGTTTTCTAAACACGGAGTTCGTTTTGGGTTCGTACAGTTGATCGTGCTGTTGCATAATCCGTCAACCATATGTTTTCAAAACAGTCGACCATACATTGTACGGTCTCAATATGGTCGACCATACTTGCGACCGTACCCCTAAAAAATGCTACCGTATGTCCAAAATTTATTGGTTTTTAATTTTTGACTGGTTGCTTCCACACAAACTTAAACAGTCAACTACCCCAACTAAATTTGACTTGTTCCTTACCTCATCTTGTGGTTTCTTCATACAATTGGTTCACTTGAGCCGATTATGATGGGAAGACCGGTCACGACATGAGAACGTAAGGTTAGACCGGGTTCGTGGCGTGCGGGTCTTACACAAACCATCTGGATCACATCCACTGTCCTAATAGTGAGGTTCTAGAAGATTTTTCAGAGGCTTTGTCGGGTGGTATATCATCTGGCACTTCCTCCGCTTAGGTATTAAGCCTAACCGAAGGGTCCAGACCAATAGGACACCAGGCAACTGAGAAAATGATTGGAGGATCGTACCTCCATGAGGTCCTCTGGTAAGGAGGCTCCAGTCGGTCCTTAGTCATCAGCTAAGGCATTTGCTTTGACGGAGGCTTGGTCTAAGATATCCGGAGGAACGGTCATAACCAGGCCTCCGGTTGTGCCTTTGATTCAGACACACAACCAGGTCACAAACGGAGCTTGGTCTCCATTTCTTGGAGACTTGATCTCTACTTCATGGTTCCCATTTTAATTGGTGGGAAACTTATTCCCACAATTAGTGTAATTAAAAGGACCCATTAAAGCTTTATTTAACTATATTAATGGAGTGGTCGAGCCAAAACCTAACTCTAGGTCAAATGGTTGTTCTCCATTAATGGAGACTATTAATGGCTTACATTTATTCACCAAGGATAAGAAAAGAGAGAGGTAGGGACTTACCTCCAAGTGAATGAGCTAGGGTTGAGCTTGGTCTCTAAGCTTTCTCTTCCACTTCTTCTCTTCTCTTTCTCCCACTTTCACTCTCCCATGGTTCCAAGAAGAGAGAAAGGAGGAGTGACCCTCCTTTTTATAGAAATTGGGGAGAGAGAGTCACTCAAACCAGTATTCAACCAGGTGCTGACAACTGGGTGGTACACCATCCGGTTAAGCATCCAGTTAGGCCAAATTATGGCCTATTGGCCATCCATTTGGCCCAGATGCTTTGGGAAGCACACTAATACCACCTAGAGTTTACCAAGACACCTTGCCCTACCAAGTTTGAGCAATAAGGCTTACCTATGGATAGGATATCCCCATCATATCCACACTGGATGCTCCATTAATCGTTAGGTTAAGACCTGGCATAGGAGGAATCCGAGTTAGTAGAGGATTCCAGGTGCGGGTCTTACAATCCCCCCAATATATAAGAATTTTACCCCCGAAATTAAGGCATACCTGAGTCTTCAAACAAATGCAGATACTTTTCCCGCATTGCATTCTCACTTTCCCACATGGCATCCTCTATAGCATAGCTGCGCCAATGCACTTTCACATAGGGAATAAAACGGTTGCGCAACTGTTGCACTTTCTTGTCTAAGATTGCCACAGGTTCCACAGTGCATGATAAATCTTGATCAATCTATGGAACTTCTGCACTCAATATATGAGATGGATCATGGATGTACTTCTTCAAAAGGGAAATGTATATTACATCATGAACTTCTGATAGTGCGGGAGCCAACTGATATGCAACCTTGCCACTTCTCCTCAAGATCTCATATGGACCTATATATCTAGGACTCAGTTTCCCTTTCTTGCCAAAGCGTTGAATACCGCAGTGGGGTGAAACTTTGAGGAACACTTTGTTACCAACCTAAAATTTCAAATCCTTACGTCGTCCATGAACATAACTCTTCTGCTTGCTTTAAGGTATCTTGATTTTCTTTCTGATTAGATCTACTTTATCACAAGTTTCTTGTATAATATCATGCCCCAATATTCTTCGCTCACCTACTTTATTCCAATACAGTGGAGTTCTACATCACTTACCATATAGCACCTCATATGGAGCAGAGCCAAGGGTAGCCTGATAGTTATTGTTGTAGGCAAACTCTATCAAAGATAGGTATTTGTCCCAATTGCCTTTGAAATCCAATGCGCAAACTCAAAGCATATCTTCTAGAAATTGTACCCTGTACTCAGATTGTTCATCAGTCTCTGAATGGAACATGGTACTGAATTTAACTATGTACCCATCACCTTTTGCAAACTGTCTTACAGCTTAGGCATGAATCTCAGATCTCTATCCGATACTATGCTTGCGGGTACCCCGTGCAATCTCACAATGTTATTAACATATAGCTTGGTCAACCTATCCATAGTTTATTGTAGCCTAACAGCTACAAAACGGGCCACCTTTGTGAGACGGTCCACGATTACCCAAACTACATCAACGTGTTTGGTGTCAAGGGCAATCCTATCGCAAAATCCATAGTGATATGATACTACTTCCACTCCAGGATTGATAATGGTTGAAGCAACCCAGTCGGTCTTTGTCTATCTGCCTCAAGAATGGGCTGGGGTACAGGGGTTGGAATGTCATCTACATCCATATACATGTTTGCCCCCATACCCTCTATAGGTGTTGCTACTGCTACCAGCCCTCTCAGTGGTCGCTCGCTAGCCTCCAACTCCTCTTCCCTCAGAACGATGTCATGCATCCTCATCTTGTAGATGGCTTCCCAATCAAGATCAGCCATCATCATCTCCTTGTAAATCTGCTCGCCCTCTATGTTCACTCCAAGGCGGTCCAGGATAGTGGTGACCAATTGACCGTAGGGCAGGTTACCCTTCAGCCTAAGCATCGTCGTATGATACATGGTTTGATAATGATGTAAGGAAGGCATACCTCCTCCCTGTTGTCCATATAAAAAGTCAGGTACTGGGCCAGCTGCGAAACCTCATTGTAGTGGCCGCTCTGGGGGAGGATGTTGTGCTGAATAATCCGACAGTAGATGCGAGGAAGAGGTCGTAGGTTGACTTCCTTCATGACAGAGTAGCCAGGCTAGAGGATCTGACACATCAAATGGGGGAAATTTAAAGCCTTTTCGACCATTTAGGCCACAGACGATGACAGCACTAGCTAAGATTGCTCCAATGAATGCACCACAAGAGGGCGGTCAGGTTAGAAATATCAAGTGTTTCAACTGCAACCAGATGGGATATTATGCAAAGATGTGTCGACAACCCAAGAAGTAGTTGCAACAAGGGAAGGTGTACGCTGTGACCCCAGAATATGCAGTCGCATCACCTAATGTGGTTACAAGTATGATTTAATTTATGTACAGTATACTTGTGTGAGCATATAGACTAAGAGATAGTTATAACTACAGGTACTATATATATAGCTGGTGTATCCACCAGAGTTCTCTTCGACTCTGGGGCCACCCATTTTTTTGTGTTCGTCTCGTTTGGGAAGAGATTGGATGTACTCGTCAAACCTTTAGACCAAAGCTTATTAGTACGATCTCCTTTGGGAATAGAGGTAGTATTAGATGAATGCATAGACCATGTCTAGTTCGTATTGATGGACGGAATTTGGAAGCAAACATAGTTCGACTCGAGATGGTAGACTTTGACGTTATCTTGGGAATGGACTGGTTAGCTCAACACTCAGCGAAGCTGCTATGTGCTGAGAAGTTGTCGTTCAAAAGCAATGATGGTGGAGAATATGGTATCACTAGAAGTAAATTGCCCAGGAAGCGGAAGCTCATCCTTTCTGCTCTCAAAGCAAAGAGGTGTCTTGAGAAGGGCAGAATTGGCTATCTTGTATCCATGGTGGACGTTGCCACAGAAGCACGGATTAAAGACAATGAAGTAGTACAAGAGTTTCTTGATGTGTTTCTAGAGGATCTACCCAGTTTACCACCAGATCAAGCAACAGAGTTCGTGATAGATCTCCTACTAGGGTTAGCACCAGTGTCTAAGGCACCTTATCAAATGGCCCCTACAGAACTAAAGAAATTGAAGACTCAACTACAAGAGTTGTTAGATAAGGGTTTTATACAACTGAGTATATCACCATGGGGAGCACCAGTGTTGTTCGTGAAGAAGAAGGATAGCATGTTTACTTGTGCATTGATTATTGAGAATTGAACAAGCTCACTATTAAGAACAGAGATCCATTGTCTCAGATCGACGACTTATTTGATCAATTACAAGGTGTACAGGTACTCTCTAAGATTGACCTTTGATTAGGGTATCATCAGTTGAAGATCAAGGACGGTAACATCCCTATGATTGCATTCAGAACTAGGTACGGACACTACAAGTTCCTAATTATGTCGTTCGAATTAACCGCTGCTCCCACATCATTTATGGAGCCCATGAACCGGGTGTTTCATGACATGTTGGACACCTTAGTCATAGTCTTCATAGACGATATTTTGGTTTACTCTAGGGACAATGAGACTCATGAAATACATCTTAAAGCAGCCCTACAATGGCTGAGAAGGGAGAAGTTATACGCCAAGTTCAAGAAGTACGAGTTTTAGCTAAATGAAGTGACTTTCTTGGGTCATATAGTCTCGTCAAAAGGGATAAAAGTAGACCCCAGCAAGATCAAAGAAATTGTAGGGTGGGAAGCACCTAAGAACGTTGCAGAGATAAGAAGTTTCTTGGGATTAGCTGGGTACTACAGATGATTCGTAGAGAACTACTTCAGAATCACAGTGCCTCTTACAAAGCTGATCAAGAAAGGAGAGAAGTTCATTTGGACCGACAAGTGTGAAGAGTGTTTCTAGACTTTGAAGTCGAAGTTGATATCAGCTTCTATCTTGACCATTCCAGCACTTAGGCAACCATTCATTCTATATACAGATGCCTCCGGATTGGGATTAATATGGTTTTTAATGTAAGGTAAATAAGTGATTGCCTACGCCTCAAGGCAATTGAAGGAGCATGAAAAGAATTATGATACATATGACCTGAAGATAGCAGCAATAATTCACATAATCAAGACTTGAAGACATTACTTATATGATGAAAATTTTCAGATTAAGTCAGACCATAAGAGCCCTACCTATCTCTTTACTCAGAAGGAGCTAAACATGAGACAGAGAAGGTGGTTAGAGTTGCTAAAGGATTATGACTGTAATATTCAATATCATCCAAGAAAAGCCAATGTAGTAGTAGATGCATTGAATAGAGAAGGAATACTAAGGCCAGAAGGAGGACTTAGTACTAATGCCACTTTATGCTTCACGGTAATGACTTTCAAAAAGAATATAGTGCAAAACATACTGGAATCTCCAGATGACCCGATAGAGCAAGGGTTAATTGATAAGTTTTTACTTATGTTCGCCGCATTAAATATTCTATCAAATTTGACAGACCAGGTGAAAGCAGCAATTCTACAAGACCTATACCTAAGGACCATACAGGAGGACTTGGGGAAAGGTAGACCAAACCTTGACTTGACCTTCGATACGAAGAAGTTACTTAGATACAGAGGCAGGTTGTGTATACCTGAGCATGAAGATTAGGACCTCAGGGACAGAATAATGAGAGAAGCCCATTCTACTCCATATTTAGTACATCCTAGAAGCACTAAGATGTACCATGACCTGAAAAGGTTGTACTGGTGGAGAGGAATGAAAGCAGACGTGGCTAAGCACATGTTTTCATATTTAAACTGTCAACAAGTGAAGCTCGAAAGACAGAGACCAGTGGGTTTACTACAACCATTGCCAAAACCTACATGGAAATGGGACCACATCACTATGGATTTCGTTACTGGACTATCATTGACTCCTAGATCAGTGGATACTGTTTGGGTGGTTATAGATTACCTTACAAAGATAGCTCGGTTTCATCACAATAAGACCTCAATATACTTTATAGTGACTGGCCAAACTGTACATGAACAATATTGTCAAACTCCATGGTGTACCAAAGAGCATAGTGTCAAACAAAGATCCTCGCTTCACCTCCAAGTTTTGGCAAGGGCTATAGATAGCTATGGGAACGAAGCTGAAGTTTAGTACAACCTTTCATCCACAAATAGATCGTCAGTCGGAGAGAAATATTTAGATCTTAAAAGATATGCTCTGAGCTTATGCCATTGATTTCAAAGGAGCTTGGGATGAAAAGTTACCACTGATTGAGTTCTCTTACAATAACAATTATCAGGCTACCATTCAGATGTCACCATATGAGGCATTGTACAATAGAAAATATCGAATCCCTCTATTTTGGAACAAGGTTGGTGAACGAAGAATTGTGGGGCTAGAATTCGTTAAAGAAACATGTCAAGCGGTAGATAAGATCAAGGAAAGAGTGAAGATGGCTCAAGTTTGGTAGAAAAACTATGTAGATAATAGACACCGAGACCTCGAGTTTGCTATAGGTGACAAAGTGTTTCTGAAGATATCACCTATGAGAGGCTTGAAATAGTTCGGTAAGAAAGGGACCCTATGAAATTTTAGCAAGACGCAACAAGGTAGCCTATCAGCTTGCATTGCCACCGTTGATGTCAAGTGTGCATGATATATTTTCTGTTTCTCTACTGAAGAAGTACGTCCAAGACCCAACTCACATCTTGATAGTAGATCCTCTAGACCTAACATAGGAACAAACATTCGAAGTTGTGCTAGCCGAGATCACATGTTAGAAGGTACAAAATCTCCAAAATCGAGATATCTTTTACGTCAAAGTAACCTGGAAAAACCAGGACATGGAAGAGATCACCTAGGAAGAAGAAGCTGCAATGCTAAAACAATATCCTCATTTGTTTAACTAGGAAGGAAAGTTCAAATTTCAAAGATGAAATTTTTTTTTAGGGAGAGTTGTAAGACCCGCACTCTACTAATCCGGTTTAACATGGGTTAATGTGTCTTGATAGGTCTTCCCATTGTAACCGGGCCAGAAGAGATGGTCGAATGACAGGCCATGCATTTAATGTACGAAACTGACAACTTAAACTTTGTCCGATCTGACTGGTTGAGGTTGTCTGGTCTCACGTATTATGCGATCAGACACGCGATTGGACAAACTCAGAATGGAGTATGAGAATAGGAAACTTTCCTAGTTTGTTTAAACAACTCTCCTAAACAAGAGAGGACTCTTAAGAGGATGTTCCCCTCCTTATAAAAGGATAACTCCCTCACTCTCTCTCTCACTTTTGATCAGTTATGAGCCCTAGCACTAAAAGGAGATCTAAGAGAAGAGTTGTGGGAGAAGAAGAGTTTATCGTTGGTTTTCGATCAAAGTCACCAAGAAACCAATGGTAAGTTCTTAATCTTTGTAAATAGGTTGGGATGAATGTGAAGTTAGAATTCACAGTCGTCAAGGATTGATTGATGAATTCCAATACAATTAGAATTGTATTGTTAAGTGATTCACAGGGATTTAATGACAAGGATGTATGTAGAACTAAGGTTACAGTGAAAATTCTAATTCAACATGTTGTCAACCATAGAATAATGTAGGAGAAACCCTAATATGAATCGAAGGATTGACTCCAAGATAGGTTAGACAAAAACACAGCATAAGAGGTTGTCCTATCTGGTTGATCGATCGCACCCAGAGTGAGATTGGTGACAACTCCGGACACTCCCAAGAATTGTCTCAAGGTTGATCAAATTGATGTCTGGTTGAAACATTATGCCACACTGAACATGCGACCGGACAATGTCAATGTCCAAAGTGATTCTTTGCCAGTCCAGACAGTGAATCCAATAAACTCAAAATTGGCAGAATAAAACCTAATTTTTAATTTAATGTTTAAATAAGACTTCTACACAGTCGAGGCTAAATTCAACATCTTAAAGAGTGTCAAATATCACTTAATAGATGAAGGACAAAATCCCAAACTAATTGGTTAATAACAAACTACTTTGTATATTATTGATTTTCTTGTACCATACATATAACATGTTATTTACTGCTCATGCATATTATTTATTTCTGTTATGATGTGATTAATGATAGGCATGTGTTTGTGTGTGATTGGTGTATTGGGTGGAGAGAGGTTAGAGCCTTAAACCATTTATTACACTGACATTGTCATATCACAATCTACCCTAGCATGCTTAGTACGTGGCAGGGTATCAGGGGGTGCTAGCGATGTTGGTCATAGCCTTACCATTAGGCTCTAGCTTTATCTCTCTTCTCTATTGAATGATGATGGGGTAGGGCCTTGGATACATTTGTGAAGACATCTAGGCTTGGTTAATGACCAACCCAGTTTGTAAGTCCTTTCCAGTAGGGGTGTACATACTGGTATGAGATAGGATATCAAGGGGGTGCTGACGGTTTGGTTGTAACCTGCTCTTTATCATCTAGTGAGTGTAGTGGGGCGACAACGGTTTTGGTTAGAGCCTGACCATTGGGTGTGCTCACACTCTCATACATGAAGGTATGGTTATAGCCTATCCTTACCATAGCACATTGCAAACCTTATCATACCCAATGATTGAATGTTATCTCATGTATATTTCCTGCTGCATGTTTTGTTTCTGACTAAGCTAAGTTATGAGCTCACCCCATGATATCGTTTTCTTTTTAGTTTCTAATTATGCAGGTTATACTATGGAAGACTATGTCAATGCACCTTCGTTTGGAAGAGTAGCAGCTATGGACGTGCAGACGGTGGAGAACGAGCATGACTCCTCATGTGAGTGCCTCTACTATGTTAATCTTTACATTTTGGTTATTTTTACATGAGTTTATGGTTTGTAATCAGATATTATTATTTACGTTTGGGTTATTTGAGACGACTAGTTATTTATTAACTATCATTTAGACACTCAGTTCATCTATTAATAAAGACTTCTTTTGATATTTTATATATTTGGATTATTGGTTATGATGCAATGGTTTGAATGTTGGTATGGTTCTTCGTGATCCTGGCTTGAACTGTTGGTTCGTTGATGGTTCAATCATACTTTTGGCTCGACCAGAATTTGGGAGTGATACAAGGTCTCTTGAAATGTACATATGTCACCTAGAGCCATACCCAGTCAACCCCCTTGCTCGCCCATGAAGGTAGTGCAAAGAAAGGATAAAGAGAGAGAGAGAGAGAGAGAGAGAGAGAGAGAGAGAGAGAATAAAGAAGGAGAAGAGAGGAGAGAGAGTGGGAGAGTGTTACATTACCCTAGGTGGGCCCATGTCCAAGCCCATATTGGCCCTAGTCACCCGTAGAAAGGACTAAATTTTTCCTACCCCCTCTTATTAGTGCTAACATTAATGAATTAACAAAAAAAAATTAAGAAAATATAAAAAGTAAAATAAAAATGGAATAACAAAAAAGAAAGAAAGAAAAAGATCCAAGAGGGACCCACCCCCTCACATAAGAGAAGAAGGTGGCCCTCCTTGGCGTGTCTATATGGGAGTGTGCATGTGTTATAATATGGGTTGGCATTGGGTTGTCATTTAAAGAAAAAAAAAAAGGGAGAGTTTTGAAAATAAAATTTTGGATACATTAGAACTTTAGGTTGCTAACCTAAAAGTCAAACCTGAAAGCCAATGAGAGCATTGCCACTTGGCATTGTAGTAGTTAACTACAGTATGGAGAGTTGTAGTTTTTGAAATTTTCCACGAAGAAAAAAAAAAAAAAAAAGAAAGCAAATTTTGCAAAAAGGGAGTCTTTGAGATCTATCTAAAGGCAAAAAGGGGGGCTGTCCATAAGATCCATGACAATTGAGAGAGCACCCTCCCCCTTTGGACATGAAGAGTGAGAGAGAGGAGAGAGAAAGAGAGAAAATTGAGAGAAAGAAAGAGAGAAAATTGAGAGAAAGAAAGAGAGAAAGAGTAGAAGAACGAGAGGAAAGAAGTGGCCTACCTCTTGAAGCTCCTCCATAAAAGCTTCAACTTACTGCTGGAACTGCATTAAAGGAGAGGTAAGTCTCTTAAACGCTCTCTTGTAACATACGTTGGAGTGTAAATAAGTATGCTTTTAGATGCCATGATAGAACTAAGGTTATTTTCTTGAGTGTGTTGATTCCTGTACACTTTCCTGATTAGATCTTCATGTTTTGATAAATTTTACATGTTCTATACATCATAAGAGACCTTGTGTCCAAGTTTGAGCATCATCCATGGAGGTTTATCTATGCAAACAATTCTATGAGTGATGCTGTTTTCTGAAAGAGATAATCTGGAACTCAAAATTATGTGGATTTTTTGACATATCTATAAGATGATTTTAAAGCCCAAAAAATTATGCGAGTTGCTTTATTGAGTTAGGAACATCTTCCAATAAACCCAGATCCAATCTGCGAAGAGTAATCTAAAAATCTCCCAAATTACTATACTCCATCTCAGGTATAGTGTAGAAGGCCTCTTTTGACAGGTTTATTTGATCATCTTCCAACCATTGATTAAATTCCCAAACCATATGGGAGTTAGGTATTAAAGTTAGCTAACTTTTGGCACTAGTTTCCATAGTTTCTGATAAATGGTTGATTTTATATGATTTTTTTGGTGCATTTTTTTTTTCTAAAAGTCAACAAAGAGATTATATTGAATATAAAGAAGAAATTACATGTCATCTAAAGGAAAACCCCACCTTCGTCATTGCCATTAGTAGGGCCCAGTAGTGACAAAATTACTCAAGTAGTTGTTTCATATCCCAGCTTTGGCATTGCCATTAGCAGGAATAGAAAACAACTACAAACTTTAGATTAGTTAAATCTAAATCTTGGATGCCATGAGGCATCCCAAACAACTTCCTTAGCTACAAAAGATGGGAAAGAAAACCAAATATAAGAGATGTATGAGTTTTAGCACTATGCTTTGCCAACATATCTGCTACAACATTTGCTTCATGAAAAATATGGGTAAATCTCCACTGACAGGATTCCAAATTCCTTTTTGTAGCTATCCACTTTTGACGAAATTTCCATGGAACTATAGATTTCTGTATATCCTCCATCACTATATCACCCTCAATTTATAGCTGGTTATAACCTTTAGTTGCTGCAATGTTGATGCCAATAAGAAGAGCCTAAAATTCTGCCATGTAGTTGGTATAAATGTCGATGATTTGGCCTAAAGCTAATAGAACCTTTCCAGAAACATCTCTAAAGATACCCGCCGAAGCTGATCTACCTGGATTACTGATGGAGCCTCCATCAATGTTGAGCTTTACCCAATTATCTTTCAGTTTTCTCCAAAACAATTCTATAATAACCTTTGGATGGCACTGTTTTGTTTTAAGTTGAAGACGACGTGCTAAAGACAAATCAGCAATTGAGTGAACTCGACAAGGCATCTTTCCAGAGAGATCTGCAATACCCCTCAATATTCTATTCATCACAATGGACTAATGTGCTTTTGTATCATCAAAGTATGCCTTGTTTTGTGCCAGCCATATGTTCCATGTCACCACTATAAGAATTGAATTCCAAATATCTGGTAATCTTGTGATCCGGCTTTTCCTTTTCCACCATTAAAATAAAAAGTTATAGAATTGAAGTTTGTCCATGAAATCTGAAAAAATGGCAAGATCTTCTTCCAGATGTCAACTGTAAAATTACAGTAGATAAATATGTGATTTAGAGTTCCTGACTCATAGTGGCATAGACGACACCTAGATGCCAAGCATATATTCTTCAATGCAACTTGATCATCTGTGGGCAATTTTCCGTGGGCTAGTCTCCATCCAAACGAGCATAGTCTAGGATTAAAATTTTTCTCCCATACAAGTTGACCAAATCGGTTTTGGTCCTTTATTCCTTAGTAGATGCCAAGCTGACTTTACTGTAAAAATCCCTTCCATTGTTCCTTCCCATATCAAGGTGTCTTCTTCTTCTCTTCTCAGTGGTATTGTTTTTGCATGTTCAAACCACTATTGCATTGAAGGGTGCACCACCCTTGGGAGATTCCAAGATTCATTAACTATAAAGTCAGAGACTTTGGCTTCAAATCTTTTGAAGAAATCTTCATCAAGACCAGATTTTTCCATTAAAAATCACCCAACCATCTATCTCTCCAAAAATTGATTTTTTCTCCATTTCCAATAATCCACTAACAATGATTTGAGACCCAATTCCATATACCTTTGATACTGAGCAAACTGTAGACTCTGGAATACCTCCCCTGAAAGTTCCATCTTCATTTAAGTACGTCCCTTTAAAGTACTTCGCCACCATTATATTAGATGTTTTAATGTTCCATACCTATTTGGCCAGCATAGCATTGTTTACATCAGTCAATTGTCTTATTCCAATACCTCCCTCAGATTTCGGTAAGCACATCTTATTCCATCGTACTACAATTGCCTTTCGTTCATCTAGATTCCCACACCAAATGAAGTTCATCATCCATCCTTCAATCAATTTGATCATTGTGGGAGGCCATTTATATACAGAGAAGTTATGGACAAAAGCATTAGACAAAATCGATTTTACTAGCTTCACCCTTCCGGCTAATGACAATAACTGTCCTTTCCACATAGCAAATTTCTTGTTGAACATATCTAAGAGAGGCATGAGATAGTTTTTCTTGACTCTTCCTTTGAAGATTTGTACTCCCAAATATCTCCCAAATATCTTGTTGGAAGATACCCCTCAGAATCCCAAAGTAGCTAAAAGCCTATTTTTCTTTGCTGCACACACCGAGCCAAAGTAAATTTTACTTTTAGCTAAGTTTAAAGTTTGACCTGAATAGGCATGGCAATCATCAAGTAGCCTTTTCAATCTCTGAACTCCTCGAATTCCTCTATTCATGAATATGAAAATGTCATACGCAAACATGATGTGAGTAGGTACAAAAACATTCCCAGAGCTTTTTAGTGGCTCTAAATAACCTGAGTTCCTCATCTTGCTCAAGCCTCTACATAGAACTTCTTCAGCTAAGATAAACAAGAGAGGAGAGATAGGGTCACCTTGTCTCAAACCTCTTTCTGCCTCAAAGTAACCAATGGGACCTCCATTTACAATTACTAAGAGCCTTGCTGATTCCAATATAGCTTTAATTCTTCTAATAAATAAATCTGAGAAACCAAAATTTTTCAATACTGCAAATAAAAATGGCCACTCAACAATCTCAAAAGCCTTCTAGATATCTAGTTTAAGGGCAATACTACTACCTCTCACCTTTTTTCCCCAATAAATTTGTCAACTCAGAAGTCATGCTAATGTTATTTGAGATGAGCCTTCCTTTCACAAATGCACCTTGATCTTCAGATATCAGCTTCCCCATAAAAGACCTTAACCTGGTAGCTAGAATTTTTGGTATGATTTTAAAGACAAATTTTCCAACGCAGATAGGTCGCAATTTAGATAATTTGGTAGCACCCTCAAGTTTTGGAATTAGTGTTAGAAAGTTATTGTTCACACCACTGGGCATATATCCAGTTTAAAAAAATTTACAGATAGCATCACATACATCATCACCAACAATATCCCAGCAACATTAGAAGAAATGACATGGAAAACTATCTGGTCCAGGTGCACTACCAGAGTTAAGGCTAAAAACGACTTCTTTAATTTCAGCTTTAGATGGGATAGCATCCAACATATTTGATTCATTAGAGGAAACCAAAGCGGGAATAACATCAATAATGTGCTCATTCGGTGAGAAATTACCTCTTTTGTGAAAATAAGCAAAATAGGAAATGAAGTATTTTTTAATCTCAGACTGATCACTGATATCCTGGCCATCTTCTGCAGTTATGACTTTAATTGTACTTTTGTTTCTCCTGGATTGTGCATAAGCGTGGAAGAACTTGTTGTTCTGATCCCCTTTTTGAAGCCATTGAATCGTAGCTTTTTTCTGCCCAAAGCTTCTCCTATAATTCAAGAGCTTTTAGGTAATCCTTTTGTGCAGATTTCTCAAGGGAGAATAAGGATTCCTAAAAACCATTTGAGTCAATAGCTTCTTGAATGTTCAATAGCACTGTTTTCTTCTTCTCCACATCTTCATCAATAAGTGGATATGCATTTTTTGCCCAATTTCTTAGAACAGTCTTCAAACGTTTAAGTTTTTGTGTTAAATGAAAGAAAGGGTAACCTATAATAGGTTCCTGCCATGAACTTTGAACCACAGATAGAAAATCTTCATGCTCACACCAAAATCACTTAAGGCGAAATGGAATACTGGTTGGCCTTTTCACAATATCACCACCAACCAAAATGGATGAATGATCAGAAACCGTTCTGAGCAGGGTTCTCTGGTAACCCTCAAAGGTAGACATCCAGATATCATTTTTAAAACTTCTATCCAAAACAGCCCGGACATTGCCTAAAATGCGATTATTTGACTAAGTAAATTTCGGTCCTTTGTTTGGAATTGCAATAAGAGAGATGGTGTCAACCATAACTGTGAATTCTGCAGTAGACCTCAGGTCAAACTTACCAGGCCTTTCCTTTTCATGGCTGTACAAACAAGCATTAAAATCACTCATAACTAGCCAAGGTCCCCTCCATGCAAAAGAGACTATATCCTTCCACAATTCCTGTCTAGTAGACCGAAAACAATTCACATGCACAAAAGTCATAGCCAAATCAATTTCCTGATACTTGAAGGAGGTAGAAATTTGTTGACCAGTAGATAATAAAACTGTTGGTGGAGACAGTGTTCTCTTCCACAAGACCCATAAGTTCAGAAGCTTACCCTGCCTAGAGTTACAAACGAAAGAAGAACAAAAACCTAGCTTATTGAAAAAACTCCCGGGGAATTTTGAAATCGCCACCATAAGCTCTGCAATGCACACTACGTCAGGCAGGTGTTCAGAAAGAAGGTTTCAGAGAACCGTTCTCGATTTCAGGGCCGAGATACCCCTTATGTTCCAAAATAGAACAATCATGAGGAACCATCTACATCATCCTCATTTGGAGCCCCTCTTCGAGATCTCCCATACCTTTTCTTCTTTTTGTTATCTACCTTAAATAGAGAGGCAACATCACTAAGAGACAACATCTCCTTCTCTACTCTTTGTATCTTAGCCATTTGTCTTCTTGTCATAATAATATGTGGGGAGGGAGCATCAGAAGATTCATCGTCTGACTCAGTTTGTACAACATCCATATGAATGTTGGACTCTACCCTTGTTTCTTCCAAATGCAAATGCGCTAACTCAGCAGACTGCATCATTTTTGGAGAAGCCGAGACACTAGGGTCTGTTTGATAATACTTCAGTTCCTTACTTCTTGGCTCCGAAGCTACTCCGGAGTAGAATGACGATTGATAAACATGGTTCAAGTTTTGACTCTCATGGAGTGAACCGCTCCAAAAATGTCTCTAGGAGTTAAAAAACTGGAACTAAAAAAACTTACTTCTTTTGCTCCGGTTCTATTACCACTATTGATGGCCATCACCACCACCCCTCCAGCGCCACCATCTCCACCACCACCCACCACCCGTAGCCGCCGCCACCACCACCACCACCACCACCGTCGTCGCCGCCACCACCTTCCACCATCGCAGCCACCACCACCCACCACCTTCCACCAACACCGCCATCACCACCCACCACCTTCCACCATCACCGCCATCACCACCACCGTCACCACCACCACCCACCACCACCTACCACCACTGCCACTACTGCCACCACTACCTCCACCGCTACCGCCACCACCACCTTCCATCATCACCGCCACCACCACCACCGTCGCCACCACCACCCACCCACCACCTACCACCACTGTTGCCACCGCCACCACCCACCACCACCGTTGCCACCACCACCCACCAGCATTGCCGCCATCACCACCCACCAGCACCACCACCACTACCACCACCCCCTCACCACCACCACCACCACCAAACAACATTCTAGAAGCATAATCTTTTGATTTTGGAGCAGCGTTATCAAACAACATTCTACTCCAAAAATCCTGACTCTGGAGAAGAAGTAGAAAATGACTCCGGACCAGAAGTAGCTGTTGGACTTTATGTTGTCATTGTTGGCAACTTGGCTGATGTGACAGTGTTTGTGAGCATTCAGTCAAAGAAATAAGGAGAGAGAGTGTCAGTGCAGGAAAGAGAGTGTCAGTGCAGTGGCATAGATATGACAATCTCGCATGTATGTTCTACAGTGTTCTACATGTGTTTCAGATGGCTTGCAGCGAGTTAAATGGCATTCTACATCAAGTTTGATGAGAGAGAGTGACTGTGGACCCCACTGGTGATGTGACCGAGTTTCTGATGATGCAATAGTGTTCCTGAAGCTTTTTTGATCATGTTCATCTTTCTCGTGTTTTTGGAGTTGTGGCATTGAAGAGAGAAATTCAAGAGAAAGAAAGAAGAGAGAGAATCAGAAGAGAGAGAAAGAAGAGAGAGAATCAGAAGAGAGAGAAAGAGGAGAGAGAAATGTGGGTGGGACTCACTGTGCCTAGGTGGCATGCCACCATGGCAGCCAGCCTGGCCGAGGGCCGTGGCACCATAGGCAGCAGCCACCACGTGGTCGAGGGCCAGTCGTGGCACCACACGGCCAGCCATGGCACCACACGGCCAGCCATGGCATGCCTAGCAGTAGCAGGCCGGCACAGCAGCAAGCCCGCAAGGCAGCAACAGCCGCAAGCCTACTGCCACATGCCCATGCCGCATGCCACTCACAAGTGTAGCAAACAGCCGCAAGCCTACTGCCGCATGCCCATGCCGCATGCCACGCACAAGTGCAGCAATATGCCGCGCATGGCATGGGTGCACAAGGTCCCTAGCCGCTCCCCCAGCAAGGGCCTACCAGGTGTTCGACGAAATGCCAGGAGAGAGGCACTATTTGGGGCATTTTCGACAAGTTACAAAGTTAAATGCTATTCGGACGGCTCAGAATGAACCACGTCGTCAAGATGGATAAGACAAGATGCAAGATAAGCGGTCAAGATGAAGACACGGAGTCCAGATCCTCATCTAATGGCCCAGAAAAGTGCGGGATCCAGTGGGTTATGTCGGACGGAATTTGATCCCATCGCGTGCTTTTTGATTGGCCAAATGCAAGATAAAATGGTGCATCGTGTTATATAAATGCGCCGCTTTGATTCTGTGTTGCGCACATATGGTGCGGAGGCAGAACAGATCCAGATCGAAGGGTCATCGTCAGCTCCGATCGTAGCTGACGTGATTTGACCAGATTTAATGGATGATATCTAATCCCGCCTTTTTAAGGAAATCCAATGGCCGATAGAAAAGATCCCTTGAGCGCCAATCGAAACTCGACAGCGCAGGCGCGGACGGCGTTTCCACGTGGCGCGGGTCTACGGTAAGCCTCAAAAAGATTCTATTTGGTTTAATCTCATTAGCCGAACTTCAAACCGACCTAACTTCTTCATCCGAGCTCCAAATCGGTCCGCTCAAGTTGCAGTTTCCATATTTTTGGATGCTCTATCTATTGGGCGCCGTTGGGAGTCGAATTAGGGCAGAGAAAAATCGAAAATACGGTTTTAAAGCTTAACAAAGGGTTTTTCTAGGGTTTTGTGCCTATAGGAGTGATCAATTACCAACTACCTCTTCTCTATGCATCAATGGAGTGCTAAATCCCTGTGAGAGGTCAATAGAGCTTTTATTTTCATATTCATGGTCATTATGGGTTGTGTGGAAGAGATTTGAAGCCTATGAGCAAGGTGTGCTCTGTGAATCGATCTCTATTAACATTGAAGACTGTTGGAAAGTACTTGAGAGCAGTGTGAAGCTTCAGAGAGATTGTTGGCCATTCGAAAGCATAGTTTGTGAGATTTTTCAATTCCCTTATTTATTTATGCTTTCAATTTATTGTATGCTAGCGTAGGTGCAATTGTTGAATACCTAACTAGTGGGGGAAAACTGTAAGGCAAATTTATAAGCCTAAAAAAAATTGTTATTTGCTTCCCGTGGGTGCGGGTTAAGCGTGGTGTGCAGCGTGTGCTGAACACTGGTACTTGATACCTGAATTCCTGGCACATGTGTGCTTTTATACTGGGTAAATTGGGTGTATGCACTCCCTGTTGTGTAAACAGCAAAAAGAAGTGTATTGAGTATATACAGAGCCCGTTGGGCATTACTTAGTGGACTAGCCATCACGCACTATGTTGGTGAACTACGTATATCCTGTGTTGTGGACTGTCTTTATTTTCTTATATATTTTAGAGTGCGTGGAATGGCTTGCAGGATGGGTGTGCAAATCTGGTAGACGTGGCCACTGAGTAGTAGCGAGGTAGATTAGCATACGCTTGTGTGTGTGTAAAAGAATAGGTCTCCATCAGCTCTGGGCAGCAGTAAATAATAAAGGAGAATTTTCAGACACTGATTCACCCCCCTCTCAATGTCATATCAAGTTCATCAATTGGTATCAGAGCTACAGGCTCAGTGACCGCTTAATCAACAACTGAGAAGATCAGAATAACGATATGGTACCAGGTGAAGGTTTTAACAGGCCCCCATTGTTCGATGAGATAAAATTTGTATTTTGGAAGAGAAGAATGGAGATCTACATTGGGTCTCTTGGGTTTGATGTATGGGCTTCTATTGAGAATGACTACACTCCTTATGATATGAATGCTCCCACAATAGTAGACAATAAAATTTTTGAAAATAATAGAAAGACTTTAAATGCTATTCAAGGAGGACTGACAAACAGTGAACTAGCTAAACATGGACTCCAAGACAGCAAAGGAGGTTTAGGATAGATTGATTAATATATATGAAGGAGACAAGAAGATCAAGACTGTCAAGCTGTAAACATTCAGAGGTCAGTTTGAAAACCTAAAGATGAATGAAAACGAGACCATTGATCAGTATATGAACAGAGTTAATGAAGTGGTTAATTCCATTAGAGGACTTGGTGAAGACCTAAAAGGTCATATTGTCTGTTAGAAAATATTAAGGTCTCTTACTCCCAAATTTGAATCAAAAGTATCAGCTCTTGAAGAAACCAAGGATTTAGAACAGGTGACTATTGATGAGATTCATGGAGCCTTAACAGCTTTTGAGATGAGAATAGATCCAGAAACCTCTATTGATAAGCAAGTTGCCTTCAAAGCCATGAAGAAGATGAAAATTTCTAAAAATCCAGGTGAAGAAGAAAGTGAAGATGAAGCCACAGCTCACTTTACTAGAAAATTAAAGAAGGGTACAGGAAGGTACAAGAACAAACTCCCATTCAAGTGCTTCAATTGTGGTAAGGTTGGACACTTTGCTACAAAATGTCCAAAGAAGAATAAATTTGATAGTGATGATGAAGATGATAGCAATGATAGTTACAAGGCCAAGAACTTCAAGAAGAACAAGCCTAAAAGGAAAAGGTTTATTTCCAAGAGGAATAGTGACACTTCAGATGATGACTCACATGATGTTTCAGAGGGTGAGTCTAGTGAGGCTTTATTCATGGTTTTTCTTGAAGAACAAGAAGAGAACAAAAATGAAAAATCAAGCTCAAGCAGTGACGAAGAAGGTGAAATAAATTTTGAAGCAGAGTTTCAAACAGCTATGAAGGAACTTAACAAGGAATGGAAGAATAACAAGTTTGTCTCGAGAGAACTTAAAATGCAGAAACAGTTGATTCAAGACTTGAGAGTTCAAGATGTAGAGTCCAAGAAAATTATTGACAGTCTTAAGACTCAGCTTGAACAGGTATCTATAGACCACTCTACAGTAATGACTGAGAATGCAGGTTTGAAAGCTCAACTTGAAATACAAGCCCCTGTGATGAGTAAATTTAAAGAGCTTGAGAAAGAATTTATTCTGTTAAAAGCAAAGGTGACTGAGTATGAAAAAGAAGAGCTTGAAAGACAACAAAATTAGAATCAACCTGATGAGCCAAGAAACACTCCAGTGCACCCTAGTAGCTGCAAGCTAGATGGAATTATAAATTCTAACAGTGCCAACTCAAAGAAGAAAGGTCCCATATCTTTTGTGAAAGAGAATTGAAAGGGTAAAACTCCTATGATTTATGTCCAAGAAGAAATCAAGTTCCTATTCCACAGACTACTAATGCAAGACAAGGTAAGAGAGTGAAGCAGAGTAACTTCTATGGAAGAAATTATCCAATGCACCATAGAGACAGATGAGGTACATGGCACCTTCTAGGCCAAAATCTTATTTTCAGGGATATTGTTATAAATGTAATGCTTATGGTCACAAGATAGCTACCTGCAAATTCAACATGAGAGAAGTCAGATTTGAAAGTAGAAATCAGTTTGCTTCCCTTGTAGAAAATTTTATTGAGTGCTACAATTGTCATAACTATGAGCATATTGCAAAAAAATGCAGAACAATTTTTTCATTCACGCCACCTCAGCAAAAAGTGACACAACAAAGGGAGAATGGTCAAAGAAAATTTAAGCAGAGAATGAACAAAAAGACTCCACCAGTTGTTAGAAAAGTATGAAAAAAGAAAATCATTGCAGATTTTATAGAAGGGAAAAGTGATGGTGTTGCATGCTTCGAGACAACGTTCAAGACACAAGACAAGCCGTCTCCTTGGATACTTGACAGTGGATGCTCTAGTCATATGACAGGTGACAAGAAAATATTTTAGCAGCTTGCAGTATGAGGGAGGTACAATGAAGTTTGGAAACAATGAAGGGGCCAAGGTAACTGGAAAGGGTTCTATCAGCATCAATAAAGGAAAGGTGAAACTCCATGATGTGTTTTATGTGTCAGGACTCAAGCACAATGTTCTCAGCATCAGTCAGATTTGTGACAGAGGGCATGAAGTGATCTTCAACAAACAGGGATGTGAGATCAAAAGAGTTGACAGTTGCAAGATTGTGGCTTCAGGACAGAGAACCTCGAGAAACTTATATACTCTGACAGAGAGTGTCGAAGATTCATGCATGGCCATGCTCACCAAGCAGTGAGGTGCTTGGAGTGAGGGGGAGCAGTGTGTATTTGCTATATCCTTTTGCTCCCGATGACAGACTCAGGGGGAGTCCTATGGTATTTATGTGTTGAGTGGTGTATGCATATGTTTGTTATCCTTCATCTCCTTATGTTGGACTCAGGGGGAGTTTGGCGATGTTTTTATGTGTTGATATAATGGTTTATTATTTTTTGGGCCCATAGGATTGGAAAGATGCGGTGGGCACTCCTATGTGGCATGCCCCTTTGTATTTGTTGTCAAAGGGGGAGAAAGATTGAATGTGCAGAATGAGTTGCCAACAATTCCAAATGGAGAGATTGTTGGACTTTATGTTGTCATTGTTGGTAACTTGGATGATGTGACAGTGTTTGTGAGCATTCAGTCAAAGAAATAAAGAGAGAGAGTGTCAATGTAGGAGAGAGAGTGTTAGTGCAATGGTATAGATGTGGCAACCTCGCATGTATGTTCTACAGTGTTCTACATGTGTTTCAGATGGCTTGCAGCGAGTTAAATAACATTCTACATCAAGTTTGATGAGAGAGAGTGACTGTGGACTCCACTAGTGATGTGGCCAAGTTTCTGATGATGTAACAGTGTTCCTGAAGCTTTTCTGATCATGTTCATGTTTTTCGTGTTTTTAGAGTTGTGGTATTGAAGAGAGAAATTCAAGAGAGAGAAAGAAGAGAGAGAATCAAAAGAGAGAGAAAGAAGAGAGAGAAAGAGGAGAGAGAAATGTGGGTGGGACCCACTGTGCCTAGGTGGCATGCCACCACGGCAGCCAGCCTGGCCGAGGGCCATGCACCATAGGCAGCAGCCACCATGTGGCACGTGGTTGAGGGCCAGCCATGGCACTACATGGCCAGCCATGGCACCACACGGCCAGCCATGGCATGCCTAGCAGCAGCAGGCCCGCATAGCAGCATGCCCGCAAGGCAGCAACAGCCGCAAGCCTACTGCCGCATGCCCATGCCACATGCCACGCACAAGTGCAGCAAACAGCCGCAAGCCTACTGCCGCATGCCCATGCTGCATGCCACGCACAAGTGCAGCAATATGCCGCGCATGGCATGGGTGCTCAAGGCCCTTAGCCGCTCCCCCAGCAAGGGCTTACCAGGTGTTCGACGAAATGCCAGGAGAGAGGCACTATTTGGGGCATTTTTCATCAAGTTACAAAGTTAAATGCTATTCAGACGGCTCAGAATGAGCCACGTCGTCAAGATGGATAAGACAAGATGCAAGATAAGCGGTCAAGATGAAGACACAGAGTCCAGATCCTCATCTAATGGCCCAAAAAAGTGCGGGATATAGTGGATTACGTCGGACGGAATTTGATCCCATCGCATGCTTCTTGATTGGCCAAATGCAAGATAAAATGGTGCATCGTGTTATATAAATGCGCCGCTTTGATTCTGTGTTGCGCTCATATGGTGCGGAGGTGGAACAAATCCAGATCGAAGGGTCATCGTCAGCTCCGATCGTTGGTGACATGATTTGACCAGATCTAATGGACGATATCTAATCCCACCTTTTTAAGGAAATCCAATGGCCGATAGAAAAGATCCCTTGAGCGCCAATCGGAACTTGAAAGCGCAGGCGCGGGCGGTGTTTCCATGTGGCACGGGTGTACGGTAAGCCTCCGAAAGATTCCATTTGGTTTAATCTCATTGGCCGAACTTCAAACCGACCTAACTTCTTCATCCGAGCTCCAAATCGGTCCGTTCAAGTTACAATTTCCATATTTTTGGATGCTCTATCTATTGGGTGCTGTTGGGAGTCGAATTAGGGCAGAAAAAAAAATTGAAAATAGGGTTTTGAGGCTTAACAAAGGGTTTTTCTGGGGTTTCGTGCTTGTGGGAGTGATCAATCACCATCTACCTCTTCTCTGTGCATCAATGGAGTGCTAAATCCCTGTGAGAGGTCAGTAGAGCTTTTATTTTCATATTCATGGTGATTATGGATTGTGTGGAAGAGATTTGAAGTCTATGAGCAAGGTGTGCTCTGTGAATCGATCTCTATCAACATTGAAGACTGTTGGAAAGTACCTGAGAGCAGTGTGAAGCTTCAGAGAGATTGTTGGCCATTCGAAAGCATAGTTTGTGAGAATTTTCAATTCCCTTATTTATTTATGCTTTCAATTTATTGTATGCTAGCGTAGGTGCAACTGTTGAATACCTAACTAGTGGGGGAAAACTGTAAGGCAAAGTTATAAGCCTAAAAAAAATTGTTTTTTGCTTCCCTTGGGTGCGGGTTAAGCGTGGTGTGCAGCATGTGCTGAGCACTGGAACTTGATACCTGAATTCTTGGCACATGTGTGCCCTCCTAGTTTTATGCTGGGTAAATTGGGTGTATGTACTCCCTGCTGTGTAGACAGCAAAAAGAAGTGTATTGAGTATATATGGAGCCCGTTGGGCATTACTCCGTGGACTAGCCATCACACACTGTATTGGTGAACCACGTATATCCTGTGTTGTGGACTGTCTTTATTTTTCTATATATTTTGGAGTGCATGGAATGGCTTGCAGGATGGATGTGCAAATCTGGTAGACCTGGCCACTGAGTGGTAGCGAGGTAGATTTGCATACGCTTGTGTGTGTGTAAAAGAATAGGTCTCCATTAGCTCTGGGCAGCAGTAAATAATAAAGGAGAATTTTCAGACACTGATTCAACCCCCCTCTCAGTGTCATATCAAGTTCATCAGTAGCTCCATGGGAGATGGAGTGTTATTAAATGGGGCCTAGAAGTCAGTCCAACCAAACCTTGACTTGTTGTTTCCCGCGGAATGGTTGGATTTTGCACCACTGATTGGTTAGAGCTCGTATTAACCGCAGTCTAATCTGACCCTACAGTTTGCTTATTAAGTGCATGTTGTTTTACAGCTGCCTCAACATCAGTCACTATAATAGCTTCATTATCCACTACAGCTGCCTCAACATCAGTCACTCTCAGTGTCATATCAAGTTCTCAGTGTCATATCAAGTTCATCAGTAAATCCAACCACAGATGGATTGGCAACGGTATCATGATCATTTTGTACTATCGGATTAATGCTCTCTTCTAGTGTATTCTTTTCTTCCTCTACAAGATCTGCCCATCGGTTCCTTTGTTGACCCAACACCTGAGAGACACCATTATTTGTGGCCTCATTAACCAAAGGATTGATTTTTGTAACAATAGAATCGACCACAGGCTCCACACTCTGCTCAACAGTAGGCTTGGGAATTCTCTGATATTGTGGTTCTTGTCTTCTATTGTCGTTTTGCTCCCAAAGTTGACAGCTACTAGTAGCATGGCCAAATTTATTGCATTTCGCACACTTCAAGGGCTGATCTTCATATATAACTGGTTGGGCAATCAAAACATGTGAATCAGAAACAAATTCATATCGATTCACCATTATTTCAGGTATACGAGGCTTTGCAGACTCAATTTCAACCAAAACCCGAGTGAAATGCCCTAAAGTTCCCTCCCTGGTTCTTTTGTCAATAGTAATAGGTCTTCCAATCATTTTTGCCATAGTAAGATTGCCTCATCCCAGTATTCTTGAGCTAGATTAGGGAATCTAATCCACTGCAGGTGATGTAAAATGGATTGCTTATTAACATTAACATCCGGTGTCCAACGTTGAAATCTGAGTAGCTGTCCTTTTGCCCTGCAGCTTCGCATCCAAACTTGTACCATATCGGACTTAGAAAAAAAAGAGAAGAGAATAAAGCCTTTATCTAGTGTAACCATCTTAAAAGTGATAGTCCCCCAAAGTTGCTGAACTGTTGGTAAATTTCTTGCAGAGTAAGCCCCCTTGTATTCAACCTCCCAATTAGAGTAAATTTATGCCTTAGAACTTGTCATTCATATGCATCTTGTGGTATAGTAATATGAGGAACTTCTCAAACAATAATCGGATCAGGTAATGAGTCTACATCGGGAAGTGTAGCATGAGGAACAGATGACACATTCCTATAATCAGCAGGCGGATTTGCCATAGTTGGACCCCTCATTATCGAAGCATATGATTGCCTTTGTTCAGAACTGTTTTGCTGGATTGAACTGTAGTATTGTTACCATCTACTTGTATAGATGCAGAGGTGGAAACATGAATTGGTAGATCTCCAATAGTTGGACTGGGTGCAATAAGCTGGATAGGATTTAGGTTTTGAGGGGAAGGGTTTTAACTTGGGTTTGATAGGGACGAGATTTGCACAGAAGGGTTCAAGGAGGTAGAATTTTCAGAGGTTGAGATGGGCACAGGGATGGGTTCAATGTTGGTACTATTTCAGAAGCTAGGATTTAGCAAAGAGGGATCTTGAATGATACAGTTTTGAGACGAGCTATTCAGCAAAGTAGGTGATTGGTGTTTTTGGTTTAGCATGGAGATTTGCTGGGTAGAGTTTTGAAGGGTAATGTGTTACAGGTTTTGGTTTAGATCATTAGGGTTTTGGCTTAGCAAGGTAGGGTTATGCAGGGTAGAGTTAAGAGAGGCTGAGAGATGCTCGTTAGGGTTTTGTAAGGTAGGGTTTTGTAGGTTAGGGTTTTGCTGGGTATTGTTGGGTATTGTTTTGCTGGGTATGGTTTTGCAGGGAACGGTTTTGTCGGTTAGGGTTTTGCAGGGTATTGCTTTGCAGAGAATGGTTTTGAGGGCGATGCTGGTTTTGGTTTAGATGGTTAGGGTTAGATGGAGGTCGAGAGTTGGAGGTTGAGTTTATAATGGAGGTTAATTGGTTTGCAGCAGTGGAAACCGGTGATGGTCGAAAATGAGATGCAGGTAATTGAGACCTAACCAATGAATAAGACGATGATATAGAAACATGTGGATTGGGGTTAGAAGAAACAATCTTATTCCCAGCGGCTGATAAACGAAATGGTAACTGTTCCTTGCTACCCATGGCAATCACAGAAACAAGCTCGTTGCCAGTCAGTGATGTGTCCAAACCATGATCTACAATCCCAACATTCGATGTTCTTGCTTCGCGAAATACCTCTAATGGTGACCCTGATCCAATAGCAGTAGAAGTTATAGATCCCAAACTTCCCCGACCATAACCAGGCCGAAGTCCAGAGCTAGCAGTCGGTGGCAAGCCACCGGCGGCCAGCATAGCTAACGAAAGAGAAAACATGCCTCCTTGATTAGGGAATTCCCTATGGACTCAAGCCTCAATTTTTTTAGTGCACAGTGGTATGATTCTAGACAGATTTTTTGCACTATGTTTTTGTATAAATTGTAATATGATAGAGTGCTTATCTGAATAAGAAAGAAAAAGGGAAAAGATAGGTCATTGAGTTAGATTTTTTGCCATATTTTTAGATTGTGATTTTCATACTTGTGTGATTTACAGTGGAATTTATGGTGCAACTGGTCTGAATCTAGAATAGATTCGGATCAATACGGCAACCTGACTTTGGGAGGTATTTTTGACTAAATTAGAGTCATATTCTGCTTTGGGGTATTAGAGAAAGATTTGTAGCTCTTTCAGATACCTTTCTTTGCATATATTTTAGTTAAATTTTGACTTATAAAAGAGAGTTTTATGACTGATATACTCACTATATGTCACATGCAATTTTCTTGTTTGAGTGATTTGACACTTTGGAAGTACACGTATCACTTTGGATGCATACATGTCACTTTGGATGCATACTTGGCACATATTCACATTCTCACATGCTATATTTGGATTGTTTTTTATGTTATATTACTCACCTGTCATATTTGGATTGCTCGCATGCCATACTTGGATTATTCGTATGCTACCCTAATTTACTGTCATACTTGATCTGCTTGCTATGGTCATGTCATATTTGCTTGCTACTGCCATACTTGATTTGCTTGCGACTATTGTGTTTAGTTTATTTGCTACATTGAGAGCTACTTGCCCTATTAGAACTTTGGTTTGCTACATTGAGATTTACTTTCATAGTGAAACTTTGATTGCTACTTTTATAGCTACACAACAAATAAGAAAAGTAAAAACCCTAAAATGGAAAGGGACAGGGTACCCTAGAAACCCTGAACAAATTGAATGAGGGATAGGCAACCCGAGAAACTTAAATGATGAAAATGTAGGGATAGATAACCCGATAAACCTAAATGATGAAAATGTAGAGATAGACAACCCAATAAACCTAAAATGAAAATCTAGGGATAGGCAACCCGATAAACCTAAGAGATGAAAATGTAGGGATAAGTAATCCGATAAACCTAAAAGATAAAAATGTAAGTATAGGCAACCGATAAGACTAAAAAAAAATGAAAGAATGTAAGGAGAGGCGACTTGATAAACCTTATGTAGGGATAGGCAACCCGAGAAACTAAAATGATGAAAATGTAGGGATAGGCAACCCGAGAAACCTAATGTAGGGACAGGATACCCAAGAAAACCTGAATAATACCCAAGAAAACCAAACAAGTGCCAAGATACCCTAGAAAACCTGACAAGGGAAAAGGAACCCTAGAAACCTTAATTATACAGTTACAAACCAAAGTTTGAACTATGTTTTTGGATCTAATTCTCAAGAGACAAAGTCTCAAAGGATACGTAGACAGTTTGAGAACATTTTCAAATTTGGTCCAAGATCGAAAAATCATTTGATCCGGTTCACTGTACGATACTATACATTTGCTTGTTTATTTGCTTCAAAACATGTTTAGCTAAACCCTAGGTTAGAAGAACATAGCAACTTGGTTCAAGACCTTCTCCATTGAACCCTAGTCATCCAATTGACCAAGTACAATCAAAATTAAAGTCTAAAGAAAGTATAGGAGTCAATATTAATCGGACGGTTTGGGTGCTTAACACCTTCCCAAAACCGTACCATGAATACTTGCCCGTTCTCATGCAGACCAAAGAATCGATACATTGGGTTATCAGTCAATAGAAGTCTTACTTTATGGTGAGACTACATTTTTAGAGGTCCTAGACCTTAATCTAGGTGGTGACTCCAACAATAGATTTCTTTGATCACTCGAGGAGGAGGGGAATCACCTCTCATTGTTCTCATAGTGGCAACTTTAGTGGGGATTTATATTCAGACTCCTAGGATAGTTTCCTTACATTGATTGCTTGACATTGGATGCTAAATGTAGGGTACTATATGTTTGTTTGTAAATATTGTTCTGGGGGAATGGGTTCAGTCACACACTCGTGCGAGTAACTGACCTGGGTCCTCATGTAGATGGGATCACCCATTAGGTAAAACACACAACCTTGACACATACCTTGTAAGAGTCTCGATTGAGGAGAGCCTCTGATGATTTTTTCTTAGGTCCATCCAAGGAGGCGTCATACTACTCTAGGTCTTTTGAACTTTTGTAAAATGGTATATCAAAATAAATCGAGGGGCCTGTTATTCACTGTGTAAATGGGAATAGGTCCACTCCTCCTCACCATGGTAGCCTTGCAAGTCCTAACCAAGTTTGAGGCACATGTATTTTATTTTTGGTCCATCCTTGAACCGACATGGTAAAATCTACTCTATCATGATATCATACTTGAGACATCGAAATTCTGCCCGTTTTTGTCCTTGACTTGTCAACATATTTGGATCCACTCTTGAGCACTCTTGTCTTTCATTTGTTGGGAGCATGACGGTTGTTTACACTCGTATACACATTAGTATGGGTGGTCTGTATATGCCCTCCATTGTACAAAGCTCATTGTGTCGAACTATTCATTGTTGATATGTCAATCTCAAAAACGAGTGGAAAATCTTTGTCACGGCATAGGTGCAATGATCAAGTCAAAATTCACTAGTTCATTCAATCATGAACCACTTTTGCCATCCTCTAGGAAAGTCACAAGTAAGCACATCCGTTTCAATCTTTTGAAATTTGATGAACCACGTGGTCAAACCTTGCTGCTCAATGATTTGTACAGGAATCACAAGGCTCCAAGACCAATCACGGGTTACTCAAATACAACTAAATTGACTCGGATAATGTTTAATTAATGGTTTCCATGAAGGGGCACATGTATGCTATTTTTTGGCTTACCCTAAACCAACATGGTAAAATCCACTCAAAGATAATATCTACACTCGAGACGTTGAAGTTCTAGCCATTTTTATCCTTGAATTGTCAGCGTGTTTAGATTCACACCTCAACATTTTTGCCTTCCATTTATTGGGAGCGTAAGGGCTATGTACACATGTCCTACATTAGCGTGGGCAGTCTGTATGCGCCTTCCATCATCCAAAGCTTAATGTGTGGAACCATCTATTACTGATACGTCAATCTAAAAAATGATTAGAAAATCCTTGTCACAACATAGGTACTGTGGTCAAGTGAAAGTTTACCGGTTTGTTCACTCATCCACTTTTTGCTAACTATCCTTAATGAAAAACAAAAAATAAGCATATCCACTTCAATTTCTTGGCATTTGATAAACCACGTGGTCGAATCTTGGTGTTACAATAATCCATACAGAATCTAGGCCCCAAGACTAATCATGGGGTCATTCAAATACAACTAAATTGGCTTGGATAATATTTATTTGACGATTTTTATAAAGTTGCTAACTTTGTTTGGTCAAGTCAGCTTGTATGTGCTTATGTATTCTTCTAGTGTAGTCAATTCCAAGTCTTAACATTTATTCATCGTCCCATTCTGACAGTAGGTGAAAGTTAAGCCGGTTTGCAACCATTTCTACCCCATGGACGAGAGCCTCACCACTAGGAGACTATTTAGAACTCTACCCCAAAGTCTGTTTAATCATCATGTCAGTGTTTATATACGGTTCAAAAAAAAAAAAAAAAAAAAGGAAGGCTAAACTAGGGAGAATGGGATTGTCATATTAGATAATATAGTTTAGACAACCATAAAAGTTCAGATTTGAGAGAATACCTAAGTGAGTAAACGAAGCATCCACTCCTATTACATTCACTCATAGGAAGGTCCCACCATCACCGGTTCATATCCTGGATCATATTCACAAGGAGGATTTTTGTACCTCAGAGTCCCATAATAGTTAGAAGACAACACATTGAGAGCCTAATTTCCAAAGCGAAATTGATTACCCAAAATTAGAGTTGAGGAATCCAAGAATGTAGAAAGCTGAATCATAAATTTTGAGAGATTACATGCTTTTTTCCCATGTCAACATACTTGCCAAATTTAAATGGAAAATTGAGATAGGAAAGCATTTCATTCAACCTTGGCGATTGAGCCACTTTGATTGACGGAGTTAGTTTTCGACTCCCAAGTATTACTTTCATCACCCAAGGTGACCAAAATTTCCAGAATCAAAGGAGTAGCCCTGGAACCGTTGAGAATGCCCCTCCTACCTCCCAAAATTCAGGATGAAAAAGAAGACCATGTGATTAACTTTATCCCAAAACTGAGGTATTCTGAAAATGAACTTTAAATGCACCCTAAACTAGGGCACAACCAAAATGTCAGTGCATCCTAAACTGGGGCATAATCAAAATATCAATGGATTCAAAGTGGGGCAAACCAAAAGGGCAATAGACCAACTAGGGTATATGTCAGAGTTTCATGACATCCAAACTAGGGCATAAGATTGGAATACATCAAACCCAAACTAGGGCATAGACCAAGTAGACGTCAGACCTGAACTGGGGCATAGATTAAAATGTTAATAGACTCAAGCGGTGTATAACTCAGGATAGAAAGCATTGAACACCCATAAATAGATATGTGATGAGCCTCACTAGTGGAAGTCTAACACACACATGAGAGCTACAGATGATTAAGTTGAAGACACGAAAGCACTCTCAGAGATACAAGTTCGTACATCAAGAAGTTGCCCCATTTGGTTCATTTACAAAAAGAGTTTTACGGTATATTCTTCAAAAGCAGAGAATGTTTACAGACTCATACAAATGGTTCATTCAGTTTTACAAAATGGGTCTACATAGAAGGCGTCATTATGTTTGCATCAATTCAAGTGATCAAGTCTCCTACAAGTTCATGACATCTACGGAGATGAAGCGTGTTACAAATCAACCTTAAAATCAAAGATGAGCTCAAAAAAAAAAAAATAATGATGTTGGTTGGCACTCTCTTTCAGAACCCTAAAGATGGATGAGTTTAGTTGCGATGCAATAAGACATGGGCTTGATGGTAGACAAGTTTAAACTACGGTGTCATGAGACATGGGGTATCTTTCTTTGGAGCCCAGGTGCTAAGTCGGTTCAATTATCGATAACTTACATATAACAGTCTCTTTCAAAACTCGGTGGCAAATTGTTTCGATTTGGATCAAGGAAGAGTAATCTAAAAATCCCCCAAGTTACTATACTCCATCTCAGGTATAGTACAAAAGGCCTCTGTTGACGGGTTTGTTTGAGCATCTTCCAGTCATTGATTAAATTATAAAAACATATGGGAGTTTTGTATTAAAGTTATCTGACTTTGGCACTAGTTTCGATAGGCCCTGATATATGGTTAATTTTATATGATTTTTTTAGTGTACACTAGTACTATTGTAGACAGATTTTTTGCACTATGTTTTGTATAAATTGTAATATGATAGAGTGCTTTTCTGAATAAGAAATAAAAAGAGAAAAGATAGTTCTGTGAGTTAACTTTTTGACATATTTTAAGGTTATAATTGGCATACTTTTGTGATTTATGGTGCAATTGGTCTGAATTTGGAACTGATTTGGATCAGTACAACAACTTGACTTTGGGTGGTGTTTTTAACTAAATTAGAGTCATAGTTTGCTTTGGGGTATTAGAGTAGATTTGTAACTCTTTCAGATACCTTTTTGTGCATTTCTTTTAGTCGAATTTTAACTTCTAAAGAAGGCTTTATGACTGATATACTCACTGCATGTCACATGTAATTTTCTGTTTTGAGTGATTAGGTACATTGGATGCATACATGTCACTTTGGATGCATACATTTTACTTTGGATGCATACATGACAGATATTGAATGCTCACATTCTCACATGCTATATTTAGATTTCTCACATGCCATATTTGGGTTTCTCACATGCTATATTGCTCACATATCATATTTGGATTGCTCGATTGCCATACTTGGATTATTCGCATGCTACACTGACTTACCGTCATACTTGATTTCCTTGCTACTATCATGTCACATCTGCTTACTACTGTCATACTTGATTTGCTTGCGACTATTGTGTTTGATCTGTTTGCTACATTGAGAGCTATTGTCCTATTGGAACATTGATTTGCTACATTGAGATTTACTGTCATATTGGAACTTTGATTGCTACTTTGATTGCTATACAACAAATAGGAAAAGTAAAAACCCTAAATAGAAAGGGACAGGACACCCTAGAAACCTTAAACAAATTGAATGTAAGGATAGGCAACCCGAGAAATTTAAATGATGAAAATATAAGGATAAGCAAACCCAAGAAACCTAAATGATGAAAATATAGGGATAGGCAACCCGAGAAACCTAAATGATGAAAATAAAGGGATAAACAACCCATTAAACCTAAGATGAAAATGTAGGGATAACCAATCCGATAAACCTAAGAGATGAAAATGTAGGGATAGACAACCCGATATAGGGAGAGGTAACCCGATAAACTTTATGTAAGGTAGGTAACCCGAGAAACCTAAATGATGAATATGTAGGGATAAATAACCCGAGAAACCTAATGTAGGGACCAGATACTTGAGAAAACCTGAATAACTAAACAAAGGGACATCATACCAAAGAAAACTAGACAAGGGCTAGGATACCCTAGAAAACCTGACAAGGAAAAAGGAACCCTAGAATCCTTAATCTCACGGTTACAGACCAAAGTTTGAACTACATTTTTGGGCCTGAGTCTCAAGAGACAAAGTCTCAAAGGATACATACACACTTTGGGAACATTCCCAAATTTAGTCCAAGACCGAACTATCATTTGGTCCTGTTTACTGTACCAAACTATCATTTGGTCCTGTTCACTGTATGGTACTATACATTTGCTTGTTTATTTACTTCAGAACATATTTGGCTAAACCCTAGGTTATAAGAACTTAGCAACTTGGTTCAAGACTTTCTCCATTGAACCCTAGTCTTCTAGTTGATCAAGCACATTTAGAATTAAAGTCTAAGGAATGTATAGGAGGCTGATATTGATCAAGTGGTTTGGGTGCCTAATACCATCCCCAAATCGTACCCTGAATACTTACCCGATCTCATGCAAACCAAAGAATTGATACATTGGGTAATGAGTTAATAGAAGTTTTATCTTACGATAAGACTACATTTTTAAAGGTTCTAGACCTTAATCTAGGTGGCGACTCCAACAACAGATTTCTTTGATCACCTGAGGAGGAGGGCAAATCACCTCTCATTTTCATTACGGAAACACGAAAGAATGTTCATATGGTAACACCTGTCACCCTCATCCTGATGAACTCGGTAGCTCTTATTGTCATAGCCCATTCTGGAAATCAGGCATGATATCTGGGTCGACCCACAAGACAGCCCGAATACATCCAACGATAGACAACCACAATGATGTACCATAGAAACCCCCCAGTCTACACAAGCAATATCCATGATAATAAAAGAATTCAGAGTAATAGTAGTGAAAGCACTAATAAATGACAGATGTTGACTATAGTGATATCATAACATAAATAAGTTAGTTATGAATTACATTCATCCTTTTACCAAAATAATATTGTATCCCATATACACATAGCCAAATCAAAAGAATAAATCATATCCAGTGTCTACATATTTTACACTATCTATCTACAAAATAATCTGAAGGGAGAGGAAGAAAGCAAGGAAAGGGTTACGTCACGCGTAGATGTAATCACTGCAAGTGCAGCCCTTGCCGTGCTCCCTAAGGAAGTTCTCAGCCCTAGCAGCGTCGCTCACCAGTGGAGATGCCATATAATCGACCATAGAGTAATCACCTGTATCAGAATCTAAAAACAAGTATCGATACGAGGGTGAAATCCCATCCCAGCTTAGTCAGAAATTAGGTATCACAAGCATGAATCATATAATGAAATGAAATAAAATTCTTTATTATAAGTCTTTGGCTAAATGTTTCTACTTGGTATCATATTGAGATTCAGCCAATGCTTTCGGTCCTGCCTACTATCCCTTGGCCTCCAACTCTCATATACTGGGCAAGGTAAAAGCAGAATACATTATCCTGGACCGTTAAACTAATTTACAAGCAAAACCCCTGATAGGTGCTTAACCCTCAAGCTCATCACCTCCCACTATAGACCCCATCTAACATCGAAGACCCCAAGCCGATACGATTCTCCCTGCCAGGTCTCGGACCTAGGGAGTATGAGTCTATACCAGTACCTAAATCCCTACTGGCAAGGGTATGGAAATAGGGAAAATGACACCACCTATGTCTATCATGTGCATAAAGGTTAATAGGGCTGCACCCCCATCAGAGTTCCCTAGCACCACTCCCTTAGATCACCGTACCCATGCTAAGGTGCTAGCAAATCCAACGTGGTCAGTGTACCGTGCGCCACCTTCCTCTGGGTATCTACATGTCACACAAATCATATACATGGCTTAACATGTGCATTAAGGTAAATAGGGTTGTACCTCAGTAGAGATTCCTGGCACCACTCCCATGAACCACCCTGTCACTACTAAGGTACTAGCATCATCAACATGGTCTGTATACTGGTGAGTCATCCTCCCCTAGGTACTCACACATCACACGAACCATCATACCCAAACATTCGTACAATCTAACCAAACATATTTGTTATAATGCAAATGTATGCTTATATATAAATAATTATTGGATGGCATGTTATAAGCATAAGTCATAGACGTGTGTCATATGTCTTAGTTACTACAAACCTGACCCCTTAATTGATGGCACTACAAGTGCTGCTGAACTTCGAAGCCAGTAGAAGGATTTTTCCTTAACAGCATCGATTTTCCTATTTAAGTAGATAATTTCATTAGGTTAGTTGTGTAACTTTTAAACAGTATGGATAGGTTCTACATGTCCATACGTCACAAGGTAAGCCAAGAGCCCACGATTAGTCCCCAACGGTCATAGCTAGGCATATTGGCCAACAAAGCTAGAGGTGGATGGTAATTCCAGATGGTATATCCTTTGGAATTAGCCACCTGTTTATAGTTAGAGAATTGTATTTTAACTTAAATTGGAGGTTTGAATCAGTTGGTCAAGCATTTGATTTTATATCGAGATGTGCACTTGTCATAATAGGGGGCTTCTAGAGAGCAATGCAGAGACTTTGCCTGGTGGTGTTCCCTCTGGCAATGCCTTCGGCTAACACAAGTCTATCCAGATCCCGTAAGTCAATCAGACCCATGGGCTAACCAGAGGTTGCCACCCGAAGGGTTATGCCTCCGGACATAGTACCTCTGGTTATAAACCTTCAATTTTAGTCCATTAACTAGGTCAAATAACTAAGGGAAAGGCAGAGGCAATGGCGGATGGTGTTTCCGTCAGTATAGCCTTCGGCTAAACTCGACACAAGTATTACTAAGGAATTAACCCTGGCAAAGGGAGTACCTTACCAGATCCAATGGCAAAGACCCTGACCTAGCCTTCAGATCAGTCCATCGGTTCGAGAGCAGAAGCCAGACTCAAACCAGGGATGATGGTCTCATTTTGGTGAGCTTTGACTCCCCAACACCTTTACATTCATTTTAGTTGGTGGGAAACACTTTCCCACCCTTGGTACACTAAATGGGAGCCATCAATGCTCCATTTAAACCACCATCAAGGTGTTGGGTGCCAAACCTAACATCTAGGGTTTTGGTTGGACTCCATTAATGGAGACCATTAATGGTGGAGCAACCATTACTTGGTCCCATGCATTCAACACCATAAGAAGGGGGAAGAGGTGAGTGGGACTAACATCCAAGATAAACAATGCTAGGGTTTAGATCTTTGAGTTCCAACTCCACCACTCAGCCACCCTCACAGTCCTAATAGGCCAAGAAGAGAAATAAGGAGCAAGGCTCCTTATTTATATAATCCTGTCGGAAGAGAGAGTGAAACTTGGACTCAAATCGGCGACTGACAACTGGGTGGTACACCAATCGATAGTGTGCCAGTTGGGCCAAATACAACCCCTTGATTAGCTAACTGGCCCTGGTGTATTAGAATGCATACTAGGCCACCTAGTGTCCACCATAATGCTTAACCCAATAGGTGTAGGTAGTAAGCTCTCCTAAGACTTAGATACATCCATCGGGTTCGTGCTGGGTACATCATCCATCAATGTGGGAAGACCTGGCATGAAAGTAATCAAGGTTAGTAAGGGATTCAGTGTGTGGGTCTTACAATCCCCCAACTTATAAGAATTTCATCCCCGAAATTAGAGCGTACCTGGGTCTTCAAATAAATGCGGGTACTTTTCTCGCATCTCATTCTCACCTTCCCAAGTAGCTTCCTCAATAGCATAACTACGCAAATGGACCTTCACATAGGGAATAAAATTATAAGACCTGCACACCACGAACCCGGTTTAACCTTACATTTCGTATCATGACCAGTCTACATATCATGGTTGAGCAAAGTGGACCAAGTGTGTGAAGAAATCCAAGACCCATTATGAAATTTTACTCAAAAACAGTCAAAATGAGGGTAGGGTCGCATGCCTAAACTGGCAGGGTCAACCTCCTGTCCGACCCATGACTTTTTGGTCTAGGGGTCGCAGGGGTCTCGAATTGTCTTACCCCCCCATCGACCCCCTACCATCGACCCCCGAAAAACAGCAAAAAACAGCATGAATCAAAAATTAAGACTTTCCTAATTTCAATGGGAACCTTTCCTAAACTTAATGGGACTTATTTTGGGAGGTTTTACTCTATAAATAGGACGTCCCTAAGCCTCTTTCACTCCTTTTACAACCCTAATTGGATTGGGAGAAAGAGAAGAGAAGGAAGAGCAGGAGAAGAGAAGGAGAATTGAAGAAGAAAACCAAGGAGGAGAAATTCAGAGGAAACTCTAAATCTCAGCAAACATAAGGTATGAATACATTCTCCATGAATTATTTAGGAGCCTAGAATGGTCATAAAGAGGGTATGACTTAGGAGAAACCCAAATCATTCATCCATGGGAGGATTTCAATGAAATCCATGGAGGAAATCATGGTAGGCAAATTAAGGAAGAAACCTAGAGTTTTAAGCCATAGAACAAACATAGAATGGATTGTGGAAGTAAGCCATAGGACCCAAACATGAAAGAATGGACTGTAGGATGAAATTTTTGACTCAAACCACAGGGGGTCGCACCTAGGGTTGATGGAACATCCGACCCTAGCATCGACCCCCAGCATTCCAGAAGTCCAGGAAAGGGGTGGTCGCACCCAGGGTCGCAGAAAATTGCTACCCGTCCTGCTACCCGTCCTGCTACCCCCACTTAACAGTAAGCCTAGAATTGTCAAAATGAATTCTAACTAAAATCTATCGACTTATTAGGTTTCCTATTGATATAAAAGTGATTCTTAAAGCTTGAAAGAGGATCTACAATCAAGCAAAGGTGAGGGAACAAGACCTAAACTAATTGGTTAATAATAAACTATTTTTATTTCTTGAGTCCAATGCCATGATTGATTCTATGCGTGTATGCTTATCATGTGCATTTAACATGTCATCCAATATTTCTATTATTACTGTTCATGTATATTTAAATTTATTGTTTATAACATGATGATGATGATGATGATGATGATAGGAATAGGCATGTGAATGTATGTGTGTGGTTAGTGTGCATGATGCGAGCGAGTATCAGGGGGGGTGTCATAGGTCGGGCCTTAGCACTCTAGCTCTATCTCTAACTCAAGTCTTGTCCACTGACATCGTCATATCGCCATTACCTTAGCAGAGCTATTACGTCGTAGTGTATGAGGGGAGGTGGTCTCAGACCATGTAGTCTATGACTCTGTCGGGGGGCCTTAGCTCTATATCTGTGGACGTATTGAGGGATGCTGGGGTGAGGCCTTGGATACACTGTTTGGTATTAGGATTGGTTAGTTGCAAGCCCAATTTGCAAGCCCTCGCCAGCAGGGGCTTACGTGTTGGTATGGGTAGAGTATCAAGGGAAGTGTCATAGTCCGGGCCTCAGCACTTTAGCTCTATCTCTATTCCATGGTAGGGTGGATGGGGACGACAATAAACATTAACCTTTGGGCGGACCTTCACACCCTATGCATAGAGGCGAGGCGGCCACCGAACTTTTCTATAGCACATTGCAAACTTATATACCAGACCAAAGATATGAATGAATGCATGCATATATTTGTTGCATTGTTTTGTTTTCTCACTGAGCTCAAGTTGGAGAGCTGACCCTCGCATGTGTAATTCTTTTTAGTTTCTGATGTTGCAGGTATTACGATTGAAGATTATGTCGACACACCAACATATGAACGGGTGAAGGCTATGAATGAGCAAGCTGTGGAGAACGAACATAGTTTGTTAAGAGAGCGTTTTAACTATGGATACGTTTAGTGTTTAGACTTCGTATTTGGAAATTGTAATATGTATTAAGTTATGTTTTGGTTACTTGAAGATAAATGGAATATTAATTATTTATTATGATTAGACCTTAGTTCATTATCTGTAAGACTTTCGCTATTTACTTTATTACATCTGATTAATGTGGAATGTGTTTTGGTTTAACAATGTGGGCATAGCCTATTCGAGATCCTGGTTGAACCGTTGATTTATTGACGGTTCATCACACCATTTTGGTTAGTCCAGAATTGGGGTGTGACAAGAATGGTTGTGTAGTTGCTGAACCTTTTTGTCCAATATCGCCACTGGTTCCACGGTGCATGACAAATCTCGATCAATTTGGGGGACTTCTGCACTTAGTATATGAGAAGGGTCATGGATGTACTTATTAAGGAGTGAAATATGGAAGATGTCATAAACTTCTGACAATAATGGAGGCAAGACTGACTGATATTTAAGAGTGAACAAACTGGTAAACTTCCTTTTAACCATGGTATCTAGGTTATGACAGGAGATTTATGGATGTTTTCGAAATAAATGTGTTAATGATGTCAAATTCGACACATCGAGCCCGTTGAAAGAGGGTGTACTGCCTACTATAACATGGAGCTGGTTTATACATTCCTCCTGTTCCCAATAAGTGAGAGTTCAAGATACTCTTTGTGTGGATTCTAACACATTGACAAATCAAGAGTAAAAATGGGCATAACTTCGACATCACAAGCATGGATGCTATGTTTAAATAGATTTTATGGAGTTAGTTCAAGGATGAACCAAAAATAATAAGCATGGGCTCAATTTGGGTTAAGATCGACAAGGCTATCTTGACGAGGAGGAGTGGAACTATCCTACATTCACGACAAATTATCAGCCCCTCAATTCCTTTTGATATACTGTTTTGCAAAATATCAATGACCTAGAGTAGTATGATGCCTTCTCAGGTAGACCCAAGAAACAATCATCAAAGGCTCTCCTTAGTCGAGGATTTTACATGGTACGTGTCAAGACTGTAGCTTCATTGGGTTGGGTTTCATTGTATGTATAGATGACCCTAACCAACTAACCACGGTGTGTAACAGAACCTATACCCCTCCCCCAAGGCAATATTTACAAACATAAATATAGTAACCTAGGAGATCTAACATTCAAGCAAAGTTATCTTTCAAGATTCTAATGTTTATATCCCCAGTGGAGTCACCATTGTAAGGGACAAAAAATGTGAGGTTATTCTCATCTTTCTTAGGATTTTGAAATTTTTTTGGGGTCACCACCTAGATTAAGGTCTAGGACCTCAAATATTGTGAGACCTACATGCAAATTTTGAGAACAAAATTTCTTTTAAGGGTAGTAGAGTTGTAAGACCCGTACTCTAAAAACCTAATCTAACTTATGGTTTACGTCGTGACAGGTCTCCCAATCATAACCGGATTTGAAGGCGACGCTGGGTGACAAACCATGACATCCAGGTTTGTGAAGCGATACTGAAAAACTAAATTTTTACATACCAGTCTCGGTATTGGTCTCACTCAAAGTGAAACCAGTTTGTGTGCGCGAGTATGGACGGACTCTAATGGGTCCCACACTTCGAATCCGAGTTTATGAAACCTTTTAGATATAGAAGACCTTCCTAAAATGGTCTCCCACTATATATATGCATCATTCATTCTCTTTAGATCCTTTCCAAACACTCTCAAACCCTAGAGCCGTCTGGGAGTGATCTGAGAAGGAGTAAAGAGGAAGGAGGCTGTGTGAGAAGGGATTTTCTGTTAGAGGAGAGCACTACCATTCAACAAACACCGGTAAGTGCTCGACCTCTGTATTGATGTTGGGATTATAGATCACAGTCATGAACAGCGTAATGATCTAATACCATATAACTATAAAACCCTAGTTCGCATTGGGATCTATTCTGAAAAGGATGGAAAACATCATTTTATGATGTTAAACGATAAGTAAACTAAACCTAATATATATCTTTACCTTAGTATGGTGTAGGAGGGACCTTGAAACAAAGCTGAGGACCAATGGAAGAAGGAGGTCCGAGAACAAACTCTCGGATACGTACCGACTGGACAAAGGGGTCCTACGGTATGCTATACCGTAGGGCATACCGGTCGGACTCTAGTCCTGCGGTATGGTCTTGTGGTACATACCATAGATGCATACCGGCTGGACTCTAGTCCTGCGGTATGGTCCTGTAGTATATACGAAAGTCACATACCAGCCTCACTATAGTGAGGCTGGTACCGTGACCGGTATGTGTTCTGAAGCCTGGTTGTTGGCCAGACTTGGTTCTGATCAACTGTAACCCTAACAACTTAATTCTAGTCTATAAATATGATCATGTAGGACTTGTAGATGGCATGAGTAGACTCTGTGATGCATAGCAAACTTGCAATCATGTGTCAGGTAAGGGATATGACCCCAAACCTTAATTAATTAATAATGGACAGTAAACCATTGTAATCATACTTGTATCTGTAACTGTTGATTGTTGCCTGTGCATTTTCACATGTCATCCCGTTATTTAATTTTATCATCTATTCATGCATATTCGTATGCTAGGATGATGTTTGTTTAGGCATGTGATTGTTTTCATTTGTGTGTGGAATGTGAAGGGAAGTGGAGCCCTGGATATATCCTCACACTAATACCTTTTCGTATCGCTGTGTACCTTAGCGTGCTTGGTGCAAATAGGGTATCAGTGGGAGGACATGGGATTGTGACTCCACCTGCCCCACTAGACTAGAGCCCTATCTCTATGTCGTAGGGAGCTGTGCTGGGGTAGGACCATAAATACTATGACGACATATATGACTGGTTAAAAATGGAACCCAGTTGTAAGCCCTTGCCAATAGGGGTTTAAGTGTTGGTGCAGTATAGGGTATCAGGGGGAGGACGTGGGATGGTGGCTCTGCCTGCCCACTAGGCTCTAGCTCTATCTCTATATTAGAGTGAGTGATGTGGGGTGACAGCAGTAGTGTGGTAGGTGCCTGATTATTGGGCATTGCCACACTCTCGTGCATGGAGGTGTGGTGGTCGTCAAACCTTACCATAGCACTTTGCAAGTTATACCTGACCCCAATGTAATGTTATCTCATGCATTTTGTATATTGCATTGGTCTTGTGCTTTACTGAGCTAAATTATGAGCTCACCCCGTGTGTACACCATATTTTTCAGATGTTGATGCAGGTTACACTATTAAGTACTTTATGGCTGCTCCAGCTACACAGACAGTGGAGGATGAGCATGATGTCTCATGCGAGTGCTCTTACAGTGTATTCCTTTAGGTTTTTATTATTTATTCTTTCAGATGATTTTTAAACGATGTAAAGGATTTATTTATTTACGTTGTGGTTGGAAATAATTGGATCTATTATTTATTTTTAACTAGCAAACTCAGTTCATTTATTATTTAATTTCGATGCTATTTATATTTCTCTGATTGTGGTTAGTTTGCTTTGAATGGTTTGTTGACATGGTCTATTAAGATCCTGGTGTGAGTTGTGATTTGGAGATGGTTCACTTACACTTCTGGTTCAGTCAAAATTAAGATGTGATAGTATGTGAGTGCCTAATGTACGTCCTCACACATAGTTTGTCTTCTAGTGTGTACTAATATGGCATGTTCAACTAAGGTGTTCACAAATTAAATTATTACCCAAATAAGAATATCTAAATATGGCAATTATCACATATATGGGGCATGTTTCAAATATGGGAATATTTAAACATGGTATTTTCTAAGCATGTTAAAATCTAAATATGCTATCTTCTAAGCATGGTAAGATCTAAATATGCTATCTTCTTGGCATGATAAAATCTAAATATGGTATGTATATATATGGTAAAAAATATAACCAACCTATCAAATATAACAATATGAGTAAATATGTCAATATGGTAAGAGATCCTTCTTATAATACCTGTAAGATCTATGTCCAAATCCCATTATGATATGACCATTATGGGCATGTGTTGGATCTTCTCACTTACGAACATATCATATCTACATGACCAAAGGTAAGGACGCATGCATGACGTGATACAAAACACTATCGTGAACCTCTCATCCCTAGAATGTAAGAAAGTGCACCAGAAGGTGTCTCGAACCTAGCTTATACGAACTCCCAAGAGTCTAGTAGGTGTGCACCTAAACTGGCCAACTTAAAAGAGGTCCGGCTCATGACCAAGGAGGTGCAGTCGATCACGTGCCGCACGGTCCAGCTGCACCCCAATTATGTGGACTCAATTGGAGATGATCTGTGTGTGGGGCCCACTATTCATAATTGAACCTAGACACTCCCTCTCTTCATGGAAAGCTTATCAACAACACCTTAGATATGGAAGGCTACTCTTGATTGAACCGACAATGGAAGGGAAAGAGAGAAATCATCTTTGTTCCCATTCTGGTTTCAAAGAGATTTCCATTTCATCGTTTTGGCTATGGGTGGGATTTATTCCTCCTAAATTCTCCTACCCAACCACAAATGCAGAAGAGAGAGAAATTAGAGAGAAGAACATGAGAGAAGGAGGAAGAAGAAGGAGAGAATAGTTCTCTTCTCTGAGTACCGACCAGCACAGAGAAAGAGAGGAAGAGAAAAAGAGAAGGAGAACAACATCTAGATTGGTACACCATTGCTGAGACATCAACAACGAATCAAATCATTTGTAAGTACCTCTCATTACTTAAGATCTAACTCAGTTAATGATTGTGAGAGATGACATCTCTCGTATTGTAAATAAACCAAGAGAAAATGGTCAAGGATCTACCCACCATGGTAGAGCCATGATCGTGTAAACCCTTGCACACAGTTCTGATTAGTAGGTAGTGGTGTACATGACACAACAAAAGGGTGGGATCGAATCACTGGAATATAAATCGCTAATGAGATGATTTAGTCAAGGACTGTAGAGTAAAGCTTGGATCATGATTTTGATCTGTAATGGATTAAAGACATTAAATCTCGATTCATGATCATAAGATTAAATCACCATCTATGGCAAAGCCTAGAACCTGCAGGCCAGTGTTTACAGATGAACCGTGGACAGTAGCATGCAGGGCATGTAAGGGTTGGATCAGAGAAAAATGTAAATAAATGATTTGTGGATTTTGGAAACCATATAATGATCCCTAGAGATCTCGGTTGTCCCTTGGAGACTCAGATCATGAATTAATAATGGATTCCAAATGCTAAACGGTCGAATCTGAAGTTTAAAGCCAGATCAGAAATCTTGACTATACAGACAGTACCCCAAAACCTAGGGTAGTTTGGAGCTCAAACTCTAGGATTAGACTAAGAAAAATACAAAGAAAATTCAGGAAGAAGTTCAGCGACCATCGGAGCACATTTTGATGTGCGGTCAATGGCATGAGCCGCACAACCTGGATGTTGAGACGTGTGGTTGATGGCATCAACTGTAAGCCTTTTCGATAGTGGATCTCGACCAAAATTGGCCAGTGAACTCCTGGGATTTTATTTGATTTAATTGAAGGCTTAGATCTTAGTTTTGGTTTTCCTTTGATGCAAAACCCGTTGTACACCATTTATACCAAGGCAAGTTTGGTTTACCTTGTGAAACGACCAAACATGCCTTGCGTATCTAAGGAGTGATCCTAGACCAACCCTACAACATATACGCAACCTTTTGGGGTGCTGGCACAGTCAAAAAACCATGTTTCGATGTGCGATCGATGACACAAGCCACATGCCTGGTGGTCAGAAACCGTGTGGTCGATCACGTGCCACACGAGGTTTTGACCCCTGTTATTGATCACTTTCGGTCAGTGATCTTCTGGGAATTTTAGGAACATATTTACAGGGTTAGATCCCCGAAAATCCTATTGGTTAGTGTACGTTATCCGTCAATTCAGATAATAACATAATGATCTGTTTAGGTAGCTTGCTGTTTATTACCTTAAGTAACAAGAGAACCTTGGACAGAAAGTATGGAACCTTAGAAGCTAGTAACCCAACCCTGTGCATGTGTTAGAACACCCTTGACTTTGTTAGAAGAAGTCCTTCTTAGTATTAAGACCTTTAGAGGGAAATTTCTGACCTTGGGTGTGCTGTCTTGTGAGAACCACTCACTCTTTACTTACCTTGCTCGGGCATCGTACTCTAATGTGTTAGAGGTCATCCTTAGTCTGTAAATAGTAACGAGTAGGACTTAATAATGGACCTCTAGATGCTAGGTCATGACAAGTTGATAGTAGATTTTTGGCTTAATGGTTATCAGGCAAGTAAATAACGATGAAAGCACTAGAATAATGAACACAAAGAATGATAAAGAGAAACCTGAATAATGTTATTGAATAATGCGTTAATAAAATTACGTTAGTTATGATTTTGTTAGAGATACGAGGACGCTGGTAGAAGGCTACCTGATCAGATTGATGAGGATTTTACTCCCTATCTTTCTGTAAGGTAACTAGACCTTTGTTTGGTAGATTTAGTTATATTTGAACTTGCTATGTGATGGATGTGATTGATAACATGCCATCCAATAAACTGCCTTATGTGATCATGCTTATGTTTTGGGTCAGCAGTGCTGGTAAGGATTGGAGGGTAGGTGGAATGGGACACTTGCTACCTTTCCACAAAAGTGACCTGTGTTTGATTCATGATGTTTGGTTAAGTCGGTAAGGAAGAAGGTAGTTGGAATAGGATGCTTGCACTATTTCTTACTAACGTTGCCTTTGCATTGACCATATGTAACCGAGCCAAGTCATGACGTCCTAGCTGGGAGGATGGATGGGGTTAGAAGCTTGGCAACATTTGAGTCTAGTAAATTAGTTAATTAGGTGGACATGGCTAGTTGCACATAATTTATCCCGAATAACTGTATCGCTAGCCTTTAGGGGGTTATGTAATGGCATGGGTTCAATAAAAAAGTGGTATGAACATAGCTGCGATGCTCCCCATGGCCGGTGTAATACTGATGGACGGGCAAGTTGACTAGTGGGGTTACCATCTCCTCAAGTGTCTGGCATAATTCAAGCTTGGGATGAGTTGTGGGCAAGTGGCTGACGTAATACAGGCTTGCATTGTAACAATGGACCCATACTTTGTGGGTGATACTATATGTCGAGTGAGGCAGTATCATCAGATGGGAGGAGACCCGTATAGACTAGAGACTCCATGTGTAAGTTGTTCTGAGCTGATATTTACAATTATATACCTAATCGTATAGACAATTATTTGTGCATGTTTGATTTTCTTGCTACACTTGGTGGTTGAGCTTACTTTGTGTGCTCAAACTCTTTTTAGATGTTGCAGGTTCTTCTCGTGACACTTCGAGTTGTAGTCCTTTGTATGTGGAAGATGAGGACTATGAACCTGAGGAAGACGTTTCTAATCCGTCAAGCGATGTGTAGATTTGGTGCTAGGCCTTAGCTGAGCCTTTTCTATTTTTGTTTATTACTTGGGTTGTTTATTGGGTTTACATTTGAATAAGCTTTAAAACAATGATTATGATTTATGTTGGATTTATTTACTTAGGATTAATTCTCAACATTTGAGTAATGGTTTTATTTATCTTTGGGATAATGGATTTATATTTAAACTATGAATTTATTGGAACTTAAATATTAATTTTTTTTTAGTAATTTGTCAGCTCTTTAATAATTGGTTTAAGTGTTAAGTCTTCCATTTAATTTACTTCCTTTCTTTTGAAATAATTGTTTAAAATAAGATGGTTAATTTTACTCTGATAATTTCTTATGCCCTGATAGGATAGAGAGATCCCGTTATAGTCCATGGTACTGGTACGTTGAGAAATGGGGTGTGACAAAGTTTGATATCAGAGCGCATCACACTAGACCACTATCAAACCATATATACTCTAATACTAGAGTTTGGTATCAGAGCCAATCGCGTTATTCCATTATCAATCCAATGAATTCTGACACACGATAATGTTCGGTATATCAGAGCATATCATACTAGGCCATTGTCAACCCACATACTCTAACATTGAAGTAGTGTCAAAGAATGTCGCAATAAGTCACTATCAACACTACTTACAAGACAATAAAAGATGCTGACATCAGGTGAACAAAAATAAAATACAAATGCAAATAAGATATAAGAAGAGACCAAAGAACGAATACCAGAACTGAAAAGCATAATGTACAAACCAACTAAGACAAATAGTAACAAGTGAAACAATGTTTAAGTGAAAAAGGTAGGTAAATTAAGATGAGACCTCTGTTCTAGACAATAAGACTCAAGTGAACAAAGTATTAGCTACGAGTTGATAAGCATCTCAACAAGGTCAGATTCATGCTATCGAACAAGCTGATTGAACCGAGCTGATCAACTGATGAAGGATGTACCATTAATTCCTTTTACCTATTAAACCCTGGCTATAGAACAAACTCTATGCTTATGAACTCCCTTACACTTCATCATAATCTTTGCCTCTACTTCTGCAAGAGCTGGTGAGATTAAATCGGCCAAAGTTAATGTGTTTCGCATAGAGGATACCTCTTTTCGAATAATCTCAAGAGTATCACATAATAGCAACATAGCATTCTCAGCTGCTATCATGTGTCGCTCCACACCTGAGATGCTCTGTAGCATACCCCTCTTATAGGAAGACAAAACTATACGTGCCCTCTGATGATACTCTTGTAACTCAGACACTAGAGCCTGAGCATCCACCAACACATCTTATAGCCTTGCCACATCAAGGTCCCTAGTCTGAGCAACCATCACACATGACACATCATTGCAAACCTCTTGTCACTGTGGCGTACTTTTTTTTGTTCAATTGCTAACAATGTCATATCATCTGAGCTTTGAGCAAGAGGATAATCTATAGGATTGTATGTCAGATCACTACTATCATCTGTTGAAGCCAACTCAATCCTTGGTGAAGGTGGAATCGCTTTACGATGAATTTTCTTACCCAGTCATTGCCAAGACCATGGATTTAGATGAGGAATTCTCTCTAACTCATCATCGCTAAAAACGATCTTTTGAGGACCGAGCCTATGTAGTGAATTCCAACTAAAGTCTGAATGGATGGACCGTTCCATACAATCACCTTGAGAAAAGTCTATCCCTAGCTGAATAAATAAGTGAGTGAGCAACCTACCAAAAAGAAGACTGCCTGACCGAGAATAGAGTGCAAGTAATTACTGTTCTCAAGATTAAGTAAGAAAAATAGAGCTGTTGTCGCACAGTAACACAATAAGCGACAAACTTGTAGAAATGCACAATAGCATCCCTATGACCTCTTCTGGGAACAATGTTGTGTTGAATAATCCGACTATATACTCTTGGAATTGGTCAACAATCACCTTCTCTTAATTTGAGACCCAACATCATCTGCTGCCGTGCCAATGAAACTCCCACTCATTTATAATTGGAATCTTTGGCTCCACATAAACAAGTTTTCTAACCATAGAGACATCTAAGAGATGGTGGGGAAGACTATGAATGTCCAAGATAATCTTTTACCCTAGTACCCAACTGGAAATCTGTATGGACGAATCATCTGCATTGTTTTCCATACCTTGTTCTACTTGAGGGTCATGATAGAACTGCCTCACAAGGTTAGGACTGGTAGGTATCTGATATTAAAGAACCGGTAACCAACCCATATTAGAAAATGCTCGACGAATAGCAAATCTCTCTAGTTCGTTGCATCTAATGAAATGAACTGATTCCACTGGTCTATGTTCAAAACGATGCCAAATACTGGTTACCTCTGCCGATCGAAATTGTTGTTGGTCATACTTTGGTGACCGAGACGATGCACGTCTTTTTGCCCCTGTAATGGATGACTCATTCCTTAAATAAATCAAAATGTCAGGAAAAGTCATTGCTACCGGGTTAATGTAAGGAAATGGAATCTATTGAAAGAAAGAAGTTCTAGTGTTAGTATATAAGGTGACGCACGTACACTAATATTCAGTTATGATTAGAGGAAATTTTTGGATGATGTAGATAATAGTATTGAAGAAAGTTAAATGCAAGTATTAAATGAAAAAGAGATAATATGAAGCTGAAAATTATTTATCAATGAAATGATTAATGTCCTTGTGTTAAGGTAAATGATCCATGGAAAGACTATGATGACAAGGTACATCAATGATTGTAGAAGGATAATGGTGAGCAGAAATTTATTTCCAAATTTTGAGGAAATGTGATAAAATGCAATTTTTGCTTGGATGACTAACATGAGTCAATGAAAATGAGTGCAAAGGCAAGGGTAAGTATGATGGAAACACCATTAAGTGATTTCGGAATGAAACCCCATCCTTTCGGACCATTACAAAGGATGTTATCGCAGGAATCAAAACTGAAATCGCAAGGGAAGAAAAATGAGAAAAACGATATGAGAATACCTGGGTGATGTGCAAGGATGTTGATTGATGGGAGACAACCCTTGAATCACCTAAGAACCCTCAAAGTGAAGGTATTATGATCAGTATGTGTGCTTTCCCAATTGCACACCAAACCAAATTGAGGGGAATAAGAAAAAGCATGATGCGCCCTGTTTTAAACCCGAGGATGCTGGCGTGCGATCGAATTCCTACCATACGCCCCTGCCGCACCTATCGTGCAGCCGCACATCCTATCTTTTGTTGTCATTGCTTCAAATAAGTGTTAGTCGCTATACATCTGCAATGCCTCTATTGTACCTTTATTGCTGACCTTGAGCATACCTTTTGCATTGCATGATGACCTTATAAAACATTCTTTTTAGTAACACGACTAACAACTAAGTTTCTCCAGGTTCTAGGAAAATCTTCATACCAATGGCACCCAAAACCTGTAAGAGAGTGCCTGCCAAGAATGTCACCCCTCCAGAGGTGGTGGCTGCTACAAGGAACGCTGAGCCTGCACCCCCTGTTGTTGAGACTCAAGAGAATACCTTACCGATACCTCATATATCGAGTTCTCCAAAGATCGAAGATGTCATAGAAATTTTGAGGGGTATAGCCTGTGAGATAAGGAGCAACAGCAGAGGATGACTGAGGAACTCCTAGCTGCTCTTCAAAGAGGACCTGAACTTCCGGTAGCCCTAGTGCCGACACCTACCCCTATGGTGGAATCTCATGCCACGACTAATGCACCTACCTAGGTACCAGTGATGGTGATTCAGGAAAGTGCACCCATACAAATAGCACCATTTGTTGTTGTTACACTCTCGGCCACGGAGACGTCTGCTTGTGAGAAGACGGCTAGGAAGGATCGAAGCAATGAAAGAGTGTAATTCTCACTTTGAAAATGGAAGAAGTAGATTACGATCGCCTGAAGGGTCACAAATATTTCTTTTGCCTCCAGAGCCATATTTTAAGCTTTACTCATGCATGTGGAATTTAAATTGGTGCATAAATAGTAATTTGCTATATATATTTGGAGATAAGAAATGTTAAATTGTTATGACCCGTAAATTGCATGATATAATTTTGAAGAATTAATTGAAATGTTGATAACTGATTGAGGCTTATGAAAACCTAATATGAAAGGTAAGGATCACTCGGAAAAAAACATAACTTGGAAGTTATAGTGATTAGCACGAAACAGAGTAAAAAGTTAACAAGAAGTTATTAATACTAATAGTCATTGTGATTAAGAAAATGGTTGGAATAAATTGAATGATGAATCCCAGGATCTATGAATCAATACTAGTATGGAAGAATAATAGATTCTGGTAAATGATGATGGAAAATCTATTATACTTATTGAGACAAATTGAGGAAAAATAAGAGAAAGCTTTTGATTGCTTGTGAGAATTATTATTAGTACAGATAAGGGAATTGAGTGCGATGCGGACCTACCCCTAGGACTGGCAGTCGTATTAAAAGGTTTCTTACAGGATATAACCTGTAATGGGAAAAGAATCCATTGATGGATTAAAGTATGAAATGTGAAGAAGACATTGTTTGTCCAAGATCGAAGATATATTAAAGTATTTATATGGAACTACCATATACTCGTGGATAAGAACTGGTAAGCGTGTCTTAAAGGTGAAAAATTGATACAAGAAAATCCATATTGGAAATCCAGATCTAAGTGAGCTATTAAAGATATTGATTGAGGTTAATCAAATTGCAATTGTATTTAAGGTCAGTGAATTTTTGTGCTCCAAGGAACAACCGTGAGCATTGGAAGACGATGAAATATATGTGGTATGTTAATGGATACTTATGCCATATTCTACTCCTCACACCTGGAGAAGATAAAATTTGGTATAGGTACAAATCATGATATACGGACGCTGAGATTAATGATCAAATAGTTGAAAAGAAGTGAGATTAATAATCTATGAAATATCAGAAATTAGGATTTTGGAAGTTGATATCAACAATCTAAAATGTTGGGGTGTTCAGATTGAAGATGGTTAATGACTTTGACTCTCAAATATGAAAGGGGTCAAAGTGGAATGAAATAGTGGGGAATATTAGAACGTTGAAAAATGTATGAGAATTTACAGAGCTGGTATAATAAAGTACATCCTTTCCAGCGTAGCAATGAAGCTAAGCAAGGAGAAACAATAAAGTTGTTCTAATGGGATTGGAAAGTGATGAGCCGGCATAAACTATATTACCGAGCATCCTTGTCGGTAATTGTTTCAATAGTCCTATCGTGTTCCACAGAAGAATAACCAGAAAATATCAAAACCCTACCAACAGACCACCTAGCTACCCCAATCTAGGCAGGTTCATTTCGTATGATGAACAAATTTCCCAACCATAGGCCGACCCATTTAATACAGTGAAACCTTCAACTATTATACAATAAGAAGGTAAAGGACTTACGTTCCAATACTTTATAGAACCAGAGACTAGTGAAGTGGACTGTAAGGTCAAAGGATTTTAAAAGTTTAAAAGAAAGTGGATGAAGGATAAATGTAAGTTTCACCCAATGATCAAGGGCGTGGTTACTCCTAAATTTCAAGGACGAAATTTTTTTATAAGGGGAATAGAATTGTAAGACCCATGTCCAAATCCCATTAAGATATGACTATTATGGGCATGTGTCGGGTCTTCCCACTTACGAACATATCATATATACATGACCAAAGGTAAGGACGTATGTGTGAGGTGACACAAAACACTATTGTGAACCTCTCGTGTCCTTAAAATGTAAGAAAGTACACTAAAAGGTGTCTCGACCCAGCTTATACGAACTCCCAAGAGTCTTGTAGGTGGCACTTAAATTGGCTGACCAAAAGGAGGTCCGGCTCGTGACCAAGGAGGTACGGTTGATCAAGTGCCGCACGGTCCAGCCGCACCCCCTTCGCTCGAACTCAATTGGAGATGAACTATGTGTGGGTCCCATTATTCAAATTTAAACCTGGACACTCCCTCCTTGCATGGAAAGCCTATCAACAATACCTTATTCATGGAAGGCTACTCTTAATTGAACCGAGAATGGAAGGGAAAGAGAGAAATCATTTTCTGGTTTCAAAGAGATTTCTATTTCATTGTTTTGGCTATGGGTGGGATTCATTCCTCCCAAATTCTCCTACCTAGCCAGAAACACAGAAGAGAGAGAGAGATCAGAGAGAAGAACTTGAGAAAAGGAGGAACAAGAAGAAGGAGAAAAGAGTTCTCTTCTCTGAGTACCACCCAGCATAGAGAAAACGAGAGGAAGAAAAAAAGAGAAGGAGAATGACCTTTGGATTGGTACTCCATTGCTGAGACATCAACAAGGAATCGAATCATCTGTAAGTACCTCTCTTTACTTAAGATCTAATTTGGTTAATGATTGTGAGAGACGGCTTCTCTCGTATTGTAAATAAACCAAGAGAAAATGGTTAAGGATCCACCCACCATGGAGGAGCCATGATCGTGTAAAACCTCACTCACAATTCTGACTAGTGGGTAGTGGTGTACATGACACAACAAAAGGGCAGGATCGGATCACTGGAATATAAATCGCTAATGAGATGATGTAGTGAAGGACTATAGAGTAAAGCTTGGATCATGACTGTGATCTATAATGGATTAAAGAAATTAAATCTTGATTCATGATCATATGATTAAACCACCATCCATGGCTGAGCCATGAACCTGTAGACCATTGCTCACAGATGAACAATGGATAGTAGCATGCAGGGCATGTTAGAATGGTGAGGTCGGATCAGAGAAAAATATAAATAAATGATTTGTGGATTTTGGAAACCATAGAATGACCCAAAGAGATTTGGGTTGACCCTTGGAGACTCAGATCATGAATCAATAATGGATTCCGAATGCTAGAAAGTTGGATCAGAAGTTAAAAACTAGATCTGAAATCTCAACTGTACAGACAATGGAAACGGTACCCTAAAACCTAGGGTAGAAATTTAGTTTGGAGCTCAAACTCTAGGATTATACTGAAAAATACAAAGAAAATTCAAGAAGAAGTTCGGTGTCCATTGGACCACGTTTTGATGTGGGTGTAAGCACCCCATTTTTGCCAGCCCCAATATAAGTGAATCCACATAACAAGTTTCCGGCTTTTAAGCCAGAGGTTTCTTTAATGAGCCCCATAGCAGGATCATAGGCTATTACCTACTTGAATGTATAGATCGTGAAATTATCTTCAAAATGAGACCTGAATCATAAAATTCTGACATCAAACAAGGAAGGTATCACAGTTTGAAAGTGCAAAGGTATTTATGTAATTATTGTATGATACATGCATTATCGTTTAAACTTCAAATCATCATATCTTGATCTGATATCGGAATCAGATGATTCAAAGACCAATATTCCTTATTTTCAGTCCTATTCAAAGTGGATGTGAAAAATCTTGGGCAAAGGTCACTTGTAGGCCCCATGCAAGCTTTCATGCAAAATTATCGATAGAACTTCAAAGCTTCATATCTTTGCAGTTCTACGTCAGATTCAGATGATTCAAAGGCCATTATTCTTCATTTGTGATGTTCTACAAAGTGGACGTGAAAAATTCAGTACAAAAATCTCCGAAGGGTCCCATGCAAAATTACATATGGAAATGGTCGTTTAATCTTTGATAATTCATATTTTAGTCATCCCACATCCAAATCAGGTGATTTCAGTTTCAATATGTTCCATTTTTATTACTCTACAAAGTGGACGTAAAGGATTTTCGGTGGAAGTCTCTGAAAGATCCCATACAGAATGGTTAGCCAAATTATGAAAAATTGACCTGCTGAAACTTCTCGAATTCATAAGTTGGCCATTTTATTTCCAAATGAGATGATTCAAGTTTCAATATTCATCATTTTTAGTGTTCTACAAAGTGAACGTAGAAAATTTGGAGTAGAGGCTATCAAAAATTTTCATGTGGAATGACGGTGGAAATAGACTATGAAATGATAGAAGAAGTCAACTTCATCCAAACCAGCTCAACCTAACTTAGTCCAACTCAGCCCGGCCCAGCTCAGACCAATCCGGACCAAGTCACATCAGTCCATATGCATGTATTTCATTCATATATATATATATATATATATATATATATATATATATATATATATATTTATTTATATAATGTGTAATATATTTATATATATATATATATTATAGAAAAGAATGAGAGAAGCCGAGAAGAAGAAGAGGAAGAGAGAGAGAGAAGGGAAGAAGCCGAAAAAGGAAAAAAAAGAAGAAAAAAAGCCGTGAGAAGGAGAGAAGAGAAGAAGCCGGAAAAAAAAAGGAAAGAAAAGAAAAAGAAAAACGTGGAGAAGAAGAAGAAAGAGGAAGGAAGAGAAGAAGGAAAGAAAAAGAAAAAGAAAGAAGGGATTTTCTAGAAGAAGAAAGGAGAAAAGGAAAGAGAAGAAGAAGAAAAAACGTAGAAGGAAGAGAAAAAGGAAAGAAGAGAAGAAGGAAAGAAGAAGAAAAGGAAAGAGAGAATGGATTTTCTAGAAAAAGAGAAGGGATTTTCTAGAAAGAGAGAAAGGAAAGAGAGAAGGGGTTTTCTAGAAAAGAAGAAAAGGAAAGAGGAGAGGGAGAAGCCGTGAGAAGGAGGAAATGTGGAGAAGAAGGAGAAAGAGGAAGGAAGAGAAAAAGGAAGGAATAGAAGAAAGAAAGAAGAAAAAAAAAGAAAGAAGGGATCTTCTAGAAGAGGAGAGGAGAGGATAAAAAGGCCAAGAGAAAGAGAGAGAAGGATTTTTTTTTCTAAGAGAGAAAAAATGTGAAAGGTAGAGAAGCCAAGAGAAAGAGAGAAGAAGAAAAAAAAAACGTGAAAGAGAGAGAGAAGAGAGAAAGTAGCAGAGAAGAGGAGACTGAGGATTCACCTTCAAAAATCTTGATACGATCTCCAAAAAAATCCTACATCAAAGGTTTTTCTCCATTTGAGCACAAGTTGGTACCCTAAAACGAATTTAGTTGTCTTTAGAAGGTTTAAATGTTGATTTTGCTTGAAAAGACTTATTTTCATTAAATCTCGATCAGGAATGCCCTATTGCATGCATGTTGATGTTAGGATATTCATGTCTAATTATTTTATGGATGATAATTTGTTTAAATGTTCAATGATGAAGATTTGAGTGCTATATGATGATGTTTGATGTTTTTGATAAATTTTACAAAGTGGATTTCTAAGATGAAATTTTAAGATTTAGGATTCAAATTTGGGACATGCATCTCATGTGATTTTGTTTAGATTTTGAAGCCCAAATTTTTATAGGATTCTTTCTGATATGTTAAAAGACTCCCCTAGAAATTTCGTTCCATTTGGAAATAGAAAAGTCTATCAAAAAAATTCTTCTTTGGCATTGCTTCCTTACTCGGGTATAATGCAATCCCCTATCAGAAAGTCTCTAGAAAAGGATTTTACGGTCATAATCGGAAAAGAAACTTCATATGAATTTTTTAGATATGGAAGTCTTCTAAAGAAATGGCACTAGTTTTGGATTTTTATAATTTTTCATTGAATTGATATTGATTTTGAAGTGCATAGTGCTTTGTTTTTTAATCTGTTAGGATATACTGATTGGCATGATTGAAAAGTATCTTTTTCACATCGAGAATGTTCTATTTTCACTTGTTTTTCTCAATGAAATTTTAGATCTATCAATTATCTACATGGGCATATATTTGGATTTAATTTTCACTAAGTATGAGATTTTATACGGAATTTATGGTGCAACTGGTAAAAAATTTAGAACAGCTTGACTAGTGCACATATCCAGTTTTGTTGCATTCATTTGACCTGGTTTCATCCACTTTTGGGATTCGACCCCTTCATATGAAATGTAGTATGTCAAGTCAACTTTCTGTGAAAAAAAAAGGGCTTAATTTGAATTACAGAAGACCTACTTATGGTCCTTTTGATGTAATATGTCAGAATTTAAAATCAGTTCCTAGTTTGCGCAATACTTGAAACTTTGTGTCACAATTTTGACATTTTTGAGTCATTATTCATTTCAAATGTCTTCATAAAAGCTACAATATTTTCAAAGAACTTCTTGAACACATGTTTTTGATAATTTTGGATTTTCAGAAAGGTTTCATTGATGTCTCATTCACTGTAATTGTTGGCCTATATATTGTAATTGTTGGCAAATTGGGCCAACTGGGTCCAGTTTGATGAGAGAGAGTGTCTGCGGACCTTACAGGCGACATGGCAGGATCCGGTAATACGGCTTTGTTGCAGTGCTTGTGAAGCATGGAAGAGGTGAAAGAATTAGAGGAGAGAGAAGAGGAGAGAGAAAGAGAGAGAGAAAGTGGGACCCGGAGAGAGAAGGTGGGACCCACCACGGTGGTATGCCACCTAGACAGCCAACCAGCCGAGCAGCCAGCACGAGGCCAGCCAAGTGGCACAGAGGCCAGCCACAAGGCAGCCCAGCCCGCAAGGCGAGGCCGGGCTTGCCTTGCCAAAGCCGCCCAGCCGCAAGGCGGGCCGGGCTTGCCTTGGCAAGAAGCCAGCCAGCCCGCAAAGGCAGGCCAGCCCGCGAGCAGTCCCGCCCCGCAAGCCAACCAGCCCGGGGCATGTCCTGCCGCAAGCTTCCCGCATGCTGCCCGCGCATTGGTTCTTCTCTTCCGCACGCACACCACATGTTCGACGATTTTCCAGGAGAGAGAAAAGCTCTCTGGAAAATCGTCTCTGGCAGATTTTTAACACTTTTAAAAAAGTTACAGGCCATTTTGAAGTTCTCGGGGGTATTTTGGTCTTTTTGCTAAGGAGAATATCTTATATCGGCGGTCCGGATGAAGCTATGAAGGGTTGATGCTTTTGAACGGGTCCGGATGGAAGCGGATTATGTGTATATATGACGAGCGCGGATACTCCCGCGAGTATTCGATTCGTCCGGCGCAGTATAATATAATGCGTCGCATTACATGGAAGCAAAACCGTGATAAGGTGTAATGCATGCGCAAAATAAGCGGCAAGATCCGGATCTTACGGCGAACTTAAGCCGATTTTCGGAGGCGCGGATTATCCGGATCCGAGGGATCCGGTTCAATCCCGCCTTTTGATTGAAATCCGACGGCTAATTTTTGTGATTCCCTTTTCAGCCAATCAGAGCGCGACAGGGCGCGGCTATGGTGTGTCGCAGGCGCACCATATGGAACCGAAAGATTCCATTTGGAATTTTTTCAGAGGCCGAACTTGTTTATGCCATAACTTGGCCATCCGGTGGCCAAATCCGACGATCCAAATTGCACCGAGCTAGATTTTTAATTCTCTTTCTATTGAGAACGTTTAGAGAGACTGCTGGCCGCGAGAAAAATCGCAGAAGGGGTGTTTTTGAAGAAAAAGAGGAAAAACCTCTTATTTTTTATTTTTCTTGCTTTGGGATTTGAAGACAAGTCATTCTCCATTGTTGCTTATGCTAATGCCGATACATTGAAGTGTTCTTGAAGGCTGGAAGAGCTTGATCGCATATGGCAAGGGTTTATTGACTACCAGATGAAGAAGAACATCGTCAATTATCAGAAAAATTGGTTGTGAGATTTTCTTATCCCTTTTATTATTTATTGAACCAATCTATTGTATGTTCAAGTAGGATAATGATGTTGAATGCCTATGGTACATGGGAATCTATTGTATGCTAGCATTAGGCAAAGAAAAAGAGAAGAAAAATATTGAATGCCTTGCTAGGGTGGGATTTAATTATAGGGCATCATTATAAGCCCCAAAAATTGTATCTGTTGTGGTGTGTTCAGTGGGTCTTTGGACACTAGCTTTATGCCCCGACAGCGTTGTTACGCCCTCTCGGTTATCTGGGAAAATTTAGGGTGAGCATCCTTGTCCCGTAAAGGGCTAAAAGTTGAGTATGAGTAAATACGAAGCCCATTGGGCATTACTCCGTGGATTAGCCATCACTCACGTGGTGGTGAACCACGAATTTTGTGTGTTGTGGTTTGCTTGTTTATGAGCTTTGTGAAGTGCGTGGAATGAATTGCGGGATGGGTGTGCAAATCGGTAGACCGGCCACCGAGTGGTGTGAGGTGGATTTGCATACGATTGTGTTTGGGACAGGTTATTTTGTGAATATCACTGGGCAGCAAAGAAATTTCAAGAGAGAAATTATTCACACTGATTCACCCCCCCCCTCTCAGTGTCATTCAAGGTTTATCAGTAATATGCAATTGATTGCTTGAGTGATTTGATGAATTCTACCATATTTGATTGCATATTTGCTACATTTAGAGTGTCCACATGCAATATTTGGATAAATGACCAAATTTAGAGTATTCAAATGCTTTGTTTGGATTGTGCATATACCATGTTTGCCATATCCATGTGTCGCTATATTTGGTAGAATAAATAGATTTTTTTACCATATTTAGCAATATCTTGATAATTACCATATTTAAATATGCCATATTTAGACTTGCCATGCTTAGAATATAGCATAGTAAGTTTTATCATGTTTAAATAGATTTTTATGGTATCATATGCCATGTTAGGGAGATTTTCATAATCTTGCTATATATTATTAGTTACCATAAACATCATACATGCCATATTTAGATGAATAATTTATTTTTGGCAATAATTTAATTTATGCAACACCCTAGTTGAACTGCCATATATGCATACTTCTAGAAGACAATCTAGGCGTGGGGACGTGCATTTAGGCACCCACATTCTTGGGAAGGGTATAATGAAAAATAATAAAAATCTTAACAAAGAAAGAGAATGCTTTGCCAAACCTTCCAAAATTAGAGCTTAGGATGAAAAGGGTAGCTCAGGACGATTTCTGCCCCTCAATAAACCCTAAACCTAGAATAGGTTCTCAATCCTAAACTTAGAAGAGGTTCTCAATCCTAAACCTAGAACAAGTTCTCAATCCTAAACCTAGAACAGGTTCTAAATCCTAAACCTAGAATAGGTTCTCAATCCTTAACCTAGAACAGGTTATTTCAGCTATTTCGAACTACACGGATTTGATTCTTAGGGAAAACCCTAGGATACGTAGGCCATTTGGGAGAAGCCCAAATTTGGATCCACACCTTAGTCCACTCGGACTATCCATAGATTCACTAGGATATCCATTCGTATTTCGACCCAGAAAGGGTTATCCACATTTTGACCCAAATAGGGTTATCCATATTTCAACCCATAAAGGGTTATCCATATTTTGACCCAAAAAGGGTTATCCATTCTTAGATCCACTAGGACTATCTATCAGTTCGTATGGACTATCCAGATCTTAATCCATAGGGTTTCTCATCTTTTCAAGCATAAACTCAACTTAAACAATGAACTTAATCATGCACAAGCATAAATCACAGCCATAAATTTTAATCACACCTGAACTACGATGGTAAACCTAATTTTCAGAATAATTCTGTGATACGTAGGCAATCTGATGGATACAGATTCGGTTCAATGATATCAAACTACTTGGTTTGGTTCGATTTAATAGATAGTGTCTAGCATAGGAAAGGTATACGAGATCGATTTTGATCGGGCGGTTTGGGTGCCTAACCCCTTCCCATAACCGTAACCTGACGCTTACCCAATCTCTGATGGACCAGAAATCCAATCTAAGGGTCTTGAGTCAATCAAAGTTTTACCTTAGGGTGAGATTTTACATTTCTAAGGTCCTAGACCTTAATCTAGGTGGCGACTTCCAAATAAAATCACGATCTTTGTCCTCACAGTGGGGTGGATGGCACAAGCCACATGACCTGGCTGTTGAAACATGCGATCGATGGCATCAAACATACACCTTTTCGACATCAGATATAGGCCAAAATTGGTCGGTGCACTCCTCGAACTTTATTTAATTTAATTGAAGGCTTAGATCTTACTTTTGGTTTTCCATTAACGCAAAACCCATTGTATTCCGTTTATATCAAAGCAAGTTCGGTTTACCCTATGAATGACCAAACATGCCTTGCTTCTATAATGTAAGATCCTAGACCAACCCTACAGGATCTAGGCAACCTTATGGGGTGCTGGCATAGTTAGAAGACCATATTTCGACGTGCGGTAGATGACATGAGCTGCCTGCCTGGTGGTCAAAGATGGTACGGTCGGCCACATGCCGCACGAGGTTTTGACCCCTTGTTGTTGACCACTTTTGATTAGTGATCTTTTGAGAATTTTAGGAACGTATTTATAAGGTTAGATCCCTTAAAACCCTATTGGTTAGTGTACGTTATCTATCAATTCACATTATAACGTAATGACCTGTTTAGGTAGCTTGTTGTTCATTACCTCAAGTAACAAGAGAACCTTGGACAGAAAGTATGGAACCTCAGAAGCTAGTAATGTGACCTTGTGCGTGTGTTAGAACACCTCGTTAGAAGAAGTCCTTCTTAGTATTAAGACCTTTAGAGGGAAATTTTTGACCTTGGGTGTGTTGTCTTGTAAGAACCACTCACTCTTTACTTAACTTTTTCGGGCAGCATACTCTTATGTGTTAGAGGTCATCCTTAGTTTGTAAAGAGTAATGAGTAGGATTTAAAATGGACCTCTAGATGCAAGGTCAAGATAAGCAGGCAGTAGATATTTGGCTTAATGGTTATCTGGCAAGTAAATAATGATGAAAGCACTAGAATAATGGACACAGAGAATGATAAAGAGAAACCTAAATAATGCTATTGAATAATGCATTAATAAACCTATGTTGGTTATGATTTTGTTAGAGATATGAGGACGCTGGTAAAAGGCTACCTGATTGGATTGCTGAGGATCTTACTCCCAATCTTTCTGTAAGGTAACTAGACCTTTATTTGGTAGATTTAGTTATGTTTGAACTTGCGGTGTATTGGATGCGATTGATAACAGGCTCTTGTTTGATAACATGCCATCCAATAAACTGCCTTCTGTGATCATGCATATGCATCCTTGAGTTTGGGGTCAACAATGCCGGTAAGAATTTGAAGGCAGGTAGAATGGGACACCTGCTACCTTTCCACAAAAGCGACTGACCCATGCTTGATTCATGATATCTGGTTAAGTCGGTAAGGAGGAAGGTGGGTGGAATGAACTTGCACCACTTCTTACTGATGCTGCTTTTGCATTGACCATATATAACTGAGCTAAGTCATGACGTCCTAGGTGGGAGGACAGATGGGGGTCTGAAGCTTGGCAATGTTACGGTCTAGTAAATTGGTTAATTAGGTGGACATGGCTAGTTACACATAATTTATCTTGAATCACTGTACCCCTAGCCATTAGGGGGTTATGTAATGGTATGGATTCAATAAAAAGGTGGTATGAAAATAGCTGCGATGATCCTCATGGCCGACATAATACGGATGGGCGGGCGAGTCGACTAGTAGGATTAACATCTCCTCAAGTGGCTGACGTAATATAGGCTTGGGATGAGTTGCAGGCAAATGGCTAGCATAATACAAGTTTGTACCATAATGATGAACCCATACTTTAGGGGTGATACTGTACGCCAAGTGAGGTGGTATCATCTAATGTGAGGAGACCCATGGAGACTGGAGACTCCATGTCTAGGTTGTCCTGAGCTGGCATTTATAGTTATATACTTGACTGTAGTTTGTAATTCCATGCATATTATTTGTGCATGTCTGGTTTTCTTGGTAACCTCAGTGGTTGAGCTTACTTTGTATGCACAAACTCTTTTTAGATGTTGTAGGTTCTTCTCATGACGCTTTTAGTTGTAGTCGTTTGAATGTGGAGGATAAGGACTATGAACATGAGGAAGACGTCTCTGATTCGTCAAGCTATGGGTAGATTTGCTAATAGGCCTTAGCTGAGCCTTTTCTGTTTCTGTTTGGGACTTGGGTTGTTTATTGGGTTTACATTTAAATAAGCTTTAAAACAATGGTTATGTTTTATGTTGGATTTATTTCCTTGGGATTAATTCTAAACATTTGAGTAATGGTTTTATTTATCTTTGGGATAATGGATATATATTTAAATATGGAATTTTATTAGAACTTAAATATTGATTTGATTTAGTAATTTGTCAGCTCTTCAATAATTAGTTTAACTATTAAGTCTTCGGTTTAATTTCTTTCTTTAGTTTAAAATAATATGGTAAATTTTAATCTGATAATTTCTTACTTTGGATTGACTTATAGAGTACCGTGATGTGCGATCCTAGATGAGGATTTCTTATGCCCTGATAAGATGGAGAGATCCCGTTACAGTCCATGGTACCAATACATCGAGAAATGGGGTGTGATACTACCAAATAAGCATACAAAAATATATATGGTAAGAAATTTTTTCTATTCTACCAAATATCTCAAAATCCATGTATAATATATCCATCTTATTAAACACATCATTTAAGGTAAGAAAATTATCATATTCTACAAAATATGTAAAAATTCATGTATGATAAGAAAACTTCCCTATTCTACCAAATATATCATATAAGGTAAGAAAATTATACTATTCTACCAAATATGTCAAAATTTATTCAAATATGATAAGAACTATCCTACTACTTACGAAATAAATCATAAATGATGAGAAACTTTCATATTCTACCAAATATATAAAAATCCAATCAAATGTTGTAAGAATTATCCTACTTACCAAATAAATCATAAATGATGCGAAAACTTTCCTATTCTATTAAATATGTAAAAATCCATTCAAATATGGTAAGAATTATCCAACTTACCACATATGAAAGCAAACAAATATGATAAGAAATATTTCTAACTTACTGTATATGTTAAAGGTATCCAAATATGGCAAGAAATATGTTTAACTTACTATACATGTCCACAAAAAAAAAAAAAAAAAAAAGACCATTCAAAACATGTAAGATTTTTTAATTTGAGAAAAACAACATTGACAATTTCTGTGCACTCACTTTGTAAAATCCATAGAAAATCAAATTTTAAACAAAAATTAAATCCAGACATATTCTCAGAAATTAGATTCAAAAAGCTAACTTTTCCTCTCATAATTTGTAAAAACAATTTCTATCATATTTGGAATTATCATTCAAAATGACGCAAAATCCTATTCTAGATTCTCACTGATTTCAGTGTAAAATCTATCAAAAATTCAATTTTGTTCCAAATAATTCCAAATCAAGTTTGAGAGTTGATAACTCGATGGGATACATTCCCCATGTTTATCTTTTTTCTCAATTCTGAGTGAAACCCTACTTTTAGGTCCATTAACAGAGCACCTCTGTTCTACCTCTGTTTCTGACCTCTATATATTGCACGATTCTTTTGGAGGTCATCCCATATCCAAATCGATCTGAGCTTATTAAAGGATCTTTTTAGCTCATTAAGACATATTCCACAGTTTTTTGGAAGTCAAAAAATTAGTTTAGATATATCAAACATATCAAATACAGTCATGCTTCAGCTCGGGCTTTTTCAAATCTGAACTTTATTCATGGATTTTTTTGCCTAAAACATTTACCATGGATGGAGCTTAAATTTGGGGGAGAGACTCTTTATAATATATATTTTCAATAAAAAAGCATTTAGTTTTAATTTTAATGGTTAAAGTTACACATGAATACAAACAAAGATGCTATTCTGCACTTACTCTTATTCAGGCTTATTCTGGCACATATCTTCAAACATGCTTTAATGGAGATGTGAGTTAGAGATGCTTACCTTGTCCCTATTGCAAGGATGAAGACCTTGCTAGAGCCTTGTAGCTTGAAGATTGGAGAAGAAGATGAAGGTAAATCTCTCTCTCTCTTTCTCTCTCTCTCTCTCTCTCTCTCTCTCTCTCTCTCTCTCTCTCTCTCTCTCTCTCTCTCTCTCTCTCTCTCTCTTTTACGTTTAAGAGGGGAGGGGCTATGAATTTCGTGGGTTTTTATGGGAGACCCCTTGGGTCTTATTTATAGGCCAAGGGTCTTCCCTTATTTCTAATTCTCCCATGGAATTGTATTCTTTTTGACTTTTCTCTCAAATTTTCCATACTTTGAATTAGATTTGGATTCACATAAGATCTTGACACATGACATCTTATTGTTGGCACAAATAGAATCTTTTAATTGGTCTCTAATTAAAGGTCAATTAGTCTCTAAAAGTTTCAAAGTTCTTTTTTTTTTTTTTCTTTTCTTTTCTTTTCTTTCTTTTTTTCTTCTTTTTTTTTCCTACTTGGCCAAACGCCACATCACTCCATCATATCTCTCCCATTCACGGTTTTGGAGAGATCCTGTCCCTCAAAAACCGTGGAGGAAGGGATTCCTTCCTATTTTTATTTTTTATTTTTTTTTTGTATTTTTTTACATTTTCTTTTCTTGTCTTTTTTGCCTTTTTGACTTTTCTTCAATTTTTTGTCTACTTTTTTATCCAACTCATAAAAGTAGAATATGGCCCATCCAATAGGCCCATTAGGATTTATCCTAGGTTTTATGGGGCTCCAAGTGGGCTTTAAATTTTTTTGTACACTCTCTTTTCCACTCCCTTTCCATTTTCTACCTTACCTCTCTCTCACAGCACTTATGGACCATTGGGGGATGCATGGGCTAGGCTTCTAAGTAACACATGGCTATTCTAGGTGACACTTAAGAGGGTTAGTAGGTGACTAGGACAAGCTTTGACTAGGTTTAACCCTAAATGACTCTAAGTGACTTTAGGTTGACTCTAGGATTTAAGTATGACTAATGTTGATAATTTTGACCATCTTTGAGCAACTTTGATCAACTTTGATTACCTTTGACCAACTTTAATCAACTTTGACCAACTTTGACTTTAATGATTAAACTACCCTTGGAATGGTTCTAAGTGGTTCTAAGCTTGGAAATGACCCTCAATGACCTAAATATAGCAATTTTTGGTCTTTAAAGGGGGGTTGACACTATAGGATTTATTTATGGCAGGTTTTTAACCTAAATTCTAAAATGAAACTAAAAGGTTTAATTATGGAAGGTTTCTAAACTAAGGGATGAACTGGAGTCAAGGAAGCTACTTATGGAAAGTTTGGGCCCTACCTAGTGTTTGGACTCCAAGAGAGTTATTTATGAAAACTTTGGACTCTACCTAGGGTTTAGATTCTAAAAGGGTTCTTTATGAAAACTTTGGACTCTACAGAGAGTTTGGACTCTAGGAAGGTAATTTATGGAAACTTTAAACTCTACCTATGGTTTGGACTATAGGAGGTTCCAAAAATGGCAGGTGAGGATTCCTATTGTTAGAGGATGACACAGGTTATGTAAAACCCACACCTAGAAAACCTGGCCTAACATGGATTTTCTTACTATGCCAGGGTTTTCCACTATTGACGACCCTGACCCAATGATGACCTAGAGACCAACTCGAACTAGGTATGAACCAACTTGATAGTATTTTAAAACTTCAAGCTTTAAGTGCTCATGAAACTAGGCATCAGTCGCTACTACCAGTCGGTGGAATCCAGAACAATTCCAACTGGATCCTGTGACCAGTAATGGCCAGAAAAGCCTGCCCACGTATTAGAAGATTGCCTAATTTATTAGAAGATTGTTTTTTCTTCAGCAATGGGAAAAGAAAAATCAAATAGCTATTGGGAAGCAGAGCTACCCCCAAATTATGACAGAGTTGGGATAGAGAACTTCATTCGTGCAATGTATGTTTCTAGAATAATCACTATCAAGTGCTCTACAAATCCTATGCTTATTTATGGGTGTAATGGTACTCTTTTTCCACTTAGTAATGAAAATCTATCAGGTACGAAGAGAAAAGATGGATTGCAAGGGATGGGAAGCAGAAATCACTTTCAAGGGTGCAGGAAGAGAGGACTTCCGTATATAGGCAGGGACTTGGGGATGGAGTCGGCCATAGATACACCAATAATGTAGATCATTCCTACGAGGATAGGAAGAACACTCCTCCACCAGCTACTAGAAGCAATACCTATGCTATAAAGAATAGTTTTCCTGCACCTCCTAAAGCATCTTATCAGGTATACTGGTATGCATGTTTAAGCTCTTCTTTCTCTGTTATATCTCATCTAATATGTAAGACCCGCACTCCACTAACTTGGACTAACCGTGTCATGCTAGGTCTTCCCATCATTGCTGGACCAAGTGGACCAACCGTGTGAAGATGGATCACAAATCAGGTATAAATATCGACTCAACACCCAAAACTGTATGCATATGGTCAGATACCTAGGTAGGTATGGTTGATCATATGGTAAGAATCAAGATCTCGGATCTAGGACCCTACGATCGATGATTTCGACCCTACGGTTGACTGGTTCTGCGACCGTAGCCATCAACCGTGAGACCCCAGATAAGAATCCGAGTTGGGAACTTTCCTAATTTAAGGGGGATTTCTTTCTTATTGTTAGAGGACTCTATATGGAGAGTTTTTCTCTATATAAAGGACATCCCTCAATCTTTTTTTACTCTTTTAGAACATTAGTAAACCCTAGAGAAAGAGAAGGGAAGAAAAGGAAGAGAAGGAAAAGAAGAAAATGCTAAGGAGAGGATTTTGGTGAGAAGAGATTGGCTCTCTACCACAATCAAAGGTATGAACCTAAACTCTGGAGATATAAACTCTAAGGAATAAGACTTCTATGGAGGTGAGGAGATATCAACCTATTATGATCTATGTGATTCCTTGAGAAAATCCCAAGGAAAACCACGAGGGATGAGTTTGATGATTAGGATTGATAAGAAACTATTAATAATGGCCAAAGGATGACCTTAGTATAAACTCAATTGAAGAGTACAGGAATTGACACAAGAAGAGCTTGAATTGCACATAGTCTGTGACCAGAAATTTCAAGGTCACAGCTACATCAACCATAGCATGACCAGCATAACCAGAGGATCGAACTTAGGCATTCGGAAAGATTTCAGAAACCATATGATCGCAGCTATGGTCGCACCATATGCGACAGTAGGGTATCGACCGTAGGCAGTAAGATTGACACAGTATGAGACCATAGGACCAATCAAACACATATCAGTGTTCTATTTTGATTTTCGACTACTGTGACATTTACATATGAACCCTAACTTAAATTCATATAACTTTTAGGTTAATAAATCAATTCAAAGAGAATTACAAGGCTTGGAAGGAGATCAAGTTTTGCTAACAGGTGAGGGAACAAGACCTAAATTAAATAGATAATAACAAATTATTTACTTTATTTGAGTCCAATGCCATGATTGATTTTATACTTGTGTGTTTGTAATGTACATCTCACATCTCATCCAATATTCTTGCTATTACTGCTCTTGCATATTTATTTTTGTCCATTTATAATATGATGATGATAATGATGCTAGGAATAGGTATGTGATTATGTATATGTGGTTAGTGTGCTTGATGCGAGTGGAGCATCAGCGGGAGGATGTGGCATGGTGATCTTGACCTGGTCACCAAAGTCTAGCACTATCTCTACTCAAGTCTTGTTCACTGATATCGTCATATTGTCATTAACTTAGCAGAACTATTACATCGTAGGGCATCAGGGGAGTTGGTCTCGGACCGTGTAGTCTTCGGCTCTGGTGGGGGTCCTTAGCTCTATCTCTATGGACGTATTGATGGATGCTGGGGTGAGGCCTTGGATACACTGGATGACATTTAGGATTGGTTAGTTGCGAGCCCAGTTTACAAGCCCTCGTCAATCGGGGCTTACGTGTTGGTATGGGTAAGGCATTAGGGGAAGTGTTGGCCGTGTGTAATCCAGACACTTTATCTCTAGCTCTATTTCATAGTGGGTGCATGTGGGATAGCAAACCTTTCTATAAGAAAGTAATTTATGGAACTTCAAACTCTACCTACGGTTTGGACTATAGGAGGTTCCTTAAATGGTAGGTGAAGATTCCTATTGTTAGAGCATGACACAGGTTATGTAAAACCCACACCCAGAAAACCTAGCCTAACTTGGATTTTCTTACTATGCCAGGGTTTCCACTGCTGACGACCCCGACTCAATGATGACCTAGAGACCAACTCGAACTAGGTATGAACCAACTGGGTAGTATTTTAAAACTTGTAGCTTTAAGTGCTCATGAAACTAAGCATCGGTCGCTACTACGAGTCGGTGGAACCCAGAACATTTCCAGCTAGATCCTACGACCAGTAATGGCCAGAAAAGCCTGCCCACATATTAGAAGATTGTCTAATTTATTAGACAATTATTTTTTCTTCAGCAATGGGAAATGAAAAATCAAATAGCTTTTGGGAAGCAGAGCTACCCCCAAATTATGGTAGAGTTGGGATAGAGAACTTCATTCGTGCAACATATGTTTCTAGAATAATCACTATCAAGTGCTCTACAAATCCTATGCTTGTTTATGGGTGTAATGGTACTCTTTTCCAACTTTGTAATGAAAATCTGTCAGGTACGAAGAGAAAAGATGGATTGCAAGGGATGGGAAGCAGAAATCACTTTCAAGGGTGCAGGAAGAGAGGACTTCCGTATATAGGCAGGGACCTGGGGATGGAGTCGGCCATGGATACACCAATAATGTAGAACATTCCTACGAGGATAGGAAGAACACTCCTCCACCTGCTACTAGAAGCAATACCTATGCTATAAGGAATAGTGTTCATGCACCTCCTAAAGCATCTTATCAGGTATACTTGGTGTGCATGTTTAAGCACTTCTTTCTCTGTTATATCTCATGATAAGACCCGCACTCCACTAATTTGGTCTAACCGTGTCATGCTAGGTCTTCCCATCATTGCTGGACCAAGTGGACCAACCGTGTGAAGATGGATCATAAATCAGGTATAAATATCGACTCAACACCCAAAACTGTATGCATATGGTCGGATACCTGGGTAGGTATGGTCGACTATATGGTAAGAATAAAGATCTCGGATCCAAGACCCTATGGTCGATGATTTCGACCTTACGGTCAACGGATTCTGCAACCGTAGCCATCGACCGTGAGACCCCAAATCAGACTCGAAGTTGGGAACTTTCATAATTTAAGGGGGATTTCTTTCTTAATGTTATAGGGCTCTATATGGAGAGTTTTTCTCTATATAAAGGACATCCCTCAGCCCTTTTTTACTCCTTTAGAACATTAGTAAACCCTAGAGAAAGAGAAGGGAAGAGAAGGAAGAGAAGGAGAAGAAGAAAAGGCTAAGGGGAGGATTTTGTTGAGAAGAGATTGGCTCTCTACCACAGGCAAAGGTATGAATCTAATCTCTGGAGATATAAACTCTAAGAATAAGACTTCTAGGGAGGTTAGGAGATATCAACCTATTGTGATCTATGTGATTCCTTAAGAAAATCTCAAGGATAACCATGAGGGATGAGTTTGATGATTAAGATTGATAAAAAAAACTATTAATAATGGCCATAGGATGACCTTAGTAAAAACTCAATTGAAGAGTACAGGAATTGACATAATAAGAGCTTGAATTGCACATAGTCTGTGACCAGAAATCTCAAGGTCACAGCTACATCAACCATAGCATGGCCAGCATAACCAGAGGATCGAACTTAGGCATTCGGGAAGATTTCAGAAACCATATGATTGCAGCTATGGTCGCACCATATGCGACAGTAGGGTATCGACCGTAGGCAGTAAGATTGACACAGTATGAGACCATAGGACCAATCAAACAAATATCAGTGTTATATTTTGATTTTTGACTACTGTAACATGTTACATATGAACCCAAACTTAAATTCATATAACTTTTAGGTTAATAAATCAATTCAAAGAGAATTACAAGGCTTGGAAGGAGATCAAGTTTTGCTAACAGGTGAGGGAACAAGACCTAAATTAAATAGATAATAACAAATTATTTACTTTATTTGAGTCCAATGCCATGATTGATTTTATACTTGTGTGTTTGTAATGTGCATCTCACATCTCATCCAATATTCTTGCTATTACTGCTCTTGCATATTTATTTTTGTCTATTTATAATATGATGATGATAATGATGCTAGGAATAGGTATGTGATTATGTATATGTGGTTAGTGTGCTTGATGCGAGTGGAGCATCAGCGGGAGGATGTGGCATGGTGAACTTGACCTGGTCACCAAAGTCTAGCTCTATCTCTACTCAAGTCTTGTTCACTGATATCGTCATATTGTCATTAACTTAGCAGAACTATTACATCGTAGGGCATCAGGGGAGTTGGTCTCGGACCGTGTAGTCTTCAGCTCTGGTGGGGGTCCTTAGCTCTATCTCTATGGACGTATTGATGGATGCTGGGGTGAGGCCTTGGATACACTAGATGACATTTAGGATTGGTTAGTTGCGAGCCCAGTTTGCAAGCCCTCGTCAATAGGGGCTTACGTGTTGGTATGGGTAAGGCATTAGGGAAAGTGTTGGCCATGTTTAATCCAGACACTTTATCTCTAGCTCTATTTCATAGTGGGTGCATGTGGGATAGCAAACCTTTCTATAGGAAAGTAATTTATGGAACTTCAAACTCTACTTACGGTTTGGACTATAGGATGTTCCTTAAATGGCAGGTGAAGATTCCTATTGTTAGAGCTTGACACAGGTTATGTAAAACCCACACCCAGAAAACCTAGCCTAACTTGGATTTTCTTACTCTGCCAGGGTTTCCACTGCTGACGACCCCGACCCAATGATGACCTAGAGACCAACTCGAACCAGGTATGAACCAACTGGGTAGTATTTTAAAACTTCTAGCTTTAAGTGCTCATGAAACTAAGCATCGGTCGCTACTACGAGTCGGTGGAACCCATAACATTTCCAGCTAGATCCTGCGACCAGTAATGGCTAGAAAAGCCTGCCCACATATTAGAAGATTGCCTAATTTATTAGACAATTATTTTTTCTTCAGCAATGGGAAATGAAAAATCAAATAGCTTTAGGGAAGTAGAGCTACCCCCAAATTATGGCAAAGTTGGGATAGAGAACTTCATTCGTGCAACATATGTTTCTAGAATAATCACTATCAAGTGCTCTACAAATCCTATGCTTGTTTATGGGTGTAATGGTACTCTTTTCCCACTTCGTAATGAAAATCTGTCAGGTACGAAGAGAAAAGATGGATTGCAAGGGATGTGAAGCAGAAATCACTTTCAAGGGTGCAGGAAGAGAGGACTTCCGTATATAGGCAGGGACCTGGGGATGGAGTCAGCCATGGATACACCAATAATGTAGAACATTCCTACGAGGATAGGAAGAACACTCCTCCACCTGCTACTAGAAGCAATACCTATGCTATAAGGAATAGTGTTCATGCACCTCCTAAAGCATCTTATCAGGTATACTTGGTGTGCATGTTTAAGCACTTCTTTCTCTGTTATATCTCATGATAAGACCCGCACTCCACTAATTTGGTCTAACCGTGTCGTGCTAGGTCTTCCCATCATTGCTGGACCAAGTGGACCAACCGTGTGAAGATGGATCATAAATCAGGTATAAATATCGACTCAACACCCAAAACTGTATGCATATGGTCGGATACCTGGGTAGGTATGGTCGACTATATGGTAAGAATAAAGATCTCGGATCCAAGACCCTACGGTCGATGATTTCGACCTTACGGTCAACGGATTCTGCGACGGTAGCCATCGACCGTGAGACCCCAGATCAGAGTCCAAGTTGGGAACTTTCATAATTTAAGGGGGATTTCTTTCTTAATGTTATAGGACTCTATATGGAGAGTTTTTCTCTATATAAAGGACATCCCTCAGCCCTTTTTTACTCCTTTAGAACATTAGTAAACCCTAGAGAAAGAGAAGGGAAGAGAAGGAAGAGAAGGAGAAGAAGAAAAGGCTAAGGAGAGGATTTTCTTGAGAAGAGATTGACTCTCTACCACAGGGATTACATCTCATAGCATTCCTCTCATAATTACTGACCTGTATCTCTCATGCCCATCCTACTGATGGCCTCCCAATCAAGGTCAGCTGAGAAGGTGTCTTCAAAAGTCCTCCCATCCTCTAGGTACACCTGTAGACACGCCAACAAAGTGGAGATCAGCCATCCATAGGGCAAGTTACCTCTCGAGTCAGGCAACGTAGCTCTGTGCATAGTCTGAAGGATGATGTACGGAAAAAAGATAGGCTATCTAGTACAGATATAGTACAACAGGTACTGAGTCAACTGAGAGACCATCTCGTAGTGTCCACCTTGAGGGATCAGATTATGCTGGATAATCTTACAGTAGACCTGTGGCTCTGGATGTAGATTAACTGCCTTCATTTTCCAACAGTCGTTCCGAAGAATATGATTATCTATCTCTGCACGTACCTGTGTCGATAGGAACTGGGGCTCCTTTGGTGCACAGTAGACCAACTGTCCATCGTTGGAAAGAGGTAGGAACCTCTTTCACCCAACTAGTGATCCAAAGCTCTCTATCCCTATCCACATCCTTTAGATCACCCTTTACCTGTAGGTGACAGTAGAATTTCTTTACCAAGTTTGGACAGCTGCAAGCCTCGTATAGGATCACTGGAAGCCATCCCATATCTCCAAATGCCCTCTTCACATCAAACAGGGTTAAATGGGCTAAGTTCACACATCGACCCCCTTCCACTTTCTTCTGATCAAACCATGGATATTGTACCTCAGCTTCGATGGACTAGAAGCGACGCGGGTCATGGACTCGAGGAACCTTGGTGCGAACCATGATAACTACAAGAGAAGAAAATAAGAAAACAAGTTAGAAAAATTAAAATTTGGGCAGCATAACAACGTAAAATGGGTAAAAGCCTCACTTTTCACCCAAACATTTGGCAAGAGGACTTACATAGGTTCCAAATCATCCTACAAGGCTCATACAATGGAAAATTTTAACTAGGTAGATTTGATTTGAAAAAAATTTGATATTTGGGAAAAACCCCAAAATATAGGTCAAAACTAGGAATTTTCAAATTTCTACCAAACCAACCGATGAAACTCAAATTTTCTTGAGGGCTTTTATCCGTTGGGTAGCCAATAGCAATAGCCCCCAATAAAAATCAAATTTTTATGGTCAAAAGGATATTAATTTGATGAAAACCCTATAAAGAGAGAAAACCTAGGTATAAAAGCTTAAAAAGGGAAAAGAGTTAGAGAACATACCTTGAGGAATGGAAGGAAGATTGTCGTTCGCTGGAAAAATACTAAGTTCGTACGGTTGATACTGTAACAACTTAGTGGTGGCGAGTTGAGACCGTAGGAAGAAGAAAGGGAAATGAGAGGAAAAATCTTGAAAAAACAGATTTTAAAACTGATTTTGAACCTTACGGTCGCATAATTTGACCAAAATGATTGACCGTATGATATACCATAGAGTCTCGGTAAGTTGCCAGGGTTTTGATGGTCGAACCTATGGTCGCACAACATGCAACCGTAAGCCATAGACCGTATAACTGACTACTGTCTACCTATTAATTTTGTTCCTTCTCTTGCTTTCCATTGTGAGACTAACCTAATACTACCATTCTATTTTGTCTCACATATACAGCCTTTCCAAGTACCATTTATCCAAGAACTTAAATGGCTAGGCGAAGAGTTAGCCAAAAAAGATATAATACAAACCCACCTCCACCACCTATGGAGACCAATGACAACGAAGGTCAGCAAGGACAAGAAGGAAATGTTGGGAATCAAGGTACTGTGCCTCAGGATGTTCACTCATAAGCCAACCCAACCAACTTACCTGCACCACCTATGGATTTGGCTATTGTGGTGATGGATTTGGCACAACAAGTGCAATAAATACAGCAAATGCAAGCCAACATGCAAGCTACTATGGGAATTGCTTCCCTAGTTGCAAATGCAACACCTCTACCTGCAGGGCAAGCTAGTACCATACCTGGTGGTAGCAACATGGTACCCCAAGCACCTCAAATGCCAATGTTACAAGCTCAAGTGCAGAATACTGAGGCACCGCAAGGCGGACATAACCAGGGTAACTATCAGTACCAACCGCCTACTTATGGAGCATACGCTCAGTATTAACTTGATCATTCTAGATTGATCGAACGTTTTTTTGAAGATGAAGCTTAAGGAATTCAATGGCAAGCCATCAGATCCTCTATGGTCAGCTTACTGGATCGACGAGATGGAAAGAAATTTTATGATGATGATTGTAAATGAAGAGGAAAAGGTGTTATGTGCCACTTTTATGCTGAAAGGTGATGCACACCATTGGTGGAAATCTACTCGAAATTATCTATTGACAAAGAACACCTAACTGACCTGGGCTATTTACAAAGAAGCTTTTTTCGAGAAGTATTTTCCCAGGGATTTCAGAGACCAGATGGAAAAAGAATTTCTGAGTCTATATCAAGGACAAATGTCTGTAGATGCTTATCAACATCGTTATGAAGAGCTGTTTTTCTTTGCTCCCTCTAGCATGCAGGAGGAAAATACCAAAACCCAAAGGTTCATCATGAGACTTAGGGGAAGCATTCGTGAGCATGTATTGGGACTAGAAAAGAAGATTTATAATGAAGCGATATAAATTGCTCGAGTTTTGGAGTCAAGCCAAAGGGAGAGTTATTTTGCTCAAAACAGGGATATAAAGAGGCCGAATGGGAATACGTTCAACGGAGGGAACTCAAGAACATTCAAACCCTTCCGTACTCAATGCTTTAATGTGGCATCTAAGACTACTCCAACAACTCAACCTCAGCTGAAGTAGGCCAATGTTGGAGTCAAACGTTTTAACTGCAATCAATTAAGGGATTATTCAAGAGATTGTCCTAAGCCGAGGAAGCAGCTACAACAAGGAATTTATGCAATTACTTCTGAGGATGCTGTCGCATCGCCCGATGTGGTCACATGTATGATTCAACCTTTTGTTTTGAAATACCTTCTGTGAGCATGTAGACTAAATTAAATCAAATCATAGGTATCGTACCTATTAATGGCATACCCGCCAGAGTACTCTTTGACTCTAGGGCTACTCATTCTCTTATATCTATGTCATTGGGAAAGAAGTTGAGTCTACCCCTCAGATCTTTAGACTGCAAACTGCTTGTATGATTACCTATGGGATTAGAAGTAGAACTAGACCAAGGTTATGGATCATGTCCAATTATTATCAGTGAGAAGACTATGGATGTAACCTTAATCCAACTTGAGATGGTAGACTTCGACGTTATCTTAGGAATGGATTGGTTAGCCTGTCACTCTGCAAACCTATTATGTGTAGAAAATAAATTGACATTCAAAGACAAGGAAGGCGCAGAGTTCATTTTAAAGGGAATCAAACTTCCTTGTAATTGAAAACTCATTCTTTCGGCATTGAAGGCTAAGAGATGCCTTGAGAAAGGAGGAATTGGGTATTTAGTGTTCGTGGTCGACCTAACTAAGGAAGCACCACGAATGGAAGATATTGAAGTTGTGTGTGAATTTTTAGATATATTTTCTAAGGAATTATTAGGATTGCCACCTGATCGAGCGACAAAGTTCGTTATAGACCTTATACCTGGAGCAGCATCAGTATCAAAGGCACCTTATTGAATGGCTCCTACTGAACTGAAGGAACTGAAGGTACAATTACAAGAACTATTGGACAAGGATTATATTTGACCCAGTATATCACCATGGGGAGCATCGATATTGTTCATGAAAAAGAAGGACGGTAACGTTAAACTTTGTATAGTTATCGAGAATTGAACAAGCTCAAGATCAAGAACAGGTATCCGTTGCCTCGGATTGATGACTTATTCGACCAGTTGCAAGGTGCCAAAGTGTTCTTCAAAATTGATCTTCGGTCGAGATACCATCAATTGAAGATTAAGGAAGGCAATATTTCGAAGACAACCTTCAGAACCAGATATAGACATTATGCATTTTTAGTTATGTCTTTTGGATTGATTAATGTACCCATAACTTTTATGAAACTTATGAATCGGGTATTCCACGATATGTTGGATATGTCAGTTATCGTATTCATTGATGACATTCTAGTTTACTCCAAGGATAAAGAAACTCATATCACAAATCTAAGAGCCGCTATGCAATGACTAAGAAAAGAGTAGCTTTACGCTAAATTTACAAAGTGTGAATTCTAGCTAAATGAAGTCGCTTTCTTAGGCCATATTGTATTCGCTGAAGGAATCAAAGTGGATCCCAGCAAGATTGAAGCCATTGTAAAATGGAAAGCACCAAAGAATGTTGCTGAAATCAGAAGTTTCTTAGGTTTAGCTGGTTATTATCGACGATTCATGGAAGATTACTCTAGAATTGCAGTACCACTCACCAGTCTGACTAAGAAAGGAGAAAATTTTATTTGGATCGATAAATGTTAAGAGTATTTCCAAACATTGAAGAAAAGATTAATATCAACTCCCATCTTGTCTATTTCGATTTTAGGAGAAGCATTTACCTTGTACACCGATGCGTCTGGATTAAGTTTGGGATGCGTTCTCATGCAAGGAGAGCAAGTAATTGCATATGCTTCCAGAAAATTAAAGGCACATGAGAAAAATTACCCAATTCATGACTTGGAACTAGCAACAGTAGTACATGTTGTTAAGGTATAGAGATATTATTTGCATGGAGAGAAATTTTAGATTAAATCAGATCATTAGAGTCTTACTCACCTTTTCAATCAGAAGGAGTTGAACATGAGACAAAGGAAATGGTTGGAATTGCTAAAGGATTATGATTGTGATATCCAGTATCATCCAAGAAAGGCTAATGTAGTAGCCGATGCACTAAGCAGAAAAGCAATGACAAAGTCACAGGGAGAAGCTAGCACAAATGTTGCAATGTGTGACACAGGAAGAGTATTCAATTGTGGCAATAAGCAGTTTATGATTGATAAACCAAGTGATTCAATCGACCTAGGGTTTATTCATCGATTCTCTAACACGTTTTCTACATTGAAGATTGTACCTGATCTGATAGACAAAGCAAAGACAACTATTCAATTAGACCCTATCTGAGAATAGTGAAAGAAGACCTTGAAAAAGGTACGATTACTCCTGACTTCACCTTAGACCCTGAAAGGGTACTACGATATAAAGGGAGAGAATGTGTCCTTGAAAGTGAAGACTCATATATTAGACACAGACTAATGAAGGAAGCCCACACCACCACTTATTCAGTACATCCCAAGAGTACAAAGATATATCATGATCTGAAGAAACTATACTAGTAGAGGGGAATGAAAGTAGATGTAGCTAAGTTTGTGTCACAATGCCTGAATTGTCAGCAGGTAAAGGCTGAAAGGCAAAGTCTTACAGGATTATTGTAACCACTACCAGAACCAACATGGGACTGTATCACTATGGACTTTGTCACCGGGTTACCTTTGACTTTCAGAGTAGTTGACGTAGTCTGGGTGATCGTAGATCGTTTGACTAAGATAGCTCGTTTCATAGCTATACGACCTCAGTATACACTAGAGAGGTTAGCTAAGCTATATGTGGATAATATTGTCAGATTACATGGTGTACCTGAAAGCATTGTGTCTGACAGAGACCCACGCTTTACCTAAAAATTTTGGGAAGGATTACAGAAGGCTATAGGTACAACATTGAAGTTTAGTACTTCATTTTATCCTCAAACAGACGGACAGTAGGAGCGCACCATTCAAATTTTAAAGACATGCTCCGAGCTTATGTAATTGATTTTAAGAGATCATGGGATGAGAAGTTACCATTGGTCGAGTTCTCTTATAACAACAGCTATCAAGCTACAATACAAATGTCACCCTATGAAGCACTGTATGGTAGAAAGTATCAAACTCCTTTGTTTTGGAATGAGGTTGGAGAGCGTAGTGTTGTTAGACCAGAGTTTATTGAAGAGACATGTCGAGTGATCGACATCATCAAGGAAAGAGTCCGAACAACTCAGAAGCAATATGCAGACAATCGACGAAGGGATCTTGAATTTACCATTAGTGATAAAGTATTTTTGAAAATATCTCCTATAGGTGGTTTAAAAAGATTTAGACAGAAGGGAAAGCTATGTCCTAGATATATTGGACCTTATGAGATTCTGACAAGGCATGTAATGGTAGCATATTAGTTAGCACTACCACCATTAATGTCTAGTGTACATGATATATTCCATGTCTCACAACTGAAGAAGTATGTCAGAGATCCAACACACGTGTTAACAATGGATCCACTGGATTTAGCTGAAGACTTGACGTTTGAAGTAGTACCTTTTGAAATCACTAGCTGAAAGGTTCAACGTCTTCGCAACCGTGACATTTACTATGTTAAACATACTTGGAGAAGCCAAAATGTGGAAGAAATTACATGGGAAGAAGAAAATGCTATGCGGAAGCAATATCCTCACCTGTTCGACTCGGAAGGACTGTGTAAATTTTGAGGACAAAATTTATATAAGGGGGGAGTTGTAAGACTCGCACTCTACTAACTTGGTCTAACCGTGTTGTGTCAGGTCTCCCAACATTGCTGGACCAAATGGACAGATCGTGTAAAGATGGATCACAAACCAAGTATTAAAAATCGACTCAACACCCAAAACCGTATGCATATGGTCGGATACCTGGGTAGGTATGGTCGACCATATGGTAAGAATGAAGATCTCGGATTCAGGACCCTACGTTCTATGATTTCAACCCTACGATCGATAGGTTCTGTGACTGTAGCCATCAACCATGAGACCCCAGCTCAAACTCCAAGTTGGGAGAACTTTCTTAATTTAAGGGGGATTTCTTTCCTAATGTTAGAGGACTCTATATGGAGAGTTTTCTTCTATATAAAGGACGTCTCTCAGTCCTTTTTTACTCTTTTAGAATACTAGTAAACCCTTGAGAAAGAGAAGGGAAGAGAAGGAAGAGAAGGAGAAGAAGAAAATGCTAAGGAGAGGATTTTTCAAGAAGAGATTGACTCTCTACCATAGGCAAAGGTATGAACCTAATCTCTGGAGATGTAAACTCTAAGGAGTAAGACTTCTATGAAAGTTAAGAGATATCAACCTATTATGATCTATGTGATTCCTTGAGAAAATCCCAAGGATAACCATGAGGGATGAGTTTGATGATTAGGGTTGATAAGAAACTATTAATAATGGTCATAGGATGACCTTAGTATAAACCCAATTGAATAGTAGAGGAATTAACCCAGGAAGAACTTGAATTGCATGTAGTCTGTGATCAGAAATCTCAAGGTTGTAGCTACAGTTGACCATAGCTCGACCAGAGGATCGACCATAGGCATTCGAGAAGATTTCAGAAACCATATGGTCACAGCTACTAATTAGATCAAGTTTTACTAACAGGTGAGAGAACAAGACCTAAACTAATTAGATAATAACCAACTGTTTACTTTATTTGAGTCCAATGTCATGATTGATTCTATGCTTGTATGTTTGTAATGTGTATCTCACATGTCATCCAATATTCCTACTATTACTGCTCATGCATATTTATTTCTGTCTATTTATAATATGATGATGATGATGATGCTAGGAATAGGCATGTGATTATGTGTATGTGGTTAGTGTGCTTGATGCGAGTGGAGCATCAGGGGAAAGACGTGGCATCGTGGTCTTGACCTGGTCACCAGACTCTAACTCTATCTCTACTCAAGTCTTGTTCACTGACATCGTCGTATCGTCAATACCTTAGCAGAACTATTACATCGTAAGGCATCAGGGGAGGTGGTTACGCACCGTGTAGTCTTTGACTCTGCTAGGGGGCCTTAGCTCTATCTCTATGAACATATTAAGGGATGCTGGGGTGAGGCCTTGGATACACTGGATGACATTTAGGATTGGTTAGTTGCGAGCCTAGTTTGTAAGTCCTCACCAATAGGGGCTTATGTATTGGTATGGGTAGGGCATCAGGGGAAGTGTTGGCGGTGTTTGATCCGTACACATTAGCTCTATCTCTATTCCATGGTGGGTGCATGTGGGACGGAAGTGGTATTTGATCCATTGCGGGGCCACCAAACCTTTCTATGGCATATTGCAAATTTACAAACTAGAACAAAGATATGAATTGAATGCATGCCTATGTTTGTTGCATTGTTTTGTTTGTTCACTGAGCCATGATGTGTGCTCACCCTTTCGATGTTGAATATTTTTAGTTGATGATGTCGGTCTTACTATTGAAGAATACATGAATGCGTCGATGTATGGATACATTGCGGCCATGAACGTAGAAGCTGTTGAAGAAGCGCATGATTCATCGTGCGAGTGCAACCAGTGCATATTCGATTAGTTTAGCTATATTTGATTATTGGAACATGTAATGGATTATTTACTTTTATGTCTTGAGTCATTTAAAGATAACTAGATTAAGTAATTATTTATCATTGTTAGATACTTAGTTCATTATCTATAAGACTTTCGCTTATTTATTTATTACCTCTGATTATTACTGTGGAATGTGTGTGGTTTGATATGATGGGTACGACCTATACGAGATCTTGATTGAGTCGTTGGTTTATTGGTGGTTCATCACACTAATTTGGTTAGTCTTGAATTGAGGTGTGACATAATATGATATAGTTTGTTTGTCAATTCTGTTTTAAATTCTTTATTTTGTTTAGAAGAAGACAATGCCTAGTAGATATGCACCCATATATGTATGCATCATTTTGTTTATATTTATTCATGTTAATTTGTAATGGAGAGAGAATTATTAATTCAAAAACAACTCATTGGTTTTTTCTTTTCTTTATGTTTGGGGGTGGGGACAAGATCGTAGTTTTAAGACTTCATACCCTTGCTTTGACCCCTTTTTGTCTGGGTCTCAAGTTAACTAATTATACAAGTTTTGACACAGGGGGTCATGGTTTTGTGCTTAGGTCCCCTTCTTTCAAAGATTTTTTTTTTAGGGGATGGTGGTGGGGGTGGTGTACTTAAGATACATGAAGTTCGACTTGTCTGAGTTTAATCTATGATTGATTTATGAAATTATGAGGGTTCATGAGATTAACTATCACGATCCAAACCTGTATGAGGTAAGAGTACAACCTTCATGGTCACTGATCCAATGACCGACCAAATAACTAAAAATTAAACTTTAATTTTCATAAAATAATCCAACTTAATTAAATATATATATATATATATATATATATATATATATATATATATATATATATATATATATATATATAGTAACAAGTCAATTAGAACCTATTGGTGGTAGTCTATTGTGTATAAACATGAACTAAAAAGTACTTGTCCTCACACATGAATTTAAAACCTTATACATCCATTCTAATAAAATAAAAATTTAAACTAAAACTAAGGGATAGGCTGGAGCATCCTCTATGTTCCTCATTAACCACTTCATTATCTGAGATATCATGGTAAGGACTAAGGGGTGAACGCACTAGCCTAGTAAAAAGAACATAACATAAATACAACACTAAGATGAACATAAAAAACAACGTGAACAATGCAAGAAAATTGGTCTTTCATTTACTTCCAAAACAATTCTCATTTAATTTCACTTTTGGCCAACTGCTATGAAAAATCATCTACCATTGCCCTAGTAGAGGGTTAACCATAGCCTAAATCACATTTCTGGTCATCCGTAGATGACCCCATCCTCATTCATCCACATCGTGACCTATAGTGACTTAGATGGCAATTACTCACCACCATATTGTCTTCATTTACCCTTTACTAGACCCAGTGTAGTTAATTACCATTTTATCACATTCTCAACATTACCCAATTCTTAGATGTGCGACAAATCACAATCATGAATCCTATCAAAACACAGAAAATACAGAACAAGATAAAAGCACAAATCATTAATATTCAATAGAACACATCATAATCAACACCAAACCATTCATACGATACTGAAATAGAAAATAAAGCAAATAATTAAAACATAAGTCAATAATGGTTCAAATCTGAAATATAACACTTATTTCTCTTTGCTCACACTCTGTTTGTCTCTTAAATCACTAGACAGTTCTAACACTACATATATTATAACTTACAATCATTAATTACTAAATCAGTACTTTGATTACCCTATTAAAATTCATATATGCTTATTTAGTTTCTAACCACCAAATCGGTTCCAAGGAATCGGACGGACATAATCTAGCAAATTCTGACACATATGTATATTGGTATAAGTTTGCATCTAGATCGAAATATATGTATATAAATAGGAAACTGAGGAAATGCTGAAATCGAGATTGATTCATACATATACTGGTATAATAAACTGGTACTGAAATCTGTATAAACTGGTATGAAAACTAAAGTTTAAAACTGGTATAATCTGGTATACATACTGAATTCACTACTACACATGAAATCTGAACTGAAATATAATTCTGGATTGCATATAAAAAATTTAGAGAACTTGTGGTATAATTTGCTGGTAAAATTTTGTGGTGCTATGTATGTAAATATACTGATATTACTCTTACACTAGTAAGAGATCTGATATATATATATATATATATATATATATATATATATATATATATATATATATATATATATATATATATATATATATATATATATATAATACAACTATGCTGAAATTAATATGATATTAATATAAATCTAAGATGAATCTGGTATAAAACTAATTCGAAAACTGAGACTAAGACTAACCTTAAATTTGATCCTATAACAGAAACTGAAACTGTACTAGGTTACTAATGGAATCCACATAACTCTAAGGTTAACTGAAAGAAAAAGGAATTAATCAAGGAATACTAACCTGAGTTTGCTATTGGATTCTTCCCCATCTTCTTCTTCTTCTTCTTCTTCTTCTTCTTCTTCTTCTTCTCTCTCTCTCTCTCTCTCTCTCTCTCCTCTGAGTTTCTCTCTTTCTCTCTCTCCTTTGAGTTTCTCTCTTCCCTTTTTCCTTTTGAACAATATCAATCTTTCTCTGCTCCTTTAGTCTATTTTATTTTAATACTTCTAATCCTACTATGCCTCTCCTTTTATTTCTCTCTTTTCCTTGCGCAAGATGAGTCCCAACCCTTTTAAATTCCTTCTGATCTCTCTCTTGCTCTCTCTTTTCCACACAATTAATGCGTGGGAGCCCCCTCTGTTTGCGAGATAACCTTCTTTCCATCTCCCTTCTTTCCATCTCCTTCTTCACGTAAAAATCCCCCCCTCTCTTTCTTTCCCTTAAGATTCTTTTTTAATGCCACTTGGCTTCTTACTTTCCTATTTGGTTTGACTCCCTTTTTTGTTTAACAAATACAAGAGTACAAGCTGAATTGGACTCTTAATACTTCTTAATTGCTGTTTACGATATAAACAATTTAATATTACAATTTTAATAACCAAAAAAAAAATTAGTGAAAAATACAGCTTTTTCCCTTATAGTATGCCTATAGGACAAATACCCTCAAAAGTTTATGGAAAAGACAACTGTCTCCATTTTTTAACGGTATTAAAGTGAATTTTTCTATAGACAATTCTACCCCTAAACAGAGTTCAAATTTTCAATCATATGCCATTTTTAAAAGAATGAAACTATCTCAACCATATACTGAAAAAAAAAAATGTAATACTATTTTCATAGCCACACAGCATTTATGGTTAGTATACACTACAGCATGGCTAGTAGCACTAGCACTCATATTGGTCTCTAGCTGGATCCACCGCCGATGACTAAACCAGCCACCCGGTCCAAAGCCATGGCCCATCATCGGCAGCCTTAATCTCATCGGCAAACTCCCTCATCTTTCCATCTCTTCTGAGACCATCTTCTTTACCTGCAACTGAGCTACAATCTGTTCTTTCTTGGACAAATTCCATCTCTTTTGAGCTATGTTCCTTTGTTTCTTGATTTTTTAAACTTCTGATTCTTAAGATTCATTCATATCAAATTTTGAAATTTCATCTCTTCTTGAAATTTCTTCGAATAATTTCAACGGATTATCTCCTCTATATTTTTAAATTTCATCTGTTTTTGAAATTTTATCGCCATTGTAATCGGCTGTAACCCATGATTTCAGCTCAATCCAATAGTTCACCTGAAAGAATGGAGGTGATCTTACCCTCATATCCGAGAACCGTACCACAGGTCCTTGATCGATCACCATTGATGGCGCCTCGACCCAGCTCGATATTACCACAAGAAAAGCTCGTATAGAAATGGTGAATAACGTACATGAAAGTTCAGAATGACATTGAGATCGTTGGAAAGATGAAAGCTGAGAATCAATCATTAAGAGTTGCGCATAAAAGCGGAATCACAGATGCAAAAACATGCATGAAGCAGAATCACGAATGATATAGGATCGGAATCACACATTGCACTTAATTCGATAATTGAAATTCTTTTAGTATTCTGGATTGCGTTGAGTTGGAATATCTCACTCAGGTTCGCAGGTTGTGGGATTTGTATTGGAGTCCAATTTGGATAACGAATCATAATTTAATCAACAGATTTTTAGTTTGGTCAGCATTCGAGTTTGACACAAACTCTGGAATTTGGATTGGTTTGTTGTGATCAAAACTCTCTTAGCCTAAAGAATCTTGTTTCAAGCATCTCTCAACTTATAAAAGGATAAAAACAAAAATATATCAGAAGCTCTCAACTTTTAAAACAGAAAGATATCAGAAGTGAAGAGCACAGTGGTTTGTTTGAAGATGGAAGAAGGGACGACAAGAGAAGAAATCAGAGAAATGCCTGACTTAAGCCAAACACCTGAAGAAAATAAATCAGAATGACCAAATTCAGAGAGCTTTTCTTAAGCCGAACGTGTTTGCAGAATTTCAAAGAGCTTCGAGGATTTTGGTCTTGAATGAGGGTTTCAGAGCCCTATTTCAACAAGGGTATCAGTACTTCATCTTTATATAGGGTTACTTTGGTCATTAAAAACTATGGGTCTCTCACCGTCAGTATTTAATGTAAAATACTAATTGCATGGGTTTAGTTGTCTTTTAACTTTGTTTGTAGGGGAGGTGTTTGTCTTTTCCAATAATTTTAGGGGCATTTGTCTTTTAGGCATACTACCAGGGAGGTAACTGTATTTTTTCTAAAAAAATTAATCTAATGTGGGCTCCACTTGCTCTCCATGTTTTTTGGTTAACCCCAATATACTTATTTATAATATTTTAATATAAATCACATTATATTGTTATAATCTTACCCCTAAGGATAATGTTACATATTCTACTATTTTATTAATTCTATTAGTCATTAAAGATGATTTTAACCACAAGATTCCCTACTACAATAAGGAATAATCTCCTAACATCTAATGGTTCATACGCAAGATGTTTTTTGAGATTTATTATATAACACCATTGGATGGACACCAAATTTTTCTTTGTGGGTCCTATGCTTCCATAGGCAAGAGTCCCACTCTTGGATTTTCAATTTGACCTACGCTAAATGTCACCATGCATAAAGTGTACTAGATAACACCCAGGTGTGCTAAACAACACTTAGTTTCTAAATGTCACCTAATTTCACTATATCTCACACACACACACACACATACACACACACACACAAAGCAAGGAAAAGAAAAAGCCGAAGAGCTTCTTGGGAGTTGGGAGTTAAGAAAACTCAACTTGGAATCTATTGAAGCAAGTATATTGAGATGTTTGAGTGGATCTGCGAATGAATAAATTGGTAATTGCAGTTAGAACTATGATTAAGATATTGTACAATCTCGGGAACTGTGGAGAAATTATATGTAGTTATTTACTTACAAAGTTATTTACCAAAAAAAAAAAAAATTTACTTACAAAGTTGAATCATGACTTAGATTAACTTTGCTGAGTCATACTGTGTTTTACTTAGTCATATTGTTGACAGCTAACTGTAATAGATTCTCTGGCATGGGTTTACTCAAATCATTCTATAGACTCACTCTATATTAACCTGTCTGAGTTCCAAGCTGAGATATCCAGTTGTAAAACTACTGTTTTTTCTTGGGTAAGTAGTTGTAAAACTACTGTTACGAATGAGCTTGAGTATGATACGAAATGTGAAATCCATAATAGCATCCGGTTCCACTGTCAGTAGTTGATACACCATTACCTAGTTGGTGCAGTGGGATAGGCATCTTAAAAAATCCAGGTACCATAGCATGAAATTAATCAGAGTCTAGGAGAGATCAGCAGGTCCAACAATCTATACGAGTGATTAGGGTCAAACTTATTGATGCTTTTAGTTCTTTAGATTCACCTTGTATTTAGTGGAAGATTTGCTTTTCTTCAAGATATAATTGGATGATTAATTTTCTGTATGAGTTTGACTTCCTTGTTATGTTACTGTTCTTATAATCCCAAAATAGAACTGTGAAATTTGAATTGAGATTATGAGTGCTATACCTGACACATGTGACTTGGTGAGTAGGCATCCCCTGATCCAAGACCAGAGCCTGTTGTGCAGAAAGAAAAACCAGTTGTCCCGTCGTCGGAATCAACAACGCAGGCAGCTAATGCTACAGTAGTTGTCTCACCTCCAAAAGTTGATTATGCCACTGATCTTTTTAACATACTTTCAATAGACAGTCCAACTGAAGATGGCACTGTCACTTCTCCTCCTGATGATAATGCATGGGCTGGATTCCAATGTATGTGTTTGGCAAACAATAACATCTAGCGATTATTGCTACTTCTTGTTTCCTCCCCTCCCTCTCTTTTTTTTCTTCTTTGGGAGGCCAGTTCTTCATATCTAAAGTTGGTTTTATAGTGGTAATTGTATCAACTTCTTGCAACTGACCTCAGAAATTAAAATGTGCAGCTGCAGAAGCATCATCCACAAAAGAGACAGTTAGTTCTACCAAGCAAGTTGAAAACGATAAGACCTCATCGACTTCTGGAATTGAGGATCTATTTAAAGATACACCATCAGTTACATCTGTTGACCTTTGGATTGTAATTGTTGGAAAAATAGGCTTAGTTTGAGGAGAGAGAGAGTGTTTATGGACCCCACTGGTAGTTTGGCCGTGTTTCCATTGGTTTGGCAGTGTTTCTGAAGTGTTGCGGCATCTTGAAGAATGAAATAAAGAAAGAAAGATGTAGAGAGAAAGAGGAGAGAGAAAGAAGAGAGAGGATGAGGAGAGAGAAAATTAGTGGGTGGGACCCACTGTGCCAAGGTGGCATGCCACCATGGCAGCCAGCCTGACCGAGGTCCACGGCACCATAGTGGCAGCCAGCCACATGGCCAGCCGCATGGCATAGCAGCAGGCAGCAGGCCCACTACCGCCTGACATCACCAAACTTGCAGCAGGCAGTGTGCCATGCCACCAGCCAGCACCCACAAGCCCCCCAAGCCACAGGCCTCACAGCCGCAAGCAAGCAGTAGGCCCCCGCGCATGTCCTGGCCCTCGCGCAAGCACTGATGCTCGCATGCAAGGTGTTCGACTTATTGTCTAAGAGAGAGAAAGCAAATCTCGGTTACAGAGGTCATTTAGAATGTTTCCAGGGGTGTTTTGGGTATCTAACAAAAGTCAAGATGCAAGATCGGCGACAGAAATGAAGCCACGAAATCTAGATTCCAAATCGGTGGCCCTGGAGAACGAGGGCTAATGTGTATCACAGAGATCGCACTTTGATCCTATCGCGCGGTCTGTTATTGGCTGTGCGTAGCTTATAATGGTGCATCGCGTTTCACAAAATCGGCACCTTTATTTGGTGTGGCGCGTTCATCGGGCGACAGCGGATCAGATCCAGATCCAACGGCTCACGTAATCTCCGATCGCGCCTGATGCTAGTTATTCGAATCCAAAGGCCATAATCAAATCCCGCCTTTTTGAATGATATCTAACAGCCGGTAGAGAAGATACTCTGATCAGCCAATCAGAACGCGACAACGAATTGGCGGCGCGGCTACGGTGCAGCGCGGGTGCAACTTTTGTTTGGAAAGATTATCTTTCCTTATTTGTTATTGGCCGAGCTTCAAACTGCCATAACTTCTTCATCCGAGCTGCAAATCAGTCCGTTTAAGTTGCAGTTTTTATATTTTTGTAGTTCTACCTATTGGGCACCGTGGGGAGTCGAATTAGGGTAGAGAAAAATTGAAAAGAGTGCTTTGAAGCTCAAGAGATGGATTTTCTAGGTTTTCGTACCCTGTGGGATGATTCATCACCAACTACCTCTTCTCTGCTCATCAATGGATTGCTGAATCCTTGTAAGAGGTTGGTAGACAATTTATTTTTCCATTCATGGTGACTATGGTTTGTGTGGAGGAGATTGGAAGCCTATGATCAATATGTGCTCTATGAATCAAGTTTTACTGTGATTGAAGGTTTTTCAAAGTTTCTCAAAGCAGTGTGGAGCTTCAAAAATTATTACTGGCCATTCAAGAATATCGATTGTGAGATTTTCTCATTCTCTATCTTTTTAAATGTTTTTTATGCACTGTATGCTAGTATAGGTGAAAAGAAAAAGTAGAATACCTATCTAGTTTGTGTGGGTTTCATTGTAGGGCAATTCTTATAAGCCCTAAAAATATTTTATTTGTGGTGTATTCAGTGGGTGTTGGACGCTGACTGTTAAGCTTGAATCTTGGCATTGTTACGCCCTCTCAATTTTATGCTGGGAAAATCTTGGGTTAGTATCCTTGTCTGTAAGAGACTAAAAGTTGAGTATTGAGTAAGTACGGAGCCTTGGGGCATTACTCCTGGACTAGACATCACATACTGTGGTGGTGAACGACGTAATATCTCTGTATTCTTTGTGTATGCTTTCTGGTATATTTTGGAGTGTGTAGAATGGCTTGCAGGGTGTGTGTGCAAATCTGGTAGACCTGGCCACTGAGTGGTAGCTAGGTGGATTTGCATACGCTTGTGTGTATATAAAAAATCAGATATCCATCAGCTCTGGGCAGCAGTGAATTTATCAGAGAAAAGTTTCAGACACTGATTCACCCCCCTCTCAGTGTCATATCAAGTTCATCAAATTGTATCAAAGCACCAGGCTCAGTGACCACTTAATCAACACCTGAGATCATCAGAATAAAGATATGGCACCTGGGGAAGGTTCTAACAAGCCCCCATTGTTCGATGGGATGGATTTTGTTTTTTGGAAAAGAAGAATGAAGGTCTATGTAGGATCTCTTGGTTATGATGTTTGGGCTTCTGTGGAAAATGGCTACACTACACATGACACAAATGCTCCCACTGCAGTAGAAAAGAAGAATTTTGAGAATAATAGAAAGGCTCTCAATGTCATTCAATGGGGACTGACAAATAGTGAACTGACTAAAATCATAGACTACAAGACAATAAAGTAAGTATGGGATAGACTGATCAACATATATGAAGGAGATAAGAAGATCAAGACTGTCAAGCTGCAAACATTCAGAGGTCAGTTTGAGATTCTAAAGATGAATGAGGATGAGAGCATTGATCAATACATGAACAGGGTTAATGAAGTGGTTAATTCCATTAGAGGACTTGGTGAAGACCTAAAAGGTCATATTGTTTGTCAGAAAATTTTAAGGTCTCTTACTCCAAAATTTGAGTAAAAAGTATCAGCTCTTGAAGAGACCAAGGACTTGGAACAGGTTACTATTGATGAGATTCATGGAGCCTTAACAGCTTTTGAGATGAGGGTTGATCCAGGAACCACTAGTGACAAGTAGGTAGCTTTCAAGGCTATGAAGAAGCTAAAAATTTCTAAAAAACCAAATGAGGAAGAAAGTGAAGATGATGCCACAACTCATTTCACTAGGAAATTAAAGAAGGGTACATGAAAGTATAAGAACGAGCTTCCATTCAAATGCTTCAATTGTGGTAAAGTTGGACAATTCGCTATTAAGTGCCCAATGAAGAGTAAGTTTGACAGTGATGATGAAGATGATAGAAAAAGCAAGTTTAAAGGAAAGAAAAACTACAACTTCAAGAAAAATAGGTCCAACAGAAAGAGTTTTATCTCTAAGAGAAGCACTGAAACCTCAGATGATGATTCTGATGAAATCTCAAAAGATGAGCCTAGTGAGGCTTTATTCATGGTTTTCATTGAAGATCAAGAGAAGAACAAAGATAAAGAAAAATTCTCCTCAAAAAGCAATAAAGAAGACATTGTGGAATCTATCTCTAATAGTGAGAAAGAGAAGGGGAATGAAATTTCAAGCTCTGGTGATGATGAAAAAGGTGAGGTGAATTTTAAGGATGAGTTTGCTGCAGCTATAAAGGAACTCAAGAAAGAAAAAAAAATATAATAAGCTTGCCTCACAAGAAGTTAAAAAACAGAAAAAGTTAATTCAAGATTTGAGAATTCAAGTTGTAGAGTCCAAGAAAATTATTGAAAATCTCAAGACTCAGCTTGGACAGGTATCTACAGACGACTCCAAATTAATGACTGAAAATACAGGTTTGAGAGCTCAACTTGAAATACAAGCCCCTGTGATGAGTAAATTTGAAGAGCTTGAGAAGGAATTTATTCTGTTAAAAGCAAAGGTGAATGAGTATGAAAAAGAAGAGTTTAAAAGACAATAAAAATTGAACAAACCTGATGAGCCAAGTAACACTACAATACACCCTAGTAGCAGCAAGCTAGATGGGATTATAAATTCTCAAAGACCTTTCAATGTAAAATTTGGTCTTGGTTTTGATAAGGGAGAGACTTCTAATAATGCAAACTCAAATAGGAAAGGTCCCATCTCTTTCGTGAAAGAGAGTGGAAAGGGCAAGGCTACTATGGTTTATGATCAAGAATAAAATCATGTTCCTACTCCACAGACTAATAATGGAAGGCAAGGTAGGAGAGTGGAGAAGAGTAACATCAATGGAAGAAATTATCCAAGTGGATCGTAGAGACAGATGAGGTACATGGCTCCTTCTAGGCCAAGATATTATTTTCAGGGTTATTGTTATAAATGCAATACTTATGGTCACAATATAGCTACCTGCAAATTCAATCTGAGAGAAGTTAGATTTGAAAGTAGAAATCAATTTGCTCCCCTTGAAGAAAATTTTATTGAGTGCTATAACTGTAACAATTTTGGGCATATAGCAAGGAACTACAGAACCATCTTTCCCCCTATGCCACCTCCACAGAGACAGTATGACAGAATTAGAAGCAAGATTCCAAGATAGAAGCAAGATGAAATATCAAAATCAAATAAGAGAGTTGGGTTCAAAAAAATAGCTCTTTGGTTGTACAGACAGCTTTCAAGGCACAAAATAGTTATACACCATGGATTCTTGATAGTGGATGTTCGAGTCACATGACAGGAGATAGTAAGAGGCTTCAGAAGCTTTAATATTATGAAGGAGGCTCAGTCAAGTTTAGTAATTATATTGGTGCAAAGATTATTGGGAAGGGAAGCATTAGTCTCAACAATGGGAAGGTAAAATCTCATGAGGTTCTCTATGTTTCAGGTTTGAAACATAATCTATTGAGTGTCAGTCAGCTTGGTGATAGGGGCCACAGATTAATTTTTAGTGATCAAGGATGTGAGATTCGAAGGACTGATAGTGGAAAATTGATGGTAACTAGAAATAGAACGTCAAGAAATCTTTATACATTGTTTGAAGATTTTTAAGAAAATTGCATGTTGAGCCAAGAAGAAGAAACATGGCTATGGCACAAAAGATTGGGGCATATTGGCTTTGAAAATTTAATAAATATTTTCAATAAAAATGCTGTGAGAGATATCCCTTCTTTGAAGAACCCCACCAATGGCATATGTGCATCTTGTCAGAAAGGGAAGCAGACAAGAGTATCATTTAAACCAAAAGATTATCATACTACTCAACCACTTGAGATTGTTCACACAGATCTATGTGGGCCAGTAAGAACACAGAGCATCTCAGGAGAGAGGTACTTTATTCTATTCATAGATGACTACTCCAGGATGACTTGGGTGATGTTCTTGAAAATTAAGTCAGAGGCTCTTGCAAAGTTTAAAATCTTCAAAGCTCAAGTTGAAAATGAAACAGGAAAGAAAATTAAATGTTTGAGGTCTGATAGGGGAGGAGAATACACCTAAATTAATTTTATAAAATTTTGTTCTGAGAATGGCATCAAGAGACAGACTTCAGCTCCTAGAACACCACAGCAGAATGGTGTTGCAGAAAGAAAGAATATAACTGTTCAAGAGATGGCCAGGACTATGTTGACAGAAAATGACATGGGGAACAAATTCTAGAGATAAGCAGTGCATACAACAGTATATGTTCAGAACAGGTGTATGTTGAGACAACATGAAGACAAGACTCCCTATGAATTATGGTTTGGTAAAAAGGCCACATCAAAGCACTTCAAGGTGTTTGGTAGTAAATGTTATATCAAAAACTCCAATCATGATTTAGGAAAGTTTGATGATAGGACAGATGAAGGAATTTTTCTTGGCTACTCCACCTCGAGCAAAGCATATAAATGTTACAACAAGAAGCTTGGTAAAATTGTTGAGAGTGCAGATGTGAGAGTTGATGAGCATAAAAATTTAACTACAAAGTCAAACAGTGATCCTCCTATTTTTGAAGATTTAGACAGTGAGAAAAATGACAGTGAAATAGAAAAAGAACAAAATGTGACAAATGTGCCAGAACAGAGAGCAGTGGTTGATACAGAAGAAAGAGAAGATCAGTCAGATTATGAGGCAGATAGGCAGAACAAAAGTGGTTCAAGCAGAGTAAAAAAAGAATCATCATGAATAATTGATTCTTGGTGATCCCTCAGCTAGTATGCTAACAAGGAAGGTAAGACAACCAAAACAAATGTTTTCTTTATTATCTCACATTGAACCAAAATTAGTTGCAGAGGCATATGAAGATGCTAGTTGGCTCAAGGCAATGAATGAAGAGTTGGATCAAATAGAGAAAAATAAAACTTGAGAATTAGTACCAAGGCCTACAAATAAGAATGTTATTGGCACTAAATTGGTCTACAGGTGTCACACCGCAATTCTGAACCAACCAGAATGGTGTGAGTGAACTGTCATTGAACCAACGGTTCACACCAGGATCTCGAATAGACCATGTCCACTCATACAAACCCATTACACATAACCACAATCAGAACATAAATAATACAGCGGAAGTCTTTAAATAGAATGAACTGAGTATCTATTGATAATTTAAATAAAATATTCCATTATTCAAATCCAATCATAAAATATAATATCATTACACCCCTTTAAAAGTCAACCGAAACTAACTGAAACAAATAAATAAAATCAATCACAGGTACACGCAGAAAGGGCACTCGCATGAAGCGTCATGCTCGTCCTCTCCTGCCTATGCACCCAGAGCAGCAACATCACCATAAGCCGGAGCGTTCATATAGTCATCCACCATGTATCCTGCATCAACATCTAAAAACAATGTGTACACAAAGGGTGAGCTCACAACTTAGCTCAGTAAGACAATCAGACAGTTTCATAATATTATGCATGAGTAACAATCATTTTATGTTGTGGTCTGGTTTAAGTTTGCAATGTGCTATAGAAAGGTTTGGTGGCCCCCGCACCTCTATACACAAGTGTGTGGCAGCTCATGGATCACACCCCCATTGTCCCACATGCACCCATTATGGAATAGAGATAGAGCTAAGATACCCCCGTACCTCCCCTGATGCTCTACCCATACCAGTACCTAAGCCCCTACTGGCCAGGGTTCGCAAACTGGACTCGCAACTAACCAATCCTATATGTCATCAATGTATGCTCTATCCCAGCACAGCCGTCTACGGCATAGAGATAGAGCTAAGGCATTCCCACACTTCCCCTGATTCTCTATCCGTAACTAACCCACTAGGATAGAAACAATACGCAGGTAGACCCTATCCCAACATAACTCCCTACGACATAGAGATAGAGCTAAAGCATCGTGGACAAGCCAGCGTCGACCTCGGAGACCATAGTGCCACACAACCATGGCCAGGCCAGCATCAACATCGGAGACCACTGTACCACGACCTTCCCCTGATGCCCCACCCGTACCAAGCATGTTAAGACAGAATACTACAAAAGGTGCTAGTGTGAGGAGCGATCCCAGTCCCATGCCCCACTCCACACACTAACAAAAACAGTCACATGCTTAACAATCATATCCTATCAATGCATGAACAATAATAATAACTGAAAATAAAGGATGGCATGTGAATATGCACAAACATCACATCATATATATTCAGGTGATTAACATCGACTTACTGTCCATTAATCATTAGGTTTAGGTTAGATTCCCTTACCTGACGCTCATTTGTTAGCTTGCTCCACGTCGCAAGATCCAAACGGGAAGTCACAAAGTCCTACAATATTATTAGGGTTTCATTAGAATAGTTTTCTTAGGCTTTCATGTTGATCGGAAACCAACAAAGTCCAAAACCAGCCTTTCAGAGCTGACCGGTCGCAACATACCGGTTGCAGCTCTGTGAGCAAACTAGCAACCGGTATGGTCGACCGGTATGTCTCCGGAAGACCATACACTTGGTTTTTCAACTGCCGTCGATCGATTACTTTGGATTTTCAGGGTTTCTCCAATCCATTCTAAGTCTAAGCTTTAAGTTAGAGTTATCCCCAACTCATTCGAGTCTAGTTTCGATGAATATCCTCTCGAAACTCGAATCTAGGGTTTGATGGCAACTTAGGGTTTTAAGGTCCAATTGGGGTTTTAGATCAATACCTACTTTGCATGGTATTGATCCACCCCTATAACTATCATAGGGTAAGAAGATTGATTCAAACACTTACCGTTGATTGGCGTAACTTGAGCGTCGTCGAACGGTAATGGCGGCACCTTCTTCTTCTTCCTAGCTCCTTCTCCTTTCCAACCTCCTTTTCTTCTCTAGGGTTTATGAGAGATAATGGAAAGGATTTGAGGAGGTTTAAGGGTGTATAGGCTAACTGTAGACACTTCAAATTTGTCGAGAAAATTAGATTAATTTTTTTAGCTCAAGGTAAAAAAAATATATATATAAAATATATATAATAATAAATATATATAATAACCATAATAAATAAATAAGTCAATTCATGCAAAAAAGTGTCCACGTGGTTTGGAAAATGAATTCAAACCCACGATAAATTAAATCAATTTAGAGAGGGGTATTTTTGGCAATACATTGTATGTATATATAAATAAATAAATAAAAATAAAATAAAAGATAAAATAATAAATAATAAATAAATAAATAAATAAATAATATCAATGTTCACGTGGTTGGAGAAGAAACTCCAACCACGTCATTCATAAATAAAAAAAAACAACAAACAAAAACATAAAAAAAATATATAAATATAAAGGGAAAGAGAAACGCAGGAGGATTTTTCTCTCTGCGTTCCAAACAGAGAAATAGAGAGGCGGGTTCGAGAGAGAGAAACAGAGAGGGAAACGAGGGTTTGAGGAAGAAGTCGACGACGACCTAGAAGTCGACGACGACCTGGAGCAGCGGCGGCGGCGACGTCGACGGCAGCGGTGCGAAGGCGACGGCGATCTGAAGTGACGAGACAGCGGCGGTAGAAGCTCTAATGGCGGTTTCCATTTGATTTTTTTTAGATCTGAAACCTAACCTTTCTTCTCCAACAATCCTCAAAGTTTCGAAGTATGTTTCTGAAACCTAGTTCGACAATGGCGGTTAGACGGCGGTAGAGCAGAGATACAACGATGCTCGACGGGTCTCCAGGTATTCCGGAAAAAACCAGATCTGAGATTTCAGATCTGGTTTAGTTTAATCTTTTGGTTTAGATGTTCATTATGTTCTTTAAAATTTTCTAGTCTTCTGATTCTTTGATTTGCCAAAGGAATCTCTGTTCATCGATTCTTCATTTTTCGGTTGATCTGAAGTTGCAATTCAAAATTCTTGAAGTTCTTGAAATTTTTTTCTATTCTTGCCATTTGAATTTTCGATCCCACGCTGTTCTGTTATTTATTTATTTCGGTTCATATAACATTGATCCGGTGAGCCTTATAGATTCTTTTTTTGAGATCTTTAGTCTAATAGTTTACAAACAAGATATTTCCGGCGAGATTCCATGTTTTCCGTCAAGATATGCAAATCTGGATGTGTGTGTTTGGTTCTGCATGCCTGTGTCGATTTCTTCATCTGTTGTTTTTCTCTTTGTATATTTTAGCATTTATTGTTGTGGTTACCTTTTTAGATTTTACCGTATGTGCTCAAGTTCTTGATTGGAGATCTAACAGAGGTTTTCTGAAATGGACTCTGAAGAAATTTTATCAGTGGTTGATTGTTTGGATTAAAATTTCATCTCTACTACCTCTGATATTTTCAGATTTATTCATGTTTGGGAAATCAAATTCTCCTTCATATCTACTTTTGCTATTTAATCATCTTGTGATTGTCAAAGAAAGTATACGGAAAAAACTTACAAATTGGTGTTCGTTTTTCTTTCTCGTCTACATTGTCCTTCCCTTAGACGTCTGTCTTCCTTCTCAGGTATTTTCATCAGTTCTCTCCATTTCTATTTTTTTTTTTTTTTTACACTTAACTTCTTATTTGAGAGGAATTTCGTTGAGCCGTTGAGGTTGAGTTTTGTTATTGTTTGTTTCCTTGTTATTTTTGAAGTGCTTTATTTCTTTCACAGTTGTTGTCTTTTGCTTTTCTTTCTCATTAACCGATCTACTGTTCTGTGGACCTCTTAACAATTCTATTTTGAGATCTTACGTTTGATTGAGATATTATTTGAATCTTTTCCGGTATTTCTTGGCATTTGTATTAGATCTTCGATCTTTTAAAGATTGTGTGTTAGTTGGGTTTCCCTACTACTTGTCTTTTGATTGTCTGGGTTTGTGTACTTTGGTATCTTGTGACGAGACTTAACTTTTTTCCTATTTCCGGTTTGATTTCTGATGACCTTATCTTTTGTTTTTCCTTTTCCGTTGGCTTGTCCCGCAATCTGTTGTGGTTTATATCTACTCCACAAGCGGGAAGGTATTTTAGAGAAGCACATAAGATCATTTCCTCTTTTCGTGTCCACCTCTACTCACAGGCAGGTAACGCCCCTAATTCTATGTCTTTACTTTATATGGTATATGGGTTCGGCCATCGTGCACCCATAATTATTCGATGCTGGTGGGTAACACGACATGCATGCGGCACTTGCCATCCCTAGCATAGTGACGGGTGGGATAGAGTAGGACGTCCCCTACCCCTTCAATGTATCCCACGAATGCCAAAGGAAATGTATTAATAGTTTTGATCCCCAATCCCCACTTATGTATCCCATAGGAATTTCTTATAAATTTTGTAATTATTTCCGTGCAATGCGGAGTCACGCGCTTGTGATGCGCAAATATAGATGTGTGAATGTATGTATGAATGAAGCGAGGCATCGATGCCTATTGTCCAATGTCGAGAGTATCTTCTCACATGTTGACAAATTAAAATTGTTTTCATTTTTTATGCGTAGTTCATTCCGAACTACGTATGGATTTGATTCTCGGACTCCACCCTGAGATACGTAGGCTGCCTGGGAATCCATTACCCAAGCTCAGTCCATTTGCAATGAGGGTTGCAATAATACCCGAGTTGCATCATAATGCGTTTTACACATTGATTAAAAATTATAATCTTTCAAACTTATCATGTCAATTATTTTGCATAGTTTCAATAAAATTCAATTTCAATTCAATTTCGGTTTCAATTTCAACTTAATCCCAAATCTAAATTCAATTTCCCATTTCAATTTCAATTTCTATTTCGATTTCGATTTTAATTCCAAATCTATTCAATTTTAAATTCAATTCAATTTCTATTTCAATTTCAATTTCAAATTCAATTTAATTTCCAATTTCAATTTCAATTTCTATTTCAGTTTCAAATTCAAACTCAATTCAATTTCAATTTCAATTTTAATTCCAAATCTATCTTCAATTTTAAATTCAATTCAATTTCTATTTCTATTTTAATTTCAAATTCAATTCAATTTTCAATTTCAATTTCTATTTCTATCTCAATTTCAATTTTAATTCCAAATCTATTTTCAATTTTAATTCAATTCAATTTCTATTTCAATTTTAATTTCAAATTCAATTCAATTTCTAATTTCAATTTCCATTTCAATTTCAATTTCAAACTCAATTCGATTTCTATTTCAATTTCAATTTCAATTCAAATTCAATTCAATTTCAAGTTCAATTCAATTTCTATTTCAATTTCAATTTCAATTTCAAGTTCCAATTCTAGTTTCAATTTCAAATTCAATCTAAGTTTTCAAATTTCAAAACTTCATTTCAATTCTCCATCTTCGCATGGAATTTTGGGCAAACATTCCATCATCGCATGGAAGTCTCTTTTCAATTTTGGACAAACATTCCATCATCGCATGGAAGTCCCTTTTCAATTTTGGACAAACATTCCATCATCGCATGGAAGTTCCTTTTCAATCTTGGGCAAACATTCCATCATCGCATGGAAGTCCCTTTCAATCTTGGGCAAACATTCCATCATCGCATGGAAGTCCCTTTCAATCTTGGGCAAGCATTCCATCATCGCATGGAAGTCCCTTTCAAACCCTACTTTACATAGACGGTCTACCAGCTTGACCAGTGGCTGTAGAAGTCTATTCGATGTCTTTTACATAGACGGTCTACCAGCTTGACTAGTGGCTGTAGAAGTCTATTCAATTGCTTTACATAGACGGTCTACCAGCTTGACTAGTGGCTGTAGAAGTCTATTCGATGTGCTTTACATAGACGGTCTACCAGCTTGACTAGTGGCTGTAGAAGTCTATTCGATTGTTTTACATAGACGGCCTACCAGTTTGACTAGTGACTGTAGGAGTCTATTCAATATCCTAAACCTAGATGACCTATTAGCTTGACTAGTGGCTATAGGGATCTACCATCTAATCAACCCAAGTGCTGAACTACGTTTGGCTTGATTCTTAGGCTTGTCCTAAGATACGTAGGTAGCTTGAGTGTTTATCATTCAAGTTCAGTCCTAAACTAATTTATTTTAATTTACTTTCATTTCTTTCAAAAAATCATTGCATTGGAACTTTGGACTACGCTTCAATAACTAAAAAATGATTTTGTCTGTCAGCATGTTGAGTGATACGCTTGCTATCTGAAATTGGCTGATTGGTCCGTCATCCAATCATTTTATTTTGATCTCTATCACATTTTAATTTTTCTTACTGTTATATTGATGGCTTGCTCCTAGATTTAAATACATCTAGAACCTAGGTTTGGTGTCTATTAAAATTGTTTAGCCATTGCCTGTAATTTAAATTAGGATAGGAAAGGATAGTATATGAAGACTAATCTTCGGATTAGGTAATTTGGGTGCCTAACACCTTCCCAAATTGTAACATGACACTTACCCACTATTTCTTTGGTTTGACCATTAAGTCTTAATCCCTACGTGAGTCATTAGTATTTCTCATATGAGAAATCGTATATAGGTCCTAGACCTTATCTAGGTGGCGACTCCATTATATTTTCATTTCATTTTTTACATTTTATCATTTAATGCAAATCACAGATTAAACCAAATCGTCCCTACACTAACATTAGGGTTTAGTAACCCTATTAAGATTAGGAAGGTTCAGGCATTAGGGTTTAGGAAAATGGGACCCATAGAGATCCTATTCTGGATCTCCGCACTCAGCTGTGCAGAGCTGATCGATTGACCGGTACCAAGACCGGTACCATCGATCGGTCAAGATAAAATGATGACTAATTGACCATCTTTGATCCGATTTCGTACCTGTTTGTCATCTGCTCGTCCCGTCTGGCCCGGTGATGATCAGAAGACCTGCTACGACACAAAACCAAGGTTTAGATTGGATTTACGGAGTGCGGGTCTTAGAACTCCCCCACCCTTAAAAGAAATTTTGTCCCGAAATTTGCATGTAGGTCTCACAACTCCCCCACCCTTAAAAGAAATTTCGGCCTCAAAATTTAAACGTACCTTGATCGTCGAAAAGATTAGGATACTCCTTCCTCATTGCGCTCTCCTCTTCCCAAGTAATTTCTTCGACATTTTGGCTTCTCCAATGCACCTTCACATAATGAATATCCTTGGTTCCAAGTTGCTGTACCTTTCGACTTGAGAGCATCACAGGAACCACTTCGAATGTTAAGTCTTCAGTCAAGTCTGGGGGATCAGCGGTCAAGATGTGCGATGGATCTCTGACATACTTCTTCAGTAATGATACATGGAACACGTTATGAACGCTTGATATAGATGGTGGTAGAGCCAATTGATATGCTACATTACCACGTCGGATCAATATCTCATATGGTCCCACATACCTGGGGCATAGCTTCCCCTTCCTACCAAACCGTTTCAGACCTCGCACCGGTGATACCTTCAAGAATACTTTGTCACCCACTGCAAACTCCAGATCTCGACGTCGATTATCCACATAGTGCTTCTGTCGAACTTGAGCTGTCTTTACTCTCTCCTTAATTTGATCAATCACTCGGCAAGTTTCTTCAACAAACTCCGGTCCTACAATTCTTCTTTCTCCCACCTCGTTCCATAACAGAGGTATACGACACTTCTTCCCATAGAGTGCTTCATCTGGGGCCATCTGAATTGTAGCCTGATAACTGTTGTTATAAGCAAACTCGATAAGTGATAGTTTCTCATCCCAAGCTCCCTTGAATTCTAATGAACAAGCTCGGAGCATATCCTCTAAAATTTGAATAGTTCGTTCTGACTTTCCGTCCGTCTGAGGGTGAAAAACTGTACTGAACTTCAACTTTGTTCCCATAGCTTTCTGTAATCCTTCCCAGAACTTTGATGTAAAACGGGGATCTCTGTCAGATACTATACTCTCTGGAACGCCATGGAGTCTGACTATATTATCACCATACAACTTGGCCAGCTTCTCCATGGTATACTGAGGTCTGACAGCAATAAATCGAGCTGTCTTGGTGAGTCGGTCGACTATAACCCAAACTGCATCTACTGACCTTGGTGTCAAAGGTAGGCCAGTGACGAAATCCATGGTGATACAATCCCACTTCCATGCAGGTTTCAGTAATGGCTATAGTAAACCTGCGGGTCTCTGCCTTTCCGCTTTAACTTGTTGACAATTCAAACATTAGAACACGAAACGGGCTATATCTGCTTTCATACCCCTCCACCAATTTAGTCTTCTTAAATCATGATATATTTTGGTACTTCCTGGATGTATAGAATATAGAGTGTAATGAGCTTCAGTCATAACTCGATCTTTGATATTGCAGTCTTCACTCTCAGGTATGCATAACCGTCCACGATACCTAAGTACCTTGTCTGAATCCAAGGTAAAGTCAGGACTGCTCGTACCCTTCTCTAAGTCTTCTTACACTGTCTTGAGATGTGGATCCTGTAGGATTGCTACCTTAACTTCATCAACTAGATCCAGTGAGATCTTCAAAGCGGCGAACATCATGGTGAAATTATGAATTAAACCTTGCTCAACTAGATCTTCTGCACTCTCTATAATATGTTCTTCATCAATTTCCATTGAACTTGAGGCTGCAGCACACAATGCAGCATTTGTACTTGGCCCGGCCTCAGGTTTCGATGCCCACTTTCTGCTTAAGGCATCAGCCTCAACATTTGCTTTACCTGGATGATACTGGATGTCACAATCATAATCTTATAATAACTCCAGCCATCTCCTCTGTCTCATATTCAGATCCTTCTGAGTGAAAAGATAAGTTAAGCTCTTGTGATCTGACTTGATCTGAAACTTCTCACCATACAAGTAGTGTCTCCAAGTCTTGATTGCATGAATAACCGCTGCTAGCTCCAAATCATGCGTAGGATAGTTCTTCTCATGCTCCTTTAACTGTCTTGATGCGTAAGCAATCACCTGTTCTCCTTGCATCAATACACACCCAATACCCATCCCTGAAGCATCCATATATAAAGTAAATGGTATGCTTGGTTCTGGGATGGTCAAAATGGGTGCAGAGACTAGTCTTGACTTCAAAGTCTGAAAGCACTTCTTGCACTCATCTGTCCATATGAATTTTTCTCCCTTCTTGGTCAATCTGGTGAGTGGAATAGTGATCCTGGAGTAATCTTCCATAAATCTTCTATAATAACCAGCCAACCCAAGGAAACTACGAATCTCCGCAACAGATTTTGGTGCTTCCCATCCTGCTATAGTAGCTATCTTACTTGGATCAACCTTGATACTGTCTTCAGATACTACATGGCCCAAGAAAGCCACTTCCTTCAGCCAAAACTCGCACTTCTTGAACTTAGCATAAAGTTTTTCTTGTCTTAGCCGTTGTAGGGCTGCCCTCAAATGCGTTGTATGAGTCTCCATGTCCTTTGAGTATACCAATATATCATCGATGAATACGATGGCCGAAGTGTCCAACATATCATGAAACACTCGGTTCATCAGTTCCATGAATGACACTGGGGCGTTCATCAACCCGAATGACATGACTAGAAACTCATAATGCCCATACCTCGTCCTGAAAACAGTCTTCGAAATATCTTTGGCCTTGATCTTCAGTTGGTGATACCCCGATCGGAGATCAATCTTTGAGAAAACCTTTGCACCCTGCAATTGATCGAACAGATCATCAATTCTAGGCAAAGGATACCGATTCTTGATCGTCAACTTGTTCAGTTCACGGTAGTCAATGCATAGTCTTACACTTCCATCTTTCTTTTTGACAAATAATACAGGTGCTCCCCAAGGCGATATGCTAGGTCGTATGAAACCCTTATCTAACAATTCTTGTAATTGGATCTTCAACTCCTTTAACTTGGTAGGGGCCATCCTGTATGGTGCTTTAGACACCGACGCCGAACCTGGCATAAGGTCTATTACAAACTCTATAGCCCTGTCCGATGGTAGACCTAGAAGCTCCTCTGGAAATACATCTGGGAACTCTCGAACCACATCTATATCTTCCATCTTGTGTGACTCCTCCGTGATGTCGACTACAGATACTAGATACCCCACTCCCCCTTTCTCTAAGCATCGCTTGGCTTTTAGGGCGGAGAGGATCAGCTTCCGCTTCCTAGATAGCTTGATCCTAGTGAAGCTATACTCCTTTCCCTTTTTGTCTGTAAGCACAAGCTTCCTTTCACCACATAATAGGATAGCTGAATGATGGCCTAGACAATCCATTCCCAAGATGACATTAAAGTCTGCCATCTCGAGTAGTACCAGACTTGCTTCTAAGTCTCGGCCCTCAATACATACAGTACATTGTCCATAATATTCAGTCAAAGCCACTTCGACTCCTAGTGGAGAGCGAACTATCAAGCTTGGGTTCAAGTGCTTAATTGGTAACTCCATTCGCTTCCCAAAGGAAATAGAAACAAAGGAGTGCGTGGCCCCAGAGTCAAATAGTACTCTGGCAGGTATACCAGCTACATTTACAATTCCTGAAATTTTATTATCCCTTAGTTCTACATGCGCATACACACAATGAAAATAGTAAGCCAAATAGTAAGGGATAGAGTCGTACCAGTGACCACATCAGGTGATGCGGTTGCCTCTTCAGTGGTGACCGCATATACTTTTCCTTTCTTTGGGGAGGTTGCTTCCTAGGTAGAGTGTAGGTCCTTGCAATATGACCCACCTGCTGACAGTTGAAACATTTGATATTCGGGTTGTATCCGTCAAACTGTGGCACAGGTGGTGCCGTATTGTTCCTAGCAGGTACTGTAGCAGTCTGAGCCCTGTATGGGCGGAAGGGTCTATTGTTACCGCCACCCGAACTCTCGATCGTGGGTCTCTTCACTCCTCTGTTCTATGCAAAGAAGCTGTCCCACTGACTGGACTCTATCACCCTCGCAACCTGCATAACCTCATTATAGATTTTCTTGTCCAGGCCCAATATGTACTCTCTGATGCTTCCACGTAGTCCCATGGTGAACCTACGTGTCTTGGTCTCTTCTTCTTGCATACTTGCCGGTGCAAAGAAAAATAATTCCTTGTACCTCTGCTGATAAGCATCCACAGTCGACTGAGACTGCTGTAGATTAAGGAACTCCTTCTCCATCTGATCTCTGAAGCTCTTCGGAAAATACTTATCGAAGAAGGCAACCTTAAACACTTCCCAATCCACCTGTGTATGCTTCGTCTCCAAATATGCCCGTGTAGAATTCCAGCAAGCATTTGCATCTTCTTTCAACATGTGAGTGGCAAATAAGACCTTTTCATCCTCTGAACAAGTCATTAGTCAGAAATTCTTCTCCATCTCTGTAACCCACTGTGCTGGCCACAATGGTTTCCCTGTTTTACTTGTAAAAGATGAAGGCTTCAACTTTAGGAATCTATCCACCGCTCTGCTCAGATCGTGCTGTCCCTGTGTATTCATTCCGTACCATGGTGGTGGATACGGATATGCTCCCTGATAAGCAGAAGATGACGGAAACTGGTGCGGTGGTGGTACATTCTGGGGTTGGCCCATCAGTCCTGGACTACCATGCGTAGGCTGTGTATTATTATTCCCTGCAGACTCAGGCGTACCTCTAGTGGGAACAGAACCTGGTGGCCTGAACATCTTCAGTATCTCACTTAGGAATTCTTTCTGCTGAGCTTGCATCTGATAGACCAGGTTTGTAACAATGGTCTCAGAATTCCTATGAGGTGGGCCAGGTAAATTTGTCGGTACCTCAGGAACCTGTTCTTCCTCAACTTCCAGGCTTGGCTCTCTAACATGGGCTGGTTCAACCTGATCTTCCTCGAGGCGCATCCTAGCCTGGTGGCGCTTTCGACCCCTACGACCGTTTCTTCCCACCATCTTAGACTATTCTGTTTAAATTTGAGAAGAAGACATAACACATGAGAATGAAGCAATAGTAGTGTTAGTCTTGAACAATATAAGGCGAAACAGTCGCAAAAAGGAGTATTTAAATTTATAAAATTTTAAAATTTTTCATAGATTTTTCTGGCTATTCTGGTGCTGACTGGTCGCAACATACCGGTCGCAGCTCTGTGAGCAAACTAGCAACTGGTATGGTCGACCGGTATGTCTCCGGAAGACCATACACTTGGTTTTTCGACTGCTGTCGATCAATTACTTTGGATTTTCAGGGTTTCTCCTATCCATTCTAAGTCTAAGCTTTAAGTTAGAGTTATCCCCAACTCATTCGAGTATAGTTTCGATGAATATCCTCTCGGAACTTGAATCTAGGGTTTGACGGCAACTTAGGGTTTTAAGGTCCAATTGGGGTTTTAGATCAATACCTACTTTGCATGGTATTGATCCACCCCTATAACTATCATAGGGTAAGAAGATTGATTCAAACACTTACCGTTGACTAGCGTAACTTGAGCGTCGTCGAACGGTAATGGCGGCACCTTCTTCTTCTTCCTAGCTCCTTCTCCTTTCCAACCTCCTTCTCTTCTCTAGGATTTATGAGAGATAATGGAAAGGATTTGAGGAGGTTTAAGGGTGTATTTATAGGCTAACATTAGGGTTTAGTAACCCTATTAAGATTAGAAAGGTTCAGGCATTAGGGTTTAGGAAAATGGGACCCACAGAGATCCAATTCTGCATCTCCGCACTCAGCTGCACAGAGCTGACCGGTCGACCGGTACCAAGACCGGTACCATCAACCGGTACCAAGGCCGGTACCATCGACCGGTCAACATAAAATGATGACTAATTGACCGTCTTTGATCCGATTTCGTACCTGTTTGTCATCCGCTCGTCCCGTCTGGTCCGGTGATGATCGGAAGACCTGCTATGACACAAAACCAAGGTTTAGACCGGGTTTACAGAGTGCGGGTCTTACAACAGGAACAAACTTAATGAAGATGGCAAAATTGTAAGGAACAAGGCCAGATTGGTTTGTAAAGGATATGCTCAGGTTGAGGGCATTGATTTTGAAGAAACATTTGCTCATGTGGCTAGGTTGGAAGCCATCAGGATGTTTCTTGCCTTTGCAGTGCACAAGAACTTCAAAGTTTATCAGATGGATATAAAGTTAGCTTTCTTAAATGGTGACCTGGAAGAGGAGGTATACATTAAGCAACTAGATGGATTCCAACTGAGTGAGGACCCTACACTTGTTTGTAAACTGAAGAAAGCATTGTATGGTTGAAGCAAGCACCAAGAGCATGGTACTCAAAACTGGATAATTATATCTGTAAGTTGGGTTTCAAGAAGGGTTTGGTTGATAGCAATTTATATGTTAAATTTATTGATGGTAGTCAGACAGTTGTGGTTGTATATGTAGATGATATCATCTTTGCAGGCCAAAAGGATGAATTATGTTAGGACTTTACTCAGAGAATGCAAGATGAGTTTGAGATGTCCATGATTGGGGAACTATCTTTTTTTTAGGTATGCAGATCAGTCAGTTAAAGAATGGATTCTTTTTATCTCAGACTAAATATGTGAAAGAAATATTAAAGAAGTTCACAATGGAAGATTGTACACCAATGAACACTCCAATGATGACAAGCTACAAGCTAAGCAGAGATGATGACTCTCCATCAGTTGACCACACTATATATAGGTTAATGATAGGAAGTCTGCTTTACTTGACTGTTACACGGCCAGATATTCTACAGTCTGTTTACATTGTAGCTAAATATCAAGCTAGCCCAAAAGAGACACACATTGTAGCTGTGAAAGGAATTTTTAGATATCTGAAGGGGACTATGGACTATGGTCTTTGGTATGCAAAAAGCAAGGATCTGGAATTATCTTCTTACTCAGATGCAGATTGGGCAGGATGTGTTGATGATAGGAAGAGCACTAGTGGAGGTGCTTTTTATCTTGGCAGAAATTTGGTGGCTTGGCACAGTAAGAAGCAGGAGTCAGTGTCATTATCTACGGCAGAGGCAAAATACATTGCAGCTACCTCATGTTGCACACAGGTATTATAGATGAAGCAAATGTTGAAGGATTTAGGCATTGAGTCAGAAAAACCTATTTCTATGTTTTGTGATAACACTAGTGCCATAAATATATCTAAAAATCCAGTTATCCAGGACGGAGCACATAGCCATTCGGTATCACTTCTTGAGAGAGAAGGTCCTAGAAGGAGAAGTTCAATTAGAGTTTACACCCGTAGCAAAGTAGATTGCTGATACCTTCACAAAGACACTTCCCAGAGAACAGTTTGATTATTTGAGACAGAAGTTGGGAGTGATTATCCTCCCCAAGCATTGAGGAGCTTGGAGTAAGGGGAGCAGTGTTTGATTGTTCTATTTTTTGCTCCCTATGTAGGACTCAGGGGGAGTTCGTTGGTATTTTTCTGTGTTACTATGGTGTTGAGTTAATGTTTATGAATCTCCCATAGGATTGGGAAGATACGGTGGGCACTCCTATGTGGCATTTCCCTTTGTTCTTGTTGTCAAAGGGGGAAAAATATTTCATGCATGTGTGAGGTTGCCAACAATTCCAAAGGGGGAGATTGTTGACATTTGGATTGTAATTGTTGACAAAATTGGCTTAGTTTGAGGAGAGAGAGAGTGTCTGTGGACCCCACTGGTAGTGTGGCCGTGTTTCCATTGGTCTGGCAGTGTTTCTGAAGTGTTGCGACATCTTGAAGAATGAAATAAAGAAAGAAATATGTAGAGAGAGAAAGAGGAGAGAGAAAGAAGAGAGAGGATGAGGAGAGAGAAAATTAATGGGTGGGACCCACTGAGCCAAGGTGGCATGCCACCATGGCAGCCAGCCTGGCCATGGGCCACGGCACCATAGTGGCAGCCAACCACATGGCCAGCCGCATGGCACAACAGCAGGCAGCAGGCCCACTGCCGCATGCCATGCACCAAGCTTGCAACAGGTAGTGTGCCATGCTACCAGCCAGCACCCGCAAGCCCCCCAAGCCGCAGGCCTCACAGCCGCAAGCAAGCAGCAGGCCCGCGTGCATGTCCTGGCCCTCGTGTAAGCACTGATGCTCGCATGCAAGGTGTTCGACTTATTGTCCAAGAGAGAGAAAGCAAACCTCGGTTACAGAGGTCATTTAGAGTGTTTCCAGGGGTGTTTTGGGTATCTAACAAAAGTCAAGATGCAAGATCGGCGACAAAAATGAAGCCACGACATCCAGATTCCAAATCAGTGACCCTGGAAAACATGGGCTAATGTGTATCACAGATATCACGCTTTGATCCTATCACGCGGTCTGTTATTGGCTGTGCGCAGCTTATAATGGTGCATCGCGTTTCACGGAATCGGCGCCTTTATTCGGTGTGGCGCGTTCATCGTGCGACAGCGGATCAGATCCAGATCCAGTGGCTCACGTAATCTCCGATCGCGCCTGACGCTAGTTATTCGAATCCAAAGGCCATAATCAAATCCCGCCTTTTTGAGTGATATCTAACGGCCAGTAGTAAAGATACTCTGATCAGCCAATCAGAACACGACAACGAATCGGCGGCGCGGCTACGGTGCAAGTTTTGTTTGGAAAGATTCTCTTTCCTTATTTGTTATTGGCCGAACTTCAAACTGCAATAACTTCTTCATCTGAGCTCCAAATCAGTCCGTTCAAGTTGCAATTTCTATATTTTTGGATGCTCTACCTATTGGGCATCGTGGGGGGAGTCAAATTAGGGTAGAGAAAAATCGAAAAGAGTGCTTTAAAGCTCAAGAGAAGGATTTTCTAGGTTTTCATGCCCTGTGGGATGATTCATCACCAACTACCTCTTCTCTGCTCATCAATGGATTGCTGAATCCCTATGAGAGGTTGGTAGACTATTTATTTTTCCATTCTTAGTGACTATGGGTTGTGTGGAGGAGATTGGAAACCTATGATCAAGATGTGCTCTATGAATCAAGTTTTACTGTCAATGAAGGCTGCTCAAAGTTTCTCAAAGCAGTGTGGAGCTTCAAAAATTATTGCTGGCTATTCAAGAATATCGGTTGTGAGATTTTCTCATTCCTTATTTTTTTTAAATGTTTTCTATGCACTGTATGCTAGTATAGGTGAAAAGAAAAAGTAAAATACCTATCTAGTTTGTGGGTTTCATTATAGGGCAATTCTTATAAGCCCCAAAAATATTTTATTTGTAGTGTGTTCAGTGGGTGCTGGACATTGGCTGTTTAGCCTGAATCTTGGCATTGTGACGCCCTCTCAGTTTTATGCTGGGAAAATCTAGGGTTAGTATCCTTGTCTGTAAGAGACTAAAAGTTGAGTATTGAGTAAGTACAGAGCCCGTGGGGCATTACTCCGTGGACTAGTCATCACATACTGCGGTGGTGAACCACGTAATATCTCTGCGTTTTTTGTGTTTGCTTTCTGGTATATTTTGGAGTGTGTGGAATGGCTTGCAGGGTGGGTGTGCAAATCTAGTAGACCTGGCCACTGAGTGGTAGTGAGGTGGATTTTCATACGGTTGTGTGTATATAATAAATCAGATATCCATCAGCTTCGGGCAGTAGTGAATTTATCAGAGAAAAGTTTCAGACACTGATTCACCCCCCTCTCAGTGTCAAAGAATGACATTATGAGCCTCTTGGAAAAGGTACGTACTGTACCATTGTTGAAACGATTCTGATAACTATTTTTTGTAGTTTTTGTTGTTGGCACAATCTTTCTGGCAGCTAGAAACTTGGGAGGAAGGCTTAATTCTGAATGTAAAGTTGAACTCTAATTATTTATAAATCAATTTTGTTTGCCTTGGCCTGACCAATACGCTGACTTGGTTTGCTCGGAACCGAAGTTTGATTTTTCTTATGAAATGAATTACTTTTAGTTGCATACTATCTCTGATAAAACTGATTATCTTAACACCCCCCCCCCAACTGTTTCAGAGGAGCGTAATTTGACTCGATTGAATCATTCTGTTAACTTATGCATAAAGGAAAGACGAGAAAATATTTACGTGGTTCAAACTTCTACCACAGAAGTCTACTCCACGGTGAGAATCCCCAAGTTCTTCATACTTCTTGGGGAGGTTTATTATCCTTTAAATAGAGGAAATAATACAAGGGAAACTATCCATAGATAGTAATACAATCCATACAATTTGTACACCAACCAAATCAGTCTACTCAACTTTCCTTCTATAAGAGATCTTATCACAATCACCTACCCACCAACCAAATTACCAATCTTGCATCAATCATACCAACCAACTTTCCTTCAATAGAAGATCTTACCACGATCATGCTCAATCTAGCATGATCATTATCTAGCTAACACATTCCTACCTTCCTGTTGCATTTTCATTTATTATGCACCTCTAATCAGTATATATTCCCCCCCCCCCAACCCCAATAAATAAATAAATAATAAGACTGATCATTATATAATAGTAATGAAGATTACTTATAACCTTTGATTTCTATTTTTTGGGAACAAAGATAAATAATCTTACCTTGTACTTATCCAATGTCATGCAGTCCAACATGGTGTCACCGTTTTCTGCCCATCAACAGCAACTTGCAATGTTGGCACATCAGCAATCCATTCTCATGGCTGCCACAGCTAAGCTAAATCCAGTGGTGGGGCCTCAACATTCCCTGGCAATTCTCAGCAACCTACCTGTAATGGCATCCATGCAGTTGGCGCCAGCCCGCCAACTCAAAACTGGTCTAATGTTGGCTATCAAGTATCTGGATTGACTGTGCCAGGAGTTGGATACAATGTGTTATTCTAGAACTATATACAGGTAAAGCTGTTCAAAAGCCTACTTGAAACTGTTGAACAGCGATGTGTCAAATAAATCTGTAACCTAGTTTGCTTCTTTGCTCTTGTTCTATACTAGGTGGGAAACATTAGACCAACAAATATAGCAATGAATTCGGTTCCTTTTCCATCTTCCAGGTAAGCTCCCACCCTTTAAATTTTTAATCATTCGGGCCCTCGGATGTATTTATTCATAATTTGAAAGAATTTAGTATCAGAAAATGATGATACTTTTGGATAGCATAAGTGCATCAGGCGCATGCCCTAATCTTGTTCCTCTATTGCAGCATGTTTGGCTCAACCAATGGAGTAGCTACCACTGGAGTCAGTAGGCCTTCCTCCTACTAAATCAACGAAAGAATATGATTTCTCATCATTAACGCAGGGAATGTTCCCAAAACCATAAAGCAGTCAGAGAGTTGAGAGGGGAAAAAAATATTTTTTTCGTCTTACCAACCACACCAGGTTACTATAAATTTACAGGAATATAGCCCTTGGAGGGGAATCTGCTATATTGGGGTCATAAGCTCTTTTGTAGACGCAGTTTCAATTTTTATTTTTCTTATATTATGCCTTTTCCCCTTAAATCTTCGTTTGTACCAGTAGTATATTCGGATCAATAAAGATGGGTTGAAAATTGTTTGAATCGTTTCTTCTCTGGGAAGTGGAGGTGCGACTGTTCCTAATTTGTTGTAGTTGCAATTTAAATAGGGGTTTTCTATCGGACTCCGGCTGGCGCCAAGAGAGCTCCAACTCTATTTAACAGACTCTCATTGGGCCGTTACGAAAACCACAATATATAAGGGGCAGTTTTGGAATTTGAGAAGGGAGTGGTGAGGGTGTTTTGTGCAATCCAACACCGACTGCCTCAATTAGAATATCCCTTTAAATAAAGCATTTGATCTTTAGGCCCAGTTTGTTTTTTTGTAAAATAATCTGTGTAAATGATATTTTGTATGAAAATTTCTCTATGTAAAATCTTTCTACTTTTTTTTAATACCTGCCTTGCAATTTATTTTGAAAATCCTATAATTGAGAAGAAAACTTTTCTTTTCCATCATTTTACTAGAAAACAAACGGGAGCAAATTGAAACCCAAACTTCAATTTGGATACCTATTATTCTGATTGTTTCATCATATGGTAGTTTTTTTTGGTTCTTGTTTTTGTTTTTGTTTTTTTGTTTTTTTTTTGTTTTTGGCAACCTATACAGCTCAAATGACATTTGGAATTTGCGTCATGTGTGTCAAATTTTGGTATAAACAGAGTTGATAAAATGACAAAAGAATCCTAGATCATTTCTGCATAAACGCAACTAACCAAATGACAAAAGGGAAAAAAAATGTTGAAATCCTTGTTGTAATTAATTGTGGGGATGGTGGGGGGGTGTTAGGTTGGATTTGCATTGTTGTTATAATTGAAATGGAAAAGGATTTCTTATTGTAAAGAACGGATAAATCCATTTAATTTTCTTATGTTTTTAAAGAAACACAATTTGCTTATGTTATTAAGGAAACATGAGAGGCATTCATCAAATTAGAGGTGGTTTGTTTTTCTTTTTTCTTTTTGGGTAGGAAACGTTTTGAAGAATTAAAAAGAGCAAGGCCCAAGGCATCAACCATTACATAACTCAAGAAGCCAAGGAGAGGACAGCGGCCATATTGTCATTTGCACAATTGACAAGGCCTTCCAGACAAGAGAATGAGCCGCTTCATTGGCATCCCTTGGAACAAAATGGAAAGTACAGGACTCAAGATACAGAGCATGGTGTTTGATATCCTTGACCACATTAACAATATCCAAATCTAGTAGAGTACTTCATGGGGTGAGACAAAGAACCAGATTTTTGCAATCGGATTCCACTCAAATACGCTCCCCCTCCAAATTCAATTGCATGTAATAACCCGAACTGGACTAGACCGGACTGCTAGAGCCTCCCCATCAAGACAAAGGAAAAGGATCCCGATTGAGAGACTATGAGAATAGGGGAGCCAGAGTGCCCTCTAATACGACTGCAGCAGGGCCGTTAGTTTAACCTAGGCTCGCTCTAACCCTAACTCAGGCCTAAAAAGGTCAACCCAAGAACTACCTGCCAGGCTTAGCCTAACCCAAACCCGCCCTGATTGGCCATGATCAAGCCTAATCGGGTTGGGTTGGCCCTGATTGACCCTGACTCATGATCAATCTTCTCTTTTGTGATTGTTGTGAGCAGTAAGTTGAATCTTTACTTTTGGGGTTTGATGGGAATTGGGAAATTTAGAACTGAGGAAATCATATACAATTATATATCACAAAAATGACGGAAAATATCAGCCACACCCTCTATAGTAACACCCCCTAAAGATATCCAAACATTAATTAGTCTAATAGAATAGTTAAAAAGACATTTTTACCCCAACACAATTCTTTTGATTTTTTATTTTCTTCTTTATTTTTGCATTTTAGTTTGCAACTTCTTTCTTCTTGCAGAAGAAACTTGATAACTGTATAATTTTATATTTTTTATTCCTTTTGCATTATGATTTTTAGGGTGTTTTATACCTTATTGAGCTTAATAGAATTTATTTTATGAGTTTGGTATATTTTAGAAATCTTGTTAATTAATTAATAAAAGATTTGCACTCTTAATAATAACGTTTTGAATTTCATGTAGGATTCTGACATGGAAAGAGTTCGTTTGGGCTTCCAAATGTGATTTTAAAATCTAATCTGGAAAATTGATCCAAATCTAAACCAGAGAAGGAAGGTTGCTACACACGGAAGGTTCACTATTGGAAGGCCTTGATTGATTATTAGAAATCTTGAGGAGAATATACACAACTATGGAATCTTACAAAATTTGGTAGATTTGGGGGTGACAATTATTTAATAATGGAATGATTTTCATCTAATCTAGGAATGAAGATTTTGTTTAATTTTTATTTCCATGTAATAAGGTTGTCAAATCTAGGCATACAAATTTTAGTCTTGTATTTTGGCTATTTAAATAATGTAAAGCCTATGTAAAGAACATTCAAGAGTGATTGAGAAAGAAGACAATGGCTGAAGAACAACTCTCTTTCTTTTGTGTTCTTAAAGAAGTCATGTGTGGCTAACTTTCTTATCTTTGGTTAGACGGAGCTGAAGCCATCATTGTAAACTTGTGAGACTTGTTTTTATTTATTGATTTTTAATTGAATATTTGTTTTTCTTCCAATTTATGTGTATAATGATTGATGAATGGGTTGATTAGGAGTACTACTAATTGATTTATTTATTTAATCAATTGTTATATTAGAATTGAATTGCTATCAATTGATTCTATGTCAGTGGCAATGGAGATTTATGTTAATGGACAAGTTAATGTTATATTCCTAGGAGAAATCAGATTAAAATAATTAAACCACGCTGGTGTGTGTTTAACGTTTAATTTCAATCGTCTTTCCAATTGTTATTGTTATTCCTGAATCAAATCGAGAGCCTAGTCTTGAGATTGATTTAAGAGTAAGGGTGCTATTAATAAGCTATCTTTTAATAGACTAATCTTAAGGAAAGACTAAGGATTTTAGGTCTAGTCCTAATTTTCTTGATTGATTATTCAATTAGAATTGATTATCCTTTATGTCGATGAACAAGTTTATGAAGATGGTGTAAGTATCCTTTTGACCGAAGTTTTCTCTTATTGGTTTAATCTTTGATATTTGTATTACCTTGCTCTTTATTCTTGCATTTTAGATAATTAATTACTATTTTTTTCTACTGTAAACATGCCCCCCTCCATACATAGAATAGCCAATGAAGTTGTGCTAATAAGATTAATCAGAATCTGTTTTAGTACAACAATTGGTTACTTTCTGAGTCTTATTTTATTTTCATTTGTTTTTTTTTCTCTCTTTAGGTTAATTAAACATTTTAATCTTGATCATACAATCCTTGTGGGTTCGACTCTTACTTGCTACTATCTACGTTTCAAAGTAAGGTAATTTAATTTGAGCGCTCGACACGCATCAAATTTTGGCGCCGTTGTCGGGGATTGTTTTGATTAAATTGATTTGTTTGGTTATTTAATTGATTTTTTTTAATTTTTTATTATCTGCTTGTTCTCTTAAGTGAATGACCCGATCTTCTCATTTGGGAGAGTTGCAATTTGATCCAGAAATAGAAAGAACTCTGCACAAGCTAAGGAGAGAAAGTAGAAAGACAGCAAAAAATTCTTCACCAGGCAACAACGTAGCCATTGATTTAGCTTCTGGCAGCACTAGTAATTCAGACTTTGAAGAAATGGCAGACAACAACAACCGCACTCTTAAGGAGTTAGCGGCTCCTAATCTGAACCAACAACCACTCTGCATCGAGTATCCTAATCTTGATGTTGCCTTTGAACTTAAATCTGGTCTAATCCATCTCCTTCCTACTTTTCGTGGTCTTGCAGGTGATGACCCACACAAGCATCTAAAAGAATTCCATGTGGTATGTTCGAGCATGAAACTAACCGGAATTTCTGAGGAGCAAATCAAGTTGAGGGCGTTTCCATTCTCATTAGCAGACAATGCAAAAGATTGGCTTTATTACTTGCCATCAGGATCCATTACCACATGGAATGAGATGAGGCGGCTTTTCTTGGAAAAGTATTTTCCAGCTTCAAGGACAACCAATATTCGAAAGGAAATCAGCGGTATTAGGTAATATAATGGAGAAACACTTTATGAATACTGGGAGCGATTCAAGAAGCTTTGCACCAGCTGCCCTCATCACCAAATTAGCGAGCAATTACTCATTCAATACTTCTACGAAGGGCTTTCTCATACTGATAGGGGTATGATTGACGCAGCGAGTGGAGGAGCATTAGTGGATAAAACTCCAAGGGCAGCTCGTAATTTGATTGCAAATATGGCTGCTAACTCTCAACAATTTGGTGTAAGAAATGACCCTCCATCGAACAAGGTTAATGAGGTAAGCACTTCTTCTCTTGAATTAAAAATTATAGAATTGTCTTCACTTGTTCGTCAATTGGCTGTGGATAAGGTACAACAGATTTAGACTTGTGGAATTTGCTACATCGCGGGACACCCAACTGATATGTGTCCCACGCTTCAAGAGGAATCTACAGAGCAAGCAAATACTGTGGGTGGATTTCCAGGACAACCTCAACGTAAGTACGATCCACACTCAAATACTTACAATCCGAGATGGAGGAATCACCCAAATCTCAGCTATGGTAATCAAGATGGCCCCAATCGTCAGTATGGGTATCAACAAGGCCAACAACCTTTTCAATCCAGACAACAAGCACCTTCAAGTTCAGGTATGACCTTGGAAGATATTGTTAAAACACTTGTCAATGATTCATTACAATTTAAACAGGAAACAAGGGCAGGTATAAAGAACTTGGAGACTCAAATAAGCCAACTGGCCACTTCAATGAGTAGACTAGAGGCTCGAGGCTTGGGAAAGCTACCTTCGCAACCGATGGTAAATCCGAAGGAAAATGCAAATGCCATAATCTTGAGAAGTGGAAAAGAAGTGGAGAATATAGAAAAGGAAAAAGAGAAAGAGACCTCAAAATCAGCTCCGACATCTATTTTCTCATCTGGGGTAAACTCTAAACCTTCTATTTTCTCTATTCCTATTCAACCTCCTTTTCCTAGCAGGTTTGCTCATTCTAGAAAGGAAGAAAAAGAAAAGGAGATGTTGGAAATTTTTCGAAAGGTAGAGATAAATATACCTCTTATTGAAGCAATTAAACAAGTGCCACGGTATGCTAAATTTCTTAAGGAATTGTGCACATCCAAGAGAAAATTGAAAGGAGATGAAAAGGTAAGTATGGGTGAAAATGTCTCAGCCATTATTCAACGGAAGCTTCCCCCTAAGTGTAGAGACCCAAGTACATTCACTATCCCATGCAAAATAGGTAACACCAATTTCAATAGAGCTATGTTAGATTTAGGAGCATCAATTAATGTCATGCCTTATTCAATATATGCTTCATTAAATCTAGAACCTTTAAAAGAAACTGGTGTAACTATTCAATTAGCTGACAGATCAAATGTATATCCTGAAGGTGTGATTGAGGATGTGTTAGTTCAAGTTAATGAATTGGTATTTCCTGCTGATTTTTATGTATTAAAAATGGAGGATGACTTATCTCATAATTCTACACCTCTTTTGTTGGGTAGACCATTTTTTAAGACTGCTAAAACAAAAATAGATGTTCATGATGGTACCTTATCTATGGAATTTAATGGCGAGATAGTTCGCTTTAATATTTTTGAGGCTATGAGGTATCCTAGTGATATAAATTCTGTTTTTGCTATTGATATAATTGATTCTGTGGTATAACAAGTTTTTGAATTAAATGGTGAAGATGAGTTGATGGTGGCCATTAGCAAACATTTGAATGACATGGATTTCAATTCAGAATTTGTGTTAAATGCTGAATTAGAGAAGATGTTGATGGCATTGCAGGCCTTACCCCCAATTCCAAAAAGATATGATGTTGCTTACATTGAGTTGCCTATATCTCATACAAGGTTGTTACCTTCCATTGTGCAGGCACCTATCGTTGAGCTGAAACCACTTCCAGACCATCTCAAATATGTCTACTTAGGAGACAATGAAACTTTACCTGTGATAATAGCAAGGGACTTGACCAAGCTACAAGAGGAGAAACTCATTCAAATTTTGAGAGACCATAAGACAGCCATTGGGTGGACAATAGCCAACATCAAGGGAATCAGCCCGGCCATGTGCATGCATCGCATACTTCTTGAGGAGGGAGCCAAACCGATTAGAGAAGCACAACGTAGACTCAACCCTCCTATGATGGAAGTTGTGAAGAAGGAGATATTAAAGCTCCTTGATGTTGGAATTATCTATCCTATCTCTGATAGTAAGTGGGTGAGTCCGGTTCAGGTGGTACCTAAAAAGACGGGCATAAATGTTGTTAAGAATCAAAATAATGAGTTAATCCCTACTAGGATACAAAATGGGTGGCGTGTTTGTATTGATTATAGGAAATTGAATGTTTCAACTCGTAAAGACCACTTTCCTCTTTCATTTATCGATCAAATGTTGGAGAGGTTAGCAGGTCGTTCGCACTATTATTTTCTTGATGGTTACTCAGGTTACTATCAAATTGTGATTGCACCTGAAGATCAAGAGAAAACGACATTCACCTGCCCATTTGGTACCTTTGCTTACCGACGAATGCCGTTTGGTCTTTGCACCGCCCCAGCCACATTCCAGAGGTGTATGGTTAGCATTTTTTTTATTATGTAGAGAACATTATAGAAGTTTTCATGGATGATTTTACTGTTTATGGAGACTCTTTTGATACATGCTTGGATAACCTTACACTTGTTCTTAAGAGGTGTATAGAAACTTACTTTGTTTTGAATTCTGAGAAATGTCATTTTATGGTAACACAAGGAGCAGTTTTAGGTCATGTGATATCTTCTAGAGGTATAGAAGTTGGCAAAGAAAAGATATATCTTGTTCAATCCTTACCTTACCCCACAACTGTGCGGGAAGTGCGTTCCTTTCTTGGACATGCAGGCTTTTATCGACGCTTCATCAAGGATTTCTCGAAAATTTCATTTCCCTTATGCAAGCTCTTACAAAAGGAAGTGGTGTTTGACTTTAATGATGAGTGCAAAAGAGCTTTTGACAAGCTCAAAGAACTGCTAACAACAGCCCCCGTGATTCAATCACCAAACTGGAAACTCCCATTTAAGATCATGTGTGATGCTAGCAATTATGCTATTGGGACTGTTTTGGGTCAACGTGTTGGGAAAGTTGCTCATGCTATCTATTATGCCTCTCAGACACTAACTAAAGCACAGTGTAACTACTCCATAAGGGAGAAAAAGCTATTGGCTATAGTTTTTGCTTTGGAAAAATTTAGATCTTATTTATTGGGAACTAAAGTTATTGTCTATTCTGATCATGCAGCTCTTAGGCATTTACTGGTGAAAAAGGAATCTAAGCCAAGATTGATCAGATGGATCCTTCTTCTTCAAGAATTTGATTTGGAGATTAAGGACAAGAAGGGAGCTGAGAATTTAGTTGCAGACCATCTTAGTCGGGTGGTTAAGGAGGATGATGCGATACCATTACAAGATTTCTTCCCAGATGAACAACTGCTTAAGGTGACAAATGTAGTGCCCTGGTATGCAGATTTAGTCAATTATTTGGCTACCAAAACCTTACCACCAGAGATACCTAGAGTACGAAGAGAGAAAATCAAGAGTGATGCTCGGTACTACATTTGGGATGACCCTTATCTTTGGAAACAATGTTCAGACCAAATGGTAAGAAGGTGCGTACCCAAAACTGAATTTGAATCCATTATTATCTTTTGTCATTCATATGCATGTGGTGGACATTTCGGTTCTAAAAGAACAGCAAGAAAAGTGCTTGAATGTGGCTTATTTTGGCCATCTTTATTTCATGATGCATATATATTTTGTAAGTCATGCACTCGTTGCCAATACTCATGTAATGTGGCCCATAGGGATCAAATGCCACAAACCCCCATACTTATTTGTGAAATTTTTGATGTTTGGGGCATTGACTTTATGGGTCATTTTCCTAATTCTTTTGGCAATGTTTATATTTTACTTGTTGTTGATTATGTGTCAAAGTGGGTGGAAGCAAAAGCCACCCGAACTGATGATTCTAAAGTGGTTGCAAATTTTGTCAAGTCTCACATTTTTGTAAGATTTGGGATCCCACGGGCAATGATCAGTGATAGAGGGACTCACTTTTGTAATCGCACTGTAGCAGCACTGCTTAAGAGGTATGCTGTGACCCATAAGATTTCAACTGCCAACCATCCACAAACTAATGGGCAAGCCGAGATATCTAATAGAGAGGTGAAGTCAATTTTAGAAAAAACAGTTAATCCGAATAGGAAAGACTGGAGTACAAGACTTGACGATGCACTATGGGCTTATAGGACTGCTTATAAGACACCTATAGGGATGTCTCCATATCGGTTGGTTTATGGAAAAGCATGTCATCTACCAGTAGAATTGGAGCACAAGGCATTTTGGGCAATTAAGTTGTGTAACATGGAGACGGATAAGGCGGGGGAGCAACGAAAGTTGGAATTGCAGGAGTTAGAGGAGATTCACAATGAAGCTTATGAGAACTCTCGGATTTATAAGGAAAAGACGAAGGCCTTTCATGATAAAATGATTTCTAAGAAGCAATTTGTTGTTGGACAAAAAGTGCTCCTTTATAATTCAAGGCTTCGGTTATTTCCTGGTAAGTTGCAATCTCGCTGGATTGGTCCTTTTATTGTTATTAATGTCTTTCCACATGATACAGTTGAGATTCAAAGTTTGGACACTCAAAAGATTTTCAAGGTCAATGGATATAGACTTAAACCTTACCATGAAGGTTTTCAAGTTAACTCGTTGGTTGAGAAAGCTATGGACTTAGAAGATCCACTTTATTCAGATTGAGAAAAGCTACAAAGTTGAGTGAACGATGTTAAACAAAAGCGCTACTTGGGAGGCAACCCAAGAAATCAGATTTGCTTTCTTAACCCATTCTCTTTTTATTTATTTATTTATTATTATTTTTTTCATAGATATTATATTTGTATTTGTCTTTTTCTTTGCATTTAGTCTTACATTGGGGACAATGTAAGTTTTAAGTGTGGGGGAATTCTACGATGTGTTTTATTTTTTATTTTTACATGTTGTTAGTACATATTGGTTGTATATAGTAACTGAAAAAAAAATTGACTTCAAATTTTCTTTCAAAAAAAAAAAATTTTTTTTTGACCAGTTACAAGTTTGGATTAATTCTCTAAAGTGACCATGTTGAAACTTTATAAATATGATTAAATTATTGAGATTCTTGAACCTTAGATTAGATATGCAACTAAATTTGAATCACCATCTGAGATAAAGTTTTATTGTTATGTGTCTTTGTATTTCACGTTTGCACCAACTCTTAGTTGTGGGGAATAAACGGTAAGTTTGAGAAATGACAATTACAAAAAAAAAAAAAAAAAACTTGAAAAAGAATAAATAACTACTTCAATGTCCAAAATATCTCAAAAAAGAAAAAAGAAAAATTGAGATGATGGTTATAAGCAGTTTAATTGACTAAGTCTGATTTTGTGGCCTTTGTTACTTGAGTTATTAAGTCCTAGGGGTGTCTCTACACCTAGTGCCCTAAAGCCAACTAGTTTGGGAGTCACTGACCCAACACTTGCTACATGGGTAACTTAGAAAGCCTAAGAAATAAACATTACACAAGTCGATAAAAAAAGAAAAATTGAGATGATGGTTATAAGTAGTTTAATTGACTAAGTCTGATTTTGTGGCCTTTGTTACTTGAGTTATTAAGTCCTAGGGGTGTCTCTACACCTAGTGCCCTAAAGCCAACTGGTTTGGGAGTCACTGACCCAACACTTGCTACATGGGTAACTTAGAAAGCCTAAGAAAACGGACATTGCACAAGTCAATAAAAAAAATGGTATTATTTTTCTTGAAGTATACTATAAAGCCCCTTACTAATTGAGTTACATCACTTCACACTTCACACTATAGATGCATATTAATATGAATTTGTTGAAGATGGTGACTAAAATAAATTTATTGTATCTTTGATAAGATTTAAGTTTTCTATTGATTTTAATTATGTTTATGGGTTATAATTGTGGAGTACTTAAGATTTTATTTAATTCTTGTAATTTGTCAAATCTAAAAATATTTTTCTTTGAATTTTGTAGGTAGATTCACTGCAAACCCTCACGAGATACAACTCGTCCACTAGGGGTAACCTAGGGGTTCAATGGCTTGTTGTACATGCTAAGTGCAATCATGGTTCCTACGAAAGTGGAATAGTTTATGATTTTTTTTATTTTATTTTGCCCGAGGACGTGCAAATGCTAAGTGTAGGGAAATTTGATAAGTGTATAATTTTATATTTTCTTATTCCTTTTGCATTATGATTTTTAGGGTGTTTTATACCTTATTGAGCTTAATAGAATTTATTTTATGAGTTTGGTATATTATAGAAATCTTGTTAATTAATTAATAAAAGATGAAAATTCTAGCACTCTTAATAATAACGTTTTGAATTTTATGTAGGATTCTGACATGGAAAGAGTTCGTTTGGGCTTCCAAATGTGATTTTAAAATCTAATCTAGAAAATTGATCCAAATCTATACCAAAGAAGGAATGTTGCTACACACGGAAGGTTCACTATTGGAAGGCCTTGATTGATTATTGGAAATCTTGAGGAGAATATACACAACTATAGAATCTTATAAAATTTGGTAGATTTGGGGGTGACAATTGTTTAATAATGGAATGATTTTCATCTAATCTAGGAATGAAGATTTTGTTTAATTTTTATTTTCCATGTAATAAGGTTGTCAAATCTAGGCATACCAATTTTAGTCTTGTATTTTGGCTATTTAAACAATGTAAAGCCTATGTAAAGAGCATTCAAGAGTGATTGAGAAAGAAGACAATGACTGAAGAACAACTCTCTTTCTTTTGTGTTCTTAAAGAAGTCATGTGTGGCTAACTTTCTTATCTTTGGTTAGACGGAGCTGAAGCCATCATTGTAAACTTGTGAGACTTGTTTTTATTTATTGATTTTTAATTGAATATTTGTTTTTCTTTCAATTTATGTGTATAATGATTGATGAATGGGTTGATTAGGAGTACTACTAATTGATTTATTTATTTAATAATTGTTATATTATAATTGAATTGCTATCAATTGATTCTATGTCAGTGGCAATGGAGATTTATGTTAATGGACAAATTAATGTTATATTCCTAGGAGAAATCAGATTAAAATAATTAAACCATGCTGGTGTGTGCTTAACATTTAATTTCAATCGTCTTTTCAATTGTTATTGTTACTCCTGAATCAAATCGTGAGCCTAGTCTTGAGATTGATTTAAGAGTAAGGGTGCTATTAATAAGCTATCTTTTAATAGACCAATCTTAAGAAAAGACTAAGGATTTTAGGCCTAGTCCTAATTTTCTTGATTGATTATTCAATTAGAATTGATTATCCTTTATGTCGATGAACAAGTTTATGAAGATGGTGTAAGTATCCTTTTGACCGAAGTTTTCTCTTATTGGTTTAATCTTTGATATTTGTATTACCTTGCTCTTTATTCTTGCATTTTAGATAATTAATTACTGTTCTTTTCTACTGCAAACATACCTCCCTCCATACATAGAATAGCCAATGAAGTTGTGCTAATAAGATTAATCAGAATCTGTTTTAGTACAACAATTGGTTACTTTCTGAGTCTTATTTTATTTTCATTTTTTTTTTTTCTCTCTTTAGGTTAATTAAACATTTTAATCTTGATCATACAATCCTTGTGGGTTCGACTCTTACTTGCTACTATCTACGTTTCAAAGTAAGGTAATTTAATTTGAGCGCTCGACACGCATCAAAACTCTTTGGCTTTATCCCCTTTCTTCCACGACTTCTCTATTCTCTGGCATCATCCCTTTTCTAACGTTGTGGTTTTCAAATCTTTCAACATTTGGTTTTCAAATCCCACTATTGTAGGGGTGAGATGAGTGTGCCAAATCTTCAGCAACAGATTCGGAAAAGGTAAAGGGTTGTGGCTGCCAGGAGAAAGGAGATTCGAAAGGGAGGGGGATTTCATTGAGAAGAGGCTAGGAAAAAGGCATGAGCCGCAAGGGGAATGGCATTCTGCAGTTGCAAGTGAGTGTGAGTGATGCCAAAAAAAGAATGATAGCTGTTGCGAAAAGAAGGAGTTGCAAGTGAGTGTGAGTGAAGATGTGAGAGAGAGCCGTGACTAAATGAGAAGAAATAGGGATGAGTGAGAGAAGAAATAGGGAAGAAAGAGAGAAGAAATAGGGAAGATGGATATAAGAAATAGGAGAGGGAGTCTACAGGTGATAGCAGAGAGAAATAGGGAAGAAAGAGAGAAGAAATAGGAGAGGGAGTCCGTGGGTGATAGTAAAGAGACATAGGGAAGGTCGTTTGAAAATTTGAATCATGGATATACTTTACATAGTCAACACCATCACTCGAGTGTGTGTGTGTGTGTGTGTGTGTGTGTGTGTGTGTGTGTGTGTGTGAGAGAGAGAAAGAAAGAGAGAAGGAGAAGGGAAGAGAGGAGGGAGTGGATACTGTTGTCTTTGCAGGAGATGGTATTGTCGATTCTGAAGTTCTTCGCTAGCAACGGCAAGCCGATTTCAAAGTTCGTCAATATACCCTAAATCCCTTAACAATTTTAGGTTTTTTTAAATTAAAAATGTAAAATGGTAAATTAATGTTGAGGGGTAGTTTTGTCATTAACGAGTTTAAGACGGTGAGACGTCATCGGTTAACAACCATGATTTAATGGAGGGGGTTTAATTGATCCATGTTTTCAAAAGTAGGGGGTATTAGTAATATTATCATGAAAAAAGGGTGGTAGGTGAGATAAAGCCATACTACAGGGAGTGTGGCTGATATTTTCTCTCTCTCTCTCTCTCTCTCTCTCTCTCTCTCTCTCTCTCTCTCTCTCTCTCTCTCTCTCTCTATATATATATATATATATATATATATATATACACACAGGCCCAGCCCTACCAAAGTTTACCAAAACATGGACCTAAACCCAACGATGTCCGGGCTCATGGCTGGTTTGAGTTCACATGGCCAAACTTGCACCCTTACCTTCTAATAACATTGTTAACCAATGACATAAATAGAAGAATATGGGCCCATTCATAGGCCCATTCTAGATGCGTCAAAGGATAAGTGGCTGTTGGTTTGATTCATTGGACAGGTGGTAGTAGAGAATTAGTTTTTTTTTTTTAATCACTTATCCATTTTTACTCTCCGAATGTAATTAGAATTCCACCCTCTCTTCTAAGTTCCCTTCTTCTTAATTTGAATAAAACTACTTCTCTTTGTTAGGATATGACTATTTTTTTTTTATTTTTTTAGTCATGAGAGTTCTTGTCATTTGACATGTGAAACTCTTATTTACTTTGTCATGGTGGGTTATTGCTAAAGAACTTGTCCAATTGGTTCCTCAGTTGTCAAAATTTTCAATATCTCAACATCACCACCATGACCCCGCTGTCTTTAACATAACTCCCCCAAACTTAATGATCCAATCCGCAATCAGCCCCACCAAACATCCATTATTTGGTTTCTCCCCCAATTCCATTCCCTAAGGCCCACATTTTAAATATCCAAAACTTTCCAGAATCCATGTTTACTGATAACCCATTGTATCAGCCTTCCTCATCATATTAAATTAAACACCTCACCCTCCTCTTCTGATCAAGAAGGAACAATTGTCAACAGAGGTAATTTTGTATCATTAGGTCCCACAATGGCTGGGGAAAATCAGTCCCATGGATCACAATGAAAATCCTAAGTTGGAATAGTCAAGGATTAGAGAATCCCTTGACAATTCATGCCCTATTTTAATCTCCTTAAATGTGATAACCCAGATGTCATTTCTCTCATGGAGACAAAAAATAATCAGCAATCTGTTGAGAAAATTCTAAAGAAGATCAGATTCAAAATCAATTTTTTTGTGAACCTAATTGCATATGCTGGGGTCATGCCCTCCTGTGGAATGATCGGTTGAATATTTCCATTCTCAAATCTAGTCTAAGATTCATCAACTTTGTTATCCAGATTCTTAATCAGCCAGATATCTTTATTACATGCATTTATGGTGAGCCTTCCAAGTCTGGTTGACAACAGGTTTGGGATCAGATCTATTCTATATATTCTCAAAATATTGGTGATTGTCTGTTAGAAAATAATTGATGGGGTTTCATTACATAATCCTATCTCTACATACAGATACCTAGAACACAATGAGATAAGTAATCAAATAAATTAAACTGATTCATACCTTTTGCATACCATTGATTTCCAACCGTTTACTTGTGACAACCTTTGGGTTGGAGTCTTCCACAACCTGTCCACTAGATCTATCTTCTCCTTTGCTATGGGTGTTAATGGAGAGATCACAATAGCAATTATGGGGACTCCTAACCATAGTATTTATAATACTATCCCATAACCCTAATTCATTCCTATAATGAATAGGAAATGTATATCTCTAGCAAGTGACAAACATTGTATATACCTACCTGCCTACTGAATAATGTGAGATCCCCACTGGCAAATTAGACAAGTCAACAGTGTTGACCAAATAAGATCTCCAAAAAAAAGATCTTACATTGGCTTTGCATTGGAGATTACAACTCTCGTCTTATTTGGCAGGAAAATATTAGAGGTAATTTTATTTCTTCAGAGATTGCTTAAATTATAGACATTTCATTAATTCTTGTCATCTCATGGAAATAAAATCTCATGGGGCTATCAATACATGGAACAAAAAAAGGAAATGATAAGATAATATCCGTATCAAACTTGACCATGCTTTGTCTAGTCCAAGCTAGCTGTAGAGATTTACTAATACTGTAGTGTTTATCAAACAGCATCTATCCTTTCTGTTTTGAGGCCATGTGGGTAAGACACCCCAACTGTGATAGAGCCATCTCCAAATGATGGAATACTTCCTATACTCATGTTATGACTTCACATCTCCACAAAAAATTTGAACATTGTAGAGTGACTCTAAAGAAATGGAACAAAGATGTTTTTGGTAAGGTTCAATCTAATATCGTTCACCTCAAGAATGAATTTGAAAAGATTCAATCTTCCCTTACCAAAGATTTCTCAATTTCAAAATAAGCTCAAATTATTCTAAAGCTAGAGGAAGAGCTTATTAGGGAGGAAATTTTATAGAAACAGAAATCTAGAGTTGATTGGTTAAAATCTGGGGATTCTAATACCAAATTCTTTCATGCCACTACAATCCAAAGGAGAAACTCGAACAAAATTTTGTAGCTCAAACTTACTGATGGTTCTTGGACAAACAATGAGAATGACATCAAAGAGGCCTTCTTACAACATTTTCAGCAAAACTTTTCATCTACTGAGGTTCAATCTAGTATATTAATGCAGTTCTCCAATCGATTCAAGCAAGGGTTCCTTCTAACCTGAATGATATTCTTTGTGGTCTTCTTTCTTTTGATGAAATTCATCATGCTGTTTTTTCTATGGCTTCCTTGAAATCCATGGGGCTGAACGGTTTCCCCCCTTATTTTTTATATAACTATTGGGACATTGCAAAAGATGAAATTATCAAATTTATTCTGGATTATTTCTCCACATGAATTATGCCAAAGGAGCTTAATCGGACATAGATCTATCTCATCCAAAAAGTTAATGATCCGGATTCAGTGGAGCATTTCAGACCTATAAGCTTATGCATTGTGTGCATAAAGATTATTTCCAAGCTGATGGTCTTGAGATTGAAGCCTTTTCTAGATGAGCTTATTAGTTCCTCACAGTATACTTTCATTCCAAATAGACTTATTTCTGATAAGATTCTTATAGCCCATGAGGTTTTTAATTTTATCAAGAAAAAGAAAAAAAGGAAAATAAAAGGCTTTTATGGCTCTAAAGATTGACTTATAAAAGGCCTATGACAAGCTTGTTTGTAATTTCATTGAAGACCTATTACTTCAGCTTGGCTTTGCTTCCTATTAGGTGAACCTTGTGTTGAACGTCATCAAATCTGTTTCTTATACTCTTATTATCAATGGGAGTGAGTATGGAAATTTTTGCCCTTCTAGAGGAATTCGACGAGGGGATCTTCTTTCACCAACTCTTTTTATTTTATTTTATTTTGGTAAAAAACTCTTTTTATTTTATCTTCTCAAGCCTTATCCTCTTTTATTGATAAATCAAATGAGATTGGAGATATTTAAGGTATCTATCTTTGCTCTTCCTCTCCTCCTCTTACTCACATCTTGTTCGTGGATGACTATTTACTTTTCTCCCAAGTTAAGCTTGATCATGTGATGGCTTTTAAAAAGTGCTTGGACATTTTCCGTAGTGCTTCTGGGGAGAGTATAAATCTAAAGAAGTCATCTCTTACATTCAGCCCAAATACCCATTCCAAAATAAAAAGGTAGTTCTCTAGGATCCTGAAATTCCTTATGGGGATGAACCTTCATAATATTTGGGTCCTCCCTCTGAGTTTGGTTCTATAAAGAAGGATGCCTTCAAAAATATATTGGATAAAACCATTAATAAAATGAAAAGGTGAAAATCTCAGCTTCTCTCACATGCTGGTAAAAAGATTCTCATGAAATCGGTCATTCTTTCCATTTCAAACTTTGTTGGATCTCATTTTAAGCTTTCTATGTCATATCATAATACTATCAAAAAAGAGGCTTCAAAGTTTTTGTGGAATTTTGGGGAGGGTAAATATGGTATTCCATGGAAATCTTGAAAGAGATTATGCAGATCGAAAAAAAAAAGGTGGATGGGTTTGCGTGACCTTTTTCTGTAAAATATAACTTTATTAGCTAAATTAGCTTGGCAAATTTGGAAAAATATGGAATCAAATTGAGGAAAATTTTTTAAATCCATATATTTTCCTCTTTTGAATTTTCTGGATGCAAAACCTGGAAACAACCCTTCTCTTGCCTAGAAAAGCATTTTAGATGGCAAATCGGTCCTGATGGAGGGTCTTATTTGGCAAATTGAATTGGGCGATAAAGTCATAATTTGGGAGGATCGTTGGATCCCTTTTATTCCAGGTTGGAAAGTTCAGCACCTCAAGCCTCAATACTACCATATTAACTATGTTAAGGATCTTATTGATCATTATAACGAAACCTGGAGGAGAGATCTTTTAGATACTTTTTTTCATATTGAGGATTCAAAAACCATCCTAAATATAAATCTCTGTATCTTCCCTAAAGAGGATTGTTTAATTTGGAATAAAGCTAAAGATGGTATTCTTATGGTTAAATATGTTTACCATTATCTATCAAACTAGCAGGATAAGATGGATTTGGAAAATCCTCCATCTTCTAAATTAAAATAGTGGTTATTCATTCATAAAGAGGTTTGGAGGAGGATTTGTAACTGTAAATCATTACAAGTTTTTCTTTGGAGGGCATGTAATCAAGGCATAGCTTCTGGTGAAGGTATTGTTTAGAGAAATATTAAGATCGATCAAAGTTGTAAAAGATGTGGTGTTGAGGTTGAGTCCATTGACCATATCCTTCTTATGTGCCCATTTTCTCAAATGGTTTGGTTTAGCTCTTCCTTATCGCATATGGTCTACTTGAATGCAGAATGGAAGCTTCATCAATGGATTTATGATTGGTCCCCCTTTTTTCAACAATCCAAAAGTGAAGCTAATAAGGCTTTCAGTTTTTCTTATTTCTTATGCTCACAACTCTAGAGGGCTACAAGTGATCTTGTTTTCGATTCTCATATCTGGACTCCAATGGAAGTGGTAAAAAAAAGATGAATCCACCCATATGGAGTTTCTTTTGATCACTTCAATGACTGAGAATAATATTGGCTTATTTGATGTCACTATCTCCCTCAAATCTTGGGTCCCTCCTCCTCTAGATTACATCAAGCTAAACTCGGGTGCTAATCTCACTTCAGAGCTTAGTGGTATCGGCTTCCTATTTCGAGATCAAAATGACACAGTTATCAAAGCCTTCTCTTGCCTGATGTTATTCGATTCAATCAAAATTGGCGAGAGTCTTCCTTTGAGAAAGACGATCCAGGTTTCTTTAGACTTGGGATTCTCTAACATTCTCATTGAAGTGGATTGTAAAGGTGTGATTGATTTTATCAACAATAAATCTTTGGCTTGCAATTCCTCCATTTAGCTTATTCTCTTTTTCTTTTATTTCAGGAAATCAGGTAGATGAAAAATTTATTTGAATCTTATTCTCTTTTTCTTTTATTTCAAGTGAAGCAAATAATGTTACTCACACCCTTGCCTGGAAAAGCCTCAACCATTTCGAGGTTGGTTAATTGGCCAATTTTCATTCATTGGCTTCATGAAGTTGTTGTAAATGGATGCATAGGCTTTCTCCATAATATTTTGCAATAGATTCTCTTCTTATAAAAAAAAAGGGACTATTTTTCTTGTGAAACCTTAGACCTATCACTTAATTCATTTTATTTTGTTTATAAACGAGGAGAGAAAAACACATTGATTCTTTTAATTTTTTATTATTTTTCTATTTTGTTACAAGCATAACCCATACCTGATTTATGTTGATCCGTACTAAAGGCTTTGAACAGTGTATCACGGTTTATATTGATAACAGTTGAAGGAGGTAGTTTCATTAGCAAAGCCTATTATGGAGTCACAACTTAGGATTTTGTGGACAAGTAATTTTAAAGCTCCATTGTTCATATGTTGAAATTCAACAGACAGATGATAGTTAAATTATGTTTAGATATTAAGAATAAAAAAAAAAAAAATATATATATATATATATATATATATATATATATATATATATATATATATAAATATATATATATATATATATATATATATCAAAATAATGATGAAAAAATAAAGATTTTATGTATTTATCCCTCTTTTTCGGTCAAAAATTTATGATTAATTTTTTTTTCACAGCTAGACATAAACGTAAGGTCTTAAAGATGCAGTGGGAGACATAGTTAAACCTAAGGTCATAAAAGATGTAATGGGAGTCATAGTTAGTAAATACATTCACAGTAACTAGATGTTCTGCATGTTCCAGAACAAGATGTGGGTAACATTTTAATTAATATTGTTCCCAATAAAACACCTTAACCTCGACTTCTTTTCCTTCGTTAGCTATTGTCTTGTTCTTCTTCACTCTCTCTCCCACTCAAGCTCTCGATCTGCACAAAATTGACTTCCTGAGGGATCAAAATGTGCCTGGTCCCAGAGTTGCCTACATGATGGTGACTCAGCTAGGAAATTTGATGATGAAGCCTAACTAGATGAAAGAAATAGTTGAGACCTCAAGGGATTGGGCTTCAAACCTGAGTCTAGATCGTTTACTGTTATAAAAAAACTTCATGATTTTGATGGGCTAATCTACTTGGGAAGCAAAGATCAAATTGTTGAAGGATTTAGGCTGGTCTGAAGAGTAAATTTTTGCTGCCTTTAAGAAATACCCTGTCCACATGTCATGCCCAAAAAAGAAGATGAGGCTAGGAATGGATTTCTATGCAAATGCATTCAATAGGATGCTTCAGTTGTTTCAAAACATCCAAAGCTTCTAATGTTCAGTTTTAAAGAAAAGCTTATCCCTATATTTGAGGTTTGGAGTGGAGGCCCCAAGGCTATCGATGTAAGCTAGTGTGTCCATTCTCTCCAGCACATAAAGGTTATGGTCAGCTTTGGTGAGTGTGATCAGGCCTTTCCATAGCACTAGCATACATTATACTAGACCCTTTGCATTTGCTATGTGTAATAAGCTGATCATGCATCTTGCTTGCTTGCTTGTCTATTTTCACACGAGCTTAAATTGGAGAGCTCACCCTCGCGTACACAAACTTTTTAGTTGATGTTGCAAGTACTATCATAGCTGATTACATGAATGCCCCAGTTGTCACTTTTATGGCATACATGGATGTGCAAGCTCTGGAAGAAGACGAACATGATGCTGATTGTGAGTGTGATGCAAGCATGTTCGAGTAAGAAGAAGCAAGAGACTTTCTGTCAATTGCTAGAGGAGACTGATGTTTCAGTTTAGTTTTTAAGTTTCTGTAAGACCCACTCTAAAATCCTCACAATTCAGATCTCTCCGTATCAGGTCTTACTGTGCCTACCCTTGGCACCCTATCTTAGGACCCTACATATGATGTAGGTCAGCCCCTTAGGTCACCTAGGAGTACTAGATCATGTGGGAGGAGGTATTTAAAGCCTAGGAAGCATCACCATCAAATTGGGCCCATGAAACTAGACCTAGATGTGCTTCAAGTCCAACCGGAGGAACGTTCCTCCGCTTGACTTCTACCGGTTGAGCAAGAGTAGGACACTCTCTCTCTATGAGTCATATAAAGGGAGGGCTCACTTTCCTTTTACCTCTCTTGTTGAACCATGGGAGAATGAGAGTACTTGGGAAGGAGATTTGAATCATGAAGCTTGGAGCTCAAGCTTGGGATCTTAAGCTCAAGCATCGATTCTCTTGGAGGTATATGATCTTCACTCACTCTTCTTTGACCTTGAAGAGAATTTATGCTAGAGACCATAGTGGGACTCCACCATTAATGGCCTCAATTAATGGAGACCGAAGTTTAACCTTGAAACCTAGATTCGTGCCCTCTCCATGAATGCAGGTGTGAATGTTGTTTAAATGACTTCCATTGTACTCAATAATGGTAGGTATGTATTTCCCACTATTTAGAATAAAGGAAACCATGGTGGGAAACCTTGCTCAAAGAAGAAAACCTTATCTGGTTTGTGTTTGGCTTCTGGGCCAGAATCAAAGGCATAAACTTGTAGACTGGTAGTGGCCCTAATACCGGTTGACTCACGCCCAATCTATTGTCAAGACAAATACTTTAACCCATTAGAGTAAGTAATATCCAATGTCATCTTAACCGATACCATGTGACTGGAAGAACAACCCACCGAGTACGTCACAATGATTATATGCATGGTACCGTTTGGCCTTGCCTCTGCATAGGTTAATTACAACTGGAGCCAATACCGGATGACCGATCACTCGGCCTAGCCTCTAAATGACCTACTGGAATCCTCACTAATGTAAACAATATATGAAGCAGATGACCAACCGGATGATCAATCGTTCAATCTGTCTTCTGGTTTAGTATACATAAGAAATGACTAAGTGTTAGCCACCATCACGTACAGGTGGAACACCCATCCAGTTCTATCTATCAATTCACTATGTAGACTTATAAGCCTAGAAATGATTAAGAAGACTATCTTTTCGATTCTTGACTTATCTTGGGACCCGTACATAGACTCTAGGACTTGTCTATGCTGGTTTAAAAGATGTTCACCAACCTAATGAAGCTTATTTAACCAAATAGGTAAAACACCATGGATAATGGACAAATTCTTCTACCAGCTTCAAGGTTCATCAACCCCTTTGGTGTCTACAGGTGAGGGGTTAGGTCATGTAGAGTTTGAGCATGTGATTGCTGCGTAAACTTTTAATTTTACTATAACATGTCATCTAATAAATTGTATAACTATTCATGCATTTGCATAAAACTATAACTATATATGTTGATAGTTGCTGTACCTTGGTAGAGACATAGTGAACCATGGGAGTGGGGATCCGAGGTTCTCTGCAAGGAGTAGTGGTTCATAATATTGGTATGTGTAACCATGTATGATGGTGCGTGTGACGTATGGGAGTATAAGCATTTGTACCATGTTGGTGTGTCAGTATCCTAGTGGAGACATGGTGATCCATGGGAGTGGGGATCTAAAGTTCTTTGTTGGGATGCCACCCATTTATGGTGGTTCATGTAAAGAGTGACCTCGTGATTCACGATGGGAATAGCTGTACCTTAGTAGAGGCACGATGAACCATAAAAGTGGGGAGTCGGGGTTCTTTGCTAGGTGCAACCTTATATGAGACCCAATATGATGGGTGTGTTGCATGTGGGAGCACAATACATGTGCCATGTTAGCATGCTATACTCTAGTGGGGGCACAGTCAGTCCATGGGAGTGGAACGGGGATTCCTGCTAGGGTATAGTTTTACTTACTACGTGTACATGCCATGATGAATGACTGATTGCTTGGATATGATTATGTTGTGGGGTTGACGATTGTGCAACGTATGGGAATACGTCACACGGCCATATACCTAGTTACACCTTAGTGGGGACACTGTCACACCCCAATTCCATATTGATCAGAATGGTGTGATGAACCGCCAAATAACCAACGGTTCAACCAGGATCTCTAATAGGCTATCCCCGCGTTATCCAAACTTTACACGCATCCACAATCATAATCAGAGTAATACACAATAGCGGAAAATTTATAAATAATATGAACTGAGAACTAGAATGATACCCATAAATAATATCAAATTATTCTGTGTTTAACTAAGACATAATTATTTAAATACCAAATACATGTCTTATAAATCCAATAAAGAAACCTACAAAAATATCTAATCGAATACACACGAGTTGCACTCGCAAGAGGAGTCGTGTGTATCGTCTTCAGCTCCAACTTCCATAGCTGCTACAGTTCCATACGCTGACAGGTTCATATAATCTTCAACAGTATATCCTGCATCATCAACTAAAAATATTCGATGTCGAGGGGTGAGCACACAACACGGCTCAGTGAGTAGCCAAAACAATGCAACATTACATATGCATGCAAAAAAGTCAATTCATATCTTTGGTCTTGGGTTTATAGTTTGCAATGTGCAATAGAAAGGTTGGGTGATCAAAGGTTAACGTTTATTGATACCGCCTCTATACACAGGGTGTGGAAGCCCGCCCTAAGGTTAACGTTTATCGTCGTCCCCATCCACCCTACCATAACATTATACAACAAAGGTTAACGTTTATTGCTATATAAAGCTATACCAACACGTAAGCCCCCTATTAGCGAGGGCTTGCAAACCTGGGCTCATTGCTAACCAATCCTAATGCCAAACGGTGTATCCAAGGCCTCACCCCAGCATCCCTTAGAACATCCATAGAGATAGAGCTAAGGCCCCCCGGTAGAGTCGAGACTACAAGGACCAAGACCACCTCCCCGATACTCTACGACATAATAGTTCCGCTAAGGTAATGGCGATACGACGATGCCAATGCACAAGACTTGAGTTAGAGATAGAGCTAAAGTGCTGAGACCCGCCAAAGGTTAACGTTTATTGACGTTCTCATCACACCTCCCCTGATACTCGCTCGCATCAAGCACATCAACCACACACACACAAACACATGTATATTCCTATCATCATCATCATCATCATGTTATAAACAATAAAGTAAATATGCATGAACAAATAATAGAAATATTGGATGGCATGCTGTATGCACATTACAAACATATTCACATAGAATCAAACATGGCATAGGACTCAAGAAATAGAAAACAGTTTATTATTATCCAATTTAGTTTGGGGTTAAGGTTCCTCACCTTAGCTTGCTAGTAGATACTTTTCCAAGCTTTAAAATCACCTTTATAATGTTATTATATTGCTAGCAAACCTAACAAAGTCGATAGAATTTAATTAGAATTAATTCAGAATTTAAAAACCATTCTGTCAACTGAGGGTCGATGCTAAGGTCGATGGGTCTATCGACCCTCCCACCATTCTGAACTTCCCGAATGCTGAGGGTCGATGGTCAGAAACACCTAGGGTCGGATGGTCTATCGACCCTCGGTGCGACCCTTGGTGCACTCTGGTCCAATTTCCACTTTTAATCCATTCTTCGTGTTTGGGGTCCTGTGGCTTGCTTCCTACATTCATTCAACAGTCAACCCATGGTCTAGAACCATGTATAATCCATCTAGATAGCTTTCGTGCATCCTCCTATGGTTTTCCATGAAAGCCTAACCATGGATGGATGGTTTGGGTTTCTCCGAAATCCTACACTCAACCATATCTATCCTAAGGTCAGTAGAAACTCATGGAATTAGTATCCATACCTGAGAAGATTACTTTCCTTTGCAATTTCTTCTCCTTTTTGCTAAGCCTTCTTCCTAGCCTCCTTTCTTCCTCTTTTCCTTCTTCTCTCTTTCTCTCAATTCAATTAGGGTTGTGAAAGGAGTGAAAGTGGCTTATCCCCTAGAATTAAGTATTTTTGGGTCGATTTCGTACTGGGATCTCGATCTCCTTCATGCCCTTGGTCCATTTGACTCGACCATGATGGGTAAACCTGGTTCAAGATGGTAAGACCGGGTTAAATTGACACGGGTCTTACAACTCCCCCCAACTTATAAAAATTTCGTCCTCGAAATTGTACGTACCTTCTGAATCAAACAAGTCAGGGTATTGCTTTCTCATAGCATTTTCTTCTTCCCATGTAACCTCTTCCATGTCTCTACTTTTCCATGTGACCTTAACATAGTAGATATCTTTGTTGCGTAGACGTTGAACCTTTCGACTAGTGATTTCCGTTGGTATTACTTCAAATGTCAAATCATCGGTCGGTTTCGGCAAATCTATGTCAACACATGTGTTGGGTCTTTGACATACTTCTTCAATAAGGATATGTGAAATACGTCATGCACACTTGACATAGATGGTGGTAGTGCTAACTGATAAGCTACTTTCCCACGCTTAGCCAGAATCTCATATGGTCCGACATACCTTGGACTTAGTTTTCCTTTCTGTCCGAACCTCTTCAATCCTCACATAGGCGATACTTTCAAAAATACTTTTTCGCCTACGGCGAACTCTAGATCTCTTCGTCGAGTATCTGCATATTGCTTCTGACGGTTCGAGCTACTCTTACTCTTTCCTTGATGATGTCGACCACTCGACAAGTCTCTTCAACAAATTCTGGTCCAACAATACTACGTTCTCCAACTTCATTCCAAAACTGAACTTCAATGTTGTACCCATAGCCTTTTGCAGTCCTTTCCAAAATTTGGAAGTAAATCGTGGATCTCTATCGGATACAATGCTTTCTGGAACACCATGTAGCCGAGCAATATTATCCACATACAACTTTACTAACCTTTCGAGTGTATATTGGGGTCGTATCGGTATGAAGCGAGCTGTTTTAGTCAGACGGTCTACAATCACCCAAACTGCGTCAACTACTCGAGGAGTCGGTGGTAGTCCGTGGCGAAGTCCATAGTGATGCAGTCCCATTTCCATGCTGGTTCCGGTAATGGTTGTAACAGTCCTGCGGGTCTTTGTCGTTCCGCCTTTACTTTCTGACAATTTAGGCATTGAGACACGAACTTGGCTACATCTGCCTTCATTCCCCTCCACCAATACAGTTTCTTTAGATCATGTTACATTTTTGTGCTTCCAGGATGTATCGAATAAATGGTGGTATGGGCTTCCTTCATCAGTCGGTGTCTAATGTCCATATTTTTTGTTTCGGGTACACATATTCTCCCTTTATATTTCAGTACCTTCTCGTTATCTAAGGTGAACTCAGAGTTAGTCCTACCTTTCTCAATATCATCTTGTACCGTTCTCAGATAAGGATCTGCTTTGATAGCTGTCTTCACTTCGTCCACTATATCCGGTATAATCTTCAATGCCGCGAACATATTTGAAAACCGATGAATAAACCCTTGGCTAGCTGATTCATCCGTTGTATCGATCACATACTGCTCGTTACCATGATTGAATACCATCCCGGTAGTACACATTGCTGCAGTTGTGCTAGTTTCTCCTTGAGATTTTATCATTGCTTTTCTGCTCAATGCATCTGCTACTACGTTCGCTTTTCCCGGATGATACTGGATATCACAATCATAGTCTTTCAATAGTTCCAGCCATCTTCTTTGTCTCATATTTAACTCCTTCTGATTAAATAGATACGTAAGGCTTTTATGGTCCGACTTAATCTGAAATTTTTCTCCGTATAGGTAGTGTCTCCATATCTTGACAGCATGTACTACTATCGCTAATTCCAAATCATGAGTGGGGTAATTTTTCTCGTGTACTTTCAACTGTCTCGATGCATATGCAACTACTTCTTCTCCTTGCATAAGCACACATCCTAATCCCAATCCCGATGCATCAGTGTATAAGGTAAATGTCTGTCCTGGAATGGGAATGGTTAAAATTGGAGTGGATATCAATCTGGTCTTCAGTGTTTGAAAGCTCTTTTCACACTTATCCATCCATACGAACTTTTCTCCTTTCTTGGTCAAACTGGTGAGAGGTACGGCAATCCGAGAATAGTCTTCTACGAATCTCCGATAATAACCAGCTAGACCCAGAAAACTTCTAATTTCTGAAACGCACTTTGGTGCTTCCCACTTCACTATAGCTTCGATCGTACTGGGGTCCACTTTGATTCCTTCCGCAGATACTACATGGCCCAGAAAGGCGACTTCACTTAGCCAAAACTCACACTTTGAAAATTTGGCGTATAACTTCTCTTTCCTTAAACGCTGTAGGGCTGCGTTTAGGTTCTTAACATGGGTTTCTTTGTTTTTGGAGTACACCAATATGTCATCAATAAATACTATGACCGACGTATCCAACATATCATGGAAAACCCGGTTCATAAGTTCCATGAATGTTGCCGGTGCATTAGTTAGTCCAAAGGACATCACTAGGAACTCATAATGTCCGTATCTTGTCCTGAAAGCTGTCTTCGAATGTCACCTTCTTTAATCTTCGGTTGGTGATAGCCCGATCGAAGATCGATCTTTGAAAATACCTTCGCTCCTTGTAACTGATCGAACAAGTCATCGATCCTGGGTAGTGGATATCGATTCTTGATTGTCAGCTTATTCAACTCTCGATAGTAGATGCATAATCGAACGGTACCATCCTTCTTCTTTACGAACAACACCGGTGCTCCCCATAGAGATATACTGGGTCTAATATAACCCTTTTCCAGTAGTTCTTGTAATTGCACTTTTAATTCCTTTAGTTTAGTAGGAGCCATTCTATAAGGTGCTTTTGATACTGGTGCGGCTCCAGGTATAAGGTCTATTACAAACTCCGTGGCTCGGTCGGGTGGTAGTCCGGGTAGTTCCTCCGAGAAATACATCGGGAAAATCTCCACGAGATCAATATCTTCCATTCGTGGCACGTCCTTAGTTAGGTCGACCACCGATACTAGATATCCGACCGCTCCTTTCTCAAGGCACTTCTTAGCCTTTAATGCCGAGAGTATGAGCTTGCGTCTCCGGGAAGTTTGGTTCCCAGAAACCGGATTCTGCTCCTTCTTTGTCCTTGAACGTTAGCTTCTTCTCGGCGCATAACAGATTTGCGGAGTGCCGAGCTAACCAGTCCATTCCTAAGATGACATCAAAGTCTGCCATCTCAAGTTGTATTAAGGTTGCATCCAAGGTCTGCTCTCCGATGAGAACTGGACATGGTCCATAACCTTTCTCTAATTCCACTTCTAATCCCATCGGTGACCGTACAAGTAATTTGTAGTCTAATGTTTTGATGGGCAGATTGGTCTTCTTTCCAAACGACACAGATATAAATGAATGAGTAGCTCCTGAATCAAAGAGTACTCCGGCGGGTTCGCCATTGATAGGTACGATACACGTGATCCGTCTTTACTTAGTCTACATACTCAATCGGTGTAATTATAATCTTAAAGTTTCGGTCATACCTATGACCACATCGGGCGATGCGGCTGCATCCTCGATGTAACAGCATATACCCGTCCTTGATGTAACTGCTTCTTGGGTTTTGGACATTCTCTTGCCATGTGCCCTGGTTGGTTGCAGTTATAACACTTCGGGGCTTCAGAATTTGGCTTTGGCTGTGGTTGAGCTGCTGTAGTAGACTTTGGTGCAGTTGCAAAATTCTGAGGACGAAAAGGTTTATACGTCCTATTATTGCTTCCGTTATAAGAATTCCCAGCTGGCCTTTTTATGCCTTTGTTTTGAGTGAAATAACTCTCTTTTTGGCTCGATTCAATCACTCGAGCGATCTGGACAGCTTCATTATATATGTTCTTCTCTAATCCCAGAACATGTTCCCTTATACTTCCTCTTAGTCCCGCGACGAACCTACGGGTTTTTGTATCTTCTTCTTGCATACTCAGTGGTGCGAAGAAAAACAGCTCTTCATAACGCTGTTGGTACGCATCCACCGACATCTGTCCCCCGATAAAGACTCGGGAACTCTTTCTCCATCGAATCTACGAAGCTTCCTGGAAAATATTTCTCAAAGAAAGCCTTCTTTATATATAGCCCAAGTCAGTAGGGCGTGCTTAGTCAATAGATAGGCCCTGGTCGATTTCCACCAATGATGTGCGTCGCCTTTGAGCATGAAGGTGGCACACAATACTTTCTCCTCTTCAGTAATAGTCATCATAAGAAAATTTCTTTCCATCTCGTCTATCCAGTGTGCTGGCCACAGTGGATCAGACGGCTTGCCATTGAATTCTCTTGGCTTCATTTTCAAAAATCTCTCTACTAGTGGGGAATGATCCAATTGATTTTGGTATACCCCAAACATAGGGGGTGGATACTGATAGTTCCCTTGGGCTGCTTCTGGAACTTGCACTGGAATTGGTGCAGCCGGTTGTTGAGGTGTCTGTTGAGCTGGGTGGTTACCCACTGGTGCTGCACTAGCTTGCCCAGTGTGCATGGCTGCAGCCTGAGTGGCTTGAAACATAACTCCCATCGCAACCTGCATTTGAGTTTGTGCATGTTGCATTTGTTGTAGCTGTTGAGCCAGATTCATCACCACTGTTGTTAGCTCAGGTGGTGGTGGTGGCAAATTCGTAGGGTTTGCCGGCTCGGGATTACCCTGTGCGTAATTGTTCTCTTGACTAGTCTCATCCGCCGGTGGTGGTGGTGGGACTGTGTTTCGGGTCTGTCGGGTAACTCTACGGCCAGACATATTTACTTTTGAGATGGGTGGTGCCTGAAAATCATCAAAATCAGTGAAAAATCATTTATACTTCATGTAGGCACACTAACCGATATAAAATTTGAATCCTCAATTCATTCTGAAAAAATTACTGTCTTTTCTATGTAGGGTCGATGGTGAGGGTCGCTGGTAGGTCCGACCCTGGGTATTCGACCCTGGGAATGTCCTGTTCTTCCCGAGAGCTGAGGGTCGATGCGAGGGTCGATGGGTGTTCGACCCTCAATCCGACCCTTAAATTTCTGTCAGATTCTCGAGAGCCGAGGGTCGATTGGAGGGTCGATCCGAGGGTCGATGGTGTCAGTCGATTTGTCCGACCCTCGGACCAAAAATCAGATTTTTAAGATCCGATTCTGGGTCAATTCTCACTATTCCTCCTCCGTTTTGATTCGACTCTACTCTCCGAGTTGCTACAGCGTTACTTCACTATTGTGGATCGTTCTTATTCCGAGGTTCGACGTCCACATCACCTCTACAGGTATAATTTCCCAACTTTCCCTGTTTTTAGGTTTTTATTTCTAGGTTTTTACTCATTTAGCTCGTCTTTTCCAAATTAAAATTTTTCCAACCGTAAAAATTCGATTTTTATTTGGGGCTTTTGTTATTGGGGTCTTGAGGAACGAAAGCCCTCAAAAATTTTTCAGTTTCACCGGTTGGTTATCGAGAAACTTAAATTTTTCTCTTTTTGCCCTAATTTATCGAAATTTTGATTTTTCTTGAATTTCTTCAAATTGGACCTTATCCGTTAAAATTTTCTAATGCATGTAGATTGTAGGATATGTCTAAACCTTCGTAAGTCCTTATGCCCACTTGTATGGTAAGAAATGGGGCTTTATGGTCAACTTACGTCGTTATTTACTCAATTCTGGATTTTTATCCCACTAACTCCTTGTTTCCTTTCTCTTTCTCATTTTGCAGATACTATGGCCCGTACCAAAGTGCCAAGATTGCGTGATCCACTTCGCTTCCGTTTGAATGAAGCTGAGGCACAGTATGCTGACTATGCCCGTAAGAAAGTGGAAGGGGGTCACATGGTGAACTTGGCTGAGCTAGCCTTGTTCAATGTAGAGGGAGCATTTGGTGACATGGGGTGGCTCCCTGTCATCACATACGACGCGTGCACATGTCCAGACTTGGTGCGCCAGTTCTATTGTAATCTCCGGTGGTGGGGGGATTACAATGATGTCGGCGTGGTTAGGAGTTGCGCATCACTAGCTACGTCAAAGGGGTGCACATCTCCTTTGATTATCGGCAGCTGGCGGATCTGTTGGGCATTGCCTATGATGGCCCTATGGTGTACTGTGCGCCGGGAGAGCCACAGTTTGTTGAGATGGAGATGAGGGCCGAGATCGACAATCAGTTACTCCATCCCGACAGATGGCAAATGAGAGCTTGCTACTTGCGTCCATCTCCATGAGTCTTCTGCAAGATTATCCAGCATAATCTGATTCTGCAGAGTGGGCACTATGAGAGGGTGTCTCAGCTGACCCAGTTCTTGATTTATAGTATATGCACTCGACAGCCAGTCTGCCTTCCTTACATCATCATGCGGACGATGAACAATGCCACATTGTCCGGTCATAGGGGTAATCTACCCTATGGACGCATGATTATAGTGCTACTGACCCGTTTGGGGGTGGATCTGGTTGATGAGAAGATCCAGGAGAAGACCTTCTCGTCGCCTCTAGATTGGGAGGCTATCTGCAAGATGGGGCTACGAGATGCGGAGGTTAGTGATGAGGAGAGGAACGCGATGGTGTGCCCTCACACTCGGGTTGAGATGGCTGATGCTGAGGCTGCTGCTAGGGCTCGTGGGGATCCGATCGACGATGATCGCTTATATATGGATGTCGATGCGATACCACCGCCATCACCTATGCATGCGGATCGGGCTGGTACTTCTGCTGCGGCGGCTTCGGTACCCGAGACCAGTCCTTCTCATGATGCTGGTCCTTCACGCCCTCCTTCTGATATGATGGAGATGTTGCGCGAGATCAGAGAGACTCAGCGCAGATCGGACCTGAGGATGGAGGATTTGCTAGATGCTCAGCGCATGAGAGTGGATGAGCTGTTGGCTGCTCAGCACACATCCGGCGCGTGGATAGGTGAGCTCATGGAGATCCGGCGTGCGGCGACGGGAGAGTAGCCGATCTCACAGCTAGTTTACATACGACCCAGACTCAGATAGCCTGGTTGACTAGAGTCTATGCTGAGGACTACGACAGAGATCGTGAGGCACCGCCTCCTCCTTCGCCTCCAGCTCCCTGATTGTACTTTAATTTTCTTGTACTACAGAGTAACTGTCCGGGTTGTGGACTGTACTTTGCTTTAGCGATTTATATACGTTTGTTTCTCTTACTCATTGTATATAACTGGTTTTCTCTTTAATAGATGTATTATTCTCTTTTTAATTCGGTTTCAATCATCACTTGTGCTTACAATGCGTTTGTATTAAAGCTTTTAATTTATCCTATCTCAGTCCACAATGGTCTTGAATGTGTGTCAGTTCGGCGGGCAAGGCCTTAGATGCTCTGATACCAAGTTGTCACACCCCAATTCCGCATTGTTCAGAATGGTGTGATGAACCGCCAAATAACCAACGGTTCAACTAGGATCTCTATTAGGCTATCCCCGTGTTATCCAAACTTTACACGCATCCACAATCATAATCAGAGTAATACACAATAGCGGAAAATTTATAAATAATATGAACTGAGAACTAGAATGATACCCATAAATAATATCAAATTATTCTGTGTTTAACTAAGACATAATTATTTAAATACCAAATACATGTCTTATAAATCCAATAAAAAAACCTACAAAAATATCTAATCGAATACACATGAGTTGCACTCACAAGAGGAGTCGTGTGTATCGTCTTCAGCTCCAACTTCCATAGCTGCTACAGTTCCATACGCGACAGGGTTCATATAATCTTCAACGGTATATCCGATCATCAACTAAAAATATTCGACGTCGAGGGGTGAGCACACAACACGGCTCGGTGAGTAGCCAAAACAATGCAACATTACATATGCATGCAAAAAGTCAATTCATATCTTTGGTCTTGGTTTATAGTTTGTAATGTGCAATAGAAAGGTTGGGTGATCAAAGGTTAACGTTTATTGATACCGCCTCTATACACAGGGTGTGGAAGTCCGCCCGAAGGTTAACGTTTATCATCGTCCCCATCCACCCTACCATAACATTATACAACAAAGGTTAACGTTTATTGCTATATAATGCTATACCAACACGTAAGCCCATGTTAGCGAGGGCTTGCAAAGTGGGCTCATGCTAACCAATCCTAATGCCAAACAGTGTATCCAAGGCCTCACCCCAGCATCCCTCGGAACATCCATAGAGATAGAGCTAAGGCCCCCTGGTAGAGTCGGAGACTACAAGGACCGAGACCACCTCCCGATACTCTACGACATAATAGTTCCGCTAAGGTAATGGCGATACGACGATGCCAATGCACAAGACTTGAGTTAGAGATAGAGCTAAAGCTGAGACCCGCCAAAGGTTAACGTTATTTACGTTCTCATCACACCTCCCGATACTCGCCGCATCAAGTACATCAACCACACACATACAAGCACATGCCTATTCCTATCATCATCATCATCATCATGTTATAAACAATAAAGTAAATATGCATGAACAAATAATAGAAATATTGGATGGCATGCTGTATGCACATTACAAACATATTCGCATAGAATCAAACATGGCATAAGACTCAAGAAATAGAAAACAGTTTATTATTATCCAATTTAGTTTGGGGTTAAGGTTCCTCACCTTAGCTTGCTAGTAGATACTTTTCCAAGCTTTAAAATCACCTTTATAATGTTATTATATTGCTAGCAAACCTAACAAAGTCGATAGAATTTAATTAGAATTAATTCAGAATTTAAAAACCATTCTATCAACTGAGGGTCGATGCTAGGGTCGATGGGTCTATCGACCCTCCCTCCATTCTGAACTTCCGAATGCTGAGGGTCGATGGTCGAAACACCTAGGGTCGGATGGTCTATCGACCCTCGGTGCGACCCTTGGTGCACTGGTCCAATTTCCACTTTTAATCCATTCTTCGTGTTTGGGGTCCGTGGCTTGCTTCCCTACATTCATTCAACGGTCAACCCATGGTCTAGAACCATGTATAATCCATCTAGATAGCTTTCGTGCATCCTCCTATGGTTTTCCATGAAAGCCTAACCATGGATAGATGGTTTGGGTTTCTCCGAAATCCTACACTCAACCATATCTATCCTAAGGTCTGTAGAAACTCATGGAATTAGTATCCATACCTGAGAAGATTACTTTCCTCTGCAATTTCTTCTCCTTTTTGCTAAGCCTTCTTCCTAGCCTCCTTTCTTCCTCTTTTCCTTCTTCTCTCTTTCTCTCAATTCAATTAGGGTTGTGAAAGGAGTGAAAGTGGCTTAGGAACGTCCTTTAAATAGACTAGGAATGTCCTATAATAATCCCATTGAGATTTGGAAAGAATCCCAACCGAAAATTATGAAATTTCCTAATTTCAGTTTTCGTCGAAACCGAGGGTCGATGGGAGGGTCGATGATCCCGTCGACCCTAGGGTCTTAGCTGTCGACCCTCCCTTCAAAACGAGGGTCTGACTTTCTGTTTTGGGAGGTCCGACCGCTTCATGGGTGTGCGACCCTCCCCTAGAATTAAGTGTTTTTGGGTCGATTTCGTACCTGGGATCTCGATCTCCTTCATGCCCTTGGTCCATTTGACTCGACCATGATGGGTAAACCTGGTTCAAGATGGTAAGACCGGGTTAAATTGACACGGGTCTTACAAGACACAGTCAGTCCATGGGAGTGGAACGGGGATCTCTACTGGGGTGTTGCCCTTTCAATGTTATGTTATAATTAATTTCAAGTATCAACTTCGTCAAGTGATTTGTTCTTTAGCGAGGGGAATAACATCCAAGCAGTAGGGAACGAAGTACATAGGCGGTGGGATACGGGTATATTTGCTCCGATGGTAGGGTACGGGGCAATTGCTCTGGCTTTGTGGTACGGGACAGATCCTTGCTAGGGTACAGATTGACCATGACTTGGATACACACTTGTATGATACTCATAATTGCTTGTTTATTTGCTTTTGTACTGTATTCATAAATTATTGCATAGGATTGCATTGGATACCTGACTTCTTGCTGAGCTGGGATGGGTGCTCACCCCTCAATATCGAATTTTTTTAACTTTGATTGCATGTACTTCTTCTGCTGCTGAAAATATGGATCATGTTAGCATTGAGGGTGCTTCTCTTGGTGGGGTCCAACCTAATCGTGAGTCAATCTTTGAAAGTACAGAGGCTCCTTGTAGTTGATCAAATAAATCATTGATCCTAGGTAACGGGTATCAATTCTTGACTATGAGTTTATTCAATTCTCGTTAGTCGATGTACAGTCTGACACTTCCGTCTTTCTTCTTGATGGATAAGACCGGTGCTCCCCATGGTAAATACTTGGCCTAATAAAACCTTTATTTAGCAATTTTGGTAATTGAACCTTGGGTACTTTTAGTTCTACAGGTGTCATCCTATAAGGTGCCTTGAATACAGGTGCTGATCTTGGGAGAAAATCAATTACAAACTCTGTTGCTCTGTCAGGTGGCATACCTAGTAGATCTTCTAAAAATACTTTAGGGAATTCATTCACTACTCGTAGGTCTTCTAGCTTGGGAGTTTCTATGTAATATCTACAATAGATGCGATAAATGTAGTACATACCTGAGCTAGTAACTTACTTGCTTGCAAAGCAGATATGAAGAGTTTCTTCTGTTTCTTCAGCTTGTCTCCAATGAATACAATTGGCTTGTCGCCATCAACATCGAATGAAAATTTTTTCTCGACACAAAAGACACTGGCCTTATATGTAGCTAGCAAGTCCATTCCTGAGATTGCATTAAAGTCTAACATATTTAAGAGTATTAGATTTGCATCCACCTATTTGTTGCCGATTTAGACGTAATACGATCCATGGTAGAAGTCCAATTCCACTTGTTGTCCCAATGGTGTACTGACTATGAGTTGGGACTCCATTTGCCTTGGAGGTGTTCCTATTTTCTCAACGAATGAGGGAGACATGAAAGATTGGCTCACACCCGAGTCAAAGAGTATTCGAGCTGACAAATTGGATATGCATAAGGCCTAATGGTACGTAGCTTATTAACTTGACAATTTATTTCAGGGATATTCTCAATTCATGCATAAATAGTTTAGGGATATTCTCAATTCATGCATAAATAGTTTAGGGATATTCACAACTGCAGAAGTTGCCAAGAACTCTACAGTTGGAAATTTAATTTAGAAAGATCAAATTTAAAGAAATTTCAATAAATTCAAAAAATCTCGAAAATTAGGTCAAAATTGAAAAATTTTAATTTTCTCGATAACCAACCGATGAAACTCGAATATTTTTGAGGGCTTTCGTCCGTTGGGTGACCAATAGCAAAAGCCCCCAATAAAAATTAAAATTTTTTCGGTTAAAAAAAGTTTAATTTGAAGAAAATGATGTAAATGGACAAAAACCTAGTTTAGAAAGCTTAAAAATGTGGAAATAGTAGAGAGCATACCTTTAGAGAAGGAGCAGAAGTCGCAAACGGTAGGAAAGATCACCAAACACTAGGGGTCGATACTGTAGCAACTCAAGGAAACGGGTTGAGTTGGAAGAAAGGAGAAAGAATGGGAAATGAATCCAAAATCGGATTTAAAAACTTGATTCTGGATCGTAGGGTCGCAGAATTATACCAAAATGTGTGACCCTACGTCAGACCCTACCATCGACCCTAGGCTCTCGGTGATCTGACAGAGAACCATGGGTCGACCTAGGGTCGGACATATACTGACCCTACCGTCAACCCTAGGCCCTCGATAAGCTGACAGTGTTTATCAGGGTCGCATACCCTAGGGTCGCATAAGGACCGACCCTACCATCGACCCTACAATGGAAAATACAGTATTTTGTCAGAATGATCTGAAAAATTTAAAATTTATATTGATTAATTAAATTTTTGACCTGAGAACAATTTATATTGATTGCCTCACATGTGCTATGATAGTTTACAGACACTACCACCACCAGAACAGGAAATGGTTGGGCGAAGAGTGACCAGACAAAGCCGTAACCCAATTCCACCACCACTACCTATGGAGGAAGATAGCCATGTAAATCCTGAAGCACAGAAGAATCTGAATACGGCACCACCAGTAGCTAGTAGCTAGGCAAATCCTATAAACTTGCCAGCCCCACCTACGGATTTGGCTACAGCCGTAATGAACTTGGCACAACAGCTGCAGCAAATACAGCAGGTGCAAGTCAATATGCAAGCTGCTATAGGGATGGCTTTTCCAGCTGCCCATACAACACCTATGCCAGCAGAGCAGGCCAGCATAGTACCGGGAGAAAGTAACATGGTACCCCACGCACCTCAAACACCAGTCATGCAGACCCAAGTACAAAATCCTAAGGTAGCTCAAGGCAGTTACCAGTATCAACCACCAATGTATGGGGCCTATGCTTCGTATCAGCTAGACCACTCCCGACTGATCGAGCATTTTCTGAGGATGAAGCCCAAAGAATATAATGGTAAGCTAGCAGATCCTTTGTGGCCATCACACTAGATTGATGAAATGGGAAGGAATTTTATGATGATGACGGTAAATGAGGAAGAGAAAGTACTGTGTGCAACCTTTATGCTGAAAGGCGATGCACACCACTGGTGGAAGTCCACTTGGACTTATCTGGTAACTAAGCACGCCCAATTGACTTGGGCTATATATAAAGAGGCATTCTTTGAGAAGTATTTCCCTAGAAGTTTTAGAGATTCTATGGAGAGAGAGTTCCTGAGTTTATATCAGGGGAAAATGACCGTGGATGCATACCAACAGCGTTATGAGGAGCTATTTTTCTTTGCACCCGCAAGCATGAAAGAGGAAAATACTAAGACCCAAAGGTTCCTCATGGGACTCAGGGGGAGCATCTGTGAGCATGTTCTGGGCTTGGAAAAAAAAGTTTACAATGAAGCAGTACAGATTGCTCGAGTAATAAAGTCGAGCCAAAAGGAGAGCTACTTTGCTCAAAATAGGGGTATTAAAAGGCGAAACGGAAATTCATACAACGGAGGGAATACGAGGACATTCAAATCCTTCTGTACTCAAGGCTTTAATGCTGCAGCCAAGACTACTCCTGCAGCTCAACTGCAACAAAAGCAAAATAATGAAGGAGTAAAATGCTACTACAATCAAGTGGGACATTATTCTAAAGAATGTCCTAAGCCCAGGAAGCAACTACAGCAAGGAAGGGTTTATGCTGTTACTTCTGAGGATGCTGTTGCATCGCCTGATGTGGTCACAGGTATGACCTGAACCTTTCATTTTGTGTTACATTGTGTGAGCATGTAGACTAAATTAAAACAAATCACAGGTATCGTAGCTATTAATGGCATACCCGCTAGAGTACTCTTTGATTCTGGAGCTACTCATTCTTTTATATCTGTGTCATTTGGAATGAAGCTGAATCTACCCCTCAAATCTTTAGACTACAAACTGCTTGTACGATCGCCTATGGGATTAGAAGTGGAATTAGAAAAGGGTTATGGACCATGTCCAGTTCTTATTGACGAGAAGACTTTGGATGAAACCTTGATTCAACTTGAGATGGCAGACTTCGACCTCATCTTGGGAATGGACTGGTTAGCTCGGCATTCTGCAAACCTATCATGTGCAGAAAAGAAGCTGACATTTAAAGATAAGGAAGGAGCAGAGTTTTGTTTTGTAGGAACCAAACTTCCCCGTAAATGAAAACTCATCTTCTCTGCATTAAAGGCAAGGAAATGCCTCGAGAAAGGAGGAGTTGAGTATTTAGTATCAGTGTCGACCTCACCAAGGAAGCACTACGAATAGAAGATATTGATGTGGTGCGTGACTTTCCAGATGTATTTCCTGAAGAACTACCAGGACTATCACCTGATCGAGTGACAGAGTTCGTTATAGACCTGATACCCGAAGCCGCACCAGTATCTAAAGCACCTTATAGAATGGATCCTACTGAATTGAAAGAATAAAAATTACAGTTACAGGAATTACTGGATAAGGGTTACATCAGACCTAGCATATCACCATGGGGAGCGCCAGTATTATTTGTAAAGAAAAAGGACGGTAGTGTTCGACTGTATATAGACTACCGGGAACTGAATAAGCTGACAATCAAGAATCGGTACCCATTGCCTCGGATCGATGACTTGTTCGATCAGTTGCAAGGTGCCAAGGTGTTCTCCTAGATCGATCTTTGGTCAGGATACCATCAGTTGAAGATTAAGGACAGTGATATTCCAAAGACAGCATTCAGAACTAGATATGGACATTATGAATTTTTAATCATGTCTTTTGGATTGACTAACGCACCCGCAACCTTTACGGAACTCATGAATCGAGTATTCCATGATATGTTGGATACGTCAGTATTGTGTTTATTGATGATATATTAGTCTACTCCAAGGACAAGGAAACATATGTCATGAATCTAAGAGATGCTCTGCAGCGATTAAGGAAAGAGAAGCTTTACGCCAAATTTACAAAGTGTGAGTTTTGGTTAAAGGAGGTCGCTTTCTTAGGCCATGTTGTATCCGCTGAAGGAATTAAAGTGGATCATAGCAAGATTGAAGCCATTGTGAAGTGGGAAGCACCAAAGAGCGTTGTAGAAATTAGAAGTTTCCTAGGTCTAGCTGGGTATTATCGACGATTCATGGAAGACTACTTCAGAATTGCCGTACCTCTCACCAGTTTGACTAAGAAGGGTGAAAAGTTTATTTGGACTGATAAATGTGAGAAGAGTTTCCAAAAATTGAAGGCTAGATTGATATCTGCTCTGTTCTTGACTATTCCTATTCCAGGACAACCATTTATCTTGTATACTGATGCGTCGGGCTTGGGTTTAGGATGTGTACTTATGCAAGGAGTACAAGTAATTATGTATGCCTCAAGACAACTGAAGACACATGAGAAAAACTATCCCACTCATGACTTGGAATTAGCGGCAGTAGTACATGCTGTCAAGATATGGAGACATTACTTGTACGGAGAGAAATTTCAGATTATATCAGATCATAAGAGTCTCACTTATCTTTTTAATCAGAAGGAGTTGAACATGCGACAAAAAAGATGGCTGGAATTATTGAAGGATTATGATTCTGATATCTAGTATCATCCAAGAATGGCTAATGTAGTTGTTGATGCGCTAAGCAGAAAAGCAATGATAAAATCTCAAGGAGAGGTTAACACAACTGCAGCAATATGTACTACAGGAAAAGTGTTCAATTACGATAATGAGCAGTTCGTGATAGATGCACTGGGTGAATCAACCATCCAAGGGTTTATTCATCGGTTTTCAAATATATTCGCAACGTTGAAGATTGTACCTGATATAATTGATGAAGTGAAAGCAGCTATTAGATCAGATCCTTATCTAAGAACGGTACAAGAAGACATCAAAAAAGGTAGGACTATTCCTGAGTTCACCTTAGACGATGAAAAGGTACTGAAGTACAAAGGAAGAGCATGTGTTCCTGAAACAGAAAATGTAGACATTAGACACCGACTAATGAAGGAAGCTCATACCACCGCCTATTCGGTACATCCTGGAAGTAAAAAGATGTATCATGATTTGAAGAAATTATATTGGTGGAGAGGAATGAAAGCAGATGTAGCTAAATTCGTGTCTCAATGCCTAAATTGTCAGAGGGTGAAGGCTGAACGATAAAGACCTGAAGGACTGTTGCAACCGCTACCAGAACCAGCATGAAAATGGGACTGCATCACTATGGACTTCGTCATCAGGTTACCATTGACTCCTCGAGTAGTTGACGCTGTCTGGGTGATTATAGATCGTCTGACTAAGATAGCTCACTTTATAGAAATACGACCACAGTATACCCTAGAGAGGTTAGTCAAGCTATATGTGGATAACATTGTCAGATTACATGGTGTACTTGAAAGCATTGTGTTCAACAGAGACCCACGCTTTACTTCAAAGTTTTGGGAAGGATTGCAAAAGGCTATGGGTACAACGTTGAAGTTCAGTACTGCATTCCATCCTCAGACAGACAGACAGTCGGAGCGTACCATTCAGATTTTAGAAGACATGCTTTGAGCCTGTGTAATTGATTTCAAAGGATCATGGGATGAGAAACTACCATTGATCGAGTTCGCCTATAACAACAGCTATTAGGCTACTATACAGATGTCACCTTATGAAGCATTGTATGGGAGGAAGTGTTGAACTCCTTTGTTTTGGAATGAAGTTGGTGAACGTAGCATTGTTGGACTAAAATTTTTTGAAGAGACTTGTCGAGTAGTCGACATTATCAAGGGAAGAGTTAGAACAGCTCAGAATCGTCAGAAACAGTATGCAGATACTCGATGCAGAGACCTTGAATTTGTCATAGGTGATAAGGTATTCTTGAAAGTATCACCTATGCGTGGTTTAAAACGATTTAACAGAAAGGGAAGCTAAGTCCGAGATATGTCGGGCCATATGAGATTCTAGCCAAACGTGGAAAAGTGGCTTATCAGTTAGCACTACCACCATATGTGTCAAGTGTGCATGATGTATTTCATATCTCCTTATTAAAGAAGTTCGTCAGAGACCCAACGCACGTTTTGATAGCAGATCCACCAAATCTAACTGATGATTTGACATTCGAAGTAGCACCAACTGAAATCACTATTCGAAAGGTTCAACGTCTATGTAACCGTGACATATACTATGTTAAATTCACCTGGAGGAGCCGAGATATAGAAGAGATCACATGGGAAGAAGAGAATGATATGCGGAAGCAATATCCTCACCTTTTCGACTCGGAAGGTATATACAAGTATTGATGATGAAATTTTTAATAAGAAGGGGGAAGTTGTAAGACTCGTATCAAACTAATCGGTCTTACCACCTTGTACCAGGTCTACCTATCATGGTCAAGCCAAGTGGACCAAGTGCGTGAAAAAATCACAATACCATGTATGAGTCTGACCCAAAAATAGTAAATGTGAGGGTAGGGTCGCATGCCTAAACAGGTAGGGTCGACCCCACCTCAACAGAAGTCCAACCTATGATTTTCTAGTCATAGGGGTCGCATGCCTAGAAAAATGTAGGGTCGACAGATCCTGCGACCCTACGTTCGACCCTACGATGACAGACAGAAACCGTAAATTAGGAAACTTTCCTAATTCCAAGGGATTCTTTCCTAAACTCAATGAGACTTATTTTGGAGGGTTTTCCTCTATAAATAGGACGTCCCTTAGCCTCTTTCACTCCTTTTAGAACCCTAATTGAAACTGAGAAAAGAGAAAGAAAAGGAAAAGGAGAAGAGAAGGAAAATTAAAGAAAAGACTAAGGAAGAGGAGGAAATTTAGAGAAACCTCTGAATCTCAGCCAACTTCAGGTATGAATCTAAGCCCCTTCATAAATTAAGAGCCTAGAATGGATTATGAAGAAGTTAGGATTTAAATACCCAAATCATCCATCGATGGATGAGTTCCAAAGGAATCCATTGAAGTAATCATCATAGGCAATGAAAAGTGTGTAAAAATCATAGTTATGAGCCATAGAACAATCTTAGAATGGACCTACGAGACCACATGATCGATCACATGCCCTCGAAAAGTCTCAGGGAGGGTGTGGTCACACGTAGGGTCGATTGGTAACCGACCCCACGTCCGACCCTACACCCTAGGGTCGATTGGTAATCGACCCTAGGTGCTGCCCTACTTGCGACCCTACGATTTCAGCTAGTTTGAATTTGTTGGAATTAATTCTAATTAAAATTTATCGACTTGTTAGGCCTTTCTAGTGATTTAAAGGTGATTCATAAAGCTTGAACGAGGATCTACACTCAATCAAAGGTGAGAGAACAAGACTTAAACTAATTGGCTAATAATAAATTATTTTCGTTTATTGATTCCAATACCATGTATTATTCTATGATTGTATGATTGTAATGTGCATATCACATGTCATCTACTATTCCTGTTATTACTATTCATGCATATTTAATTCAGTTTATTTACAACATGATGATGATGATGATGCTAGGAATAGGGATGTGATTGTTTGTGTGTGGTTAGTGTACTTGATGCGAGTGGGGCATCAGGGGAAGTGTGATGCGGTGCGGTCCTAAGCACTTTAGCCCTATCTATACTCAAGTCTTGTCCCCTAACATCGTCGTATCGCCATTACCTTAGTAGAACTATTACATCGTAGGGCATCAGGGGAGGTGGTCTTGGACTATGTAGTTTCTGACCCTACCGGGGGGCCTTAGCTCTATCTCTATGGACGTATTGAGGGATGCTGGGGCAAGGCCTTGGATACACTATTTGACATTAGGATTGGTTAGTTGCGAGCCCAGTTTGTAAGCCCTCACCAACAGGGGCTTACGTGTTGGTATGGGTAGAGCATTAGGGAAAGTGTAATGCGGTACGGTCCTAAGCACTTTAGTTCTATCTCTATTCCATGGTGGGGTAGATGTGGACGACAATGGTGTTTGATCCATTAGGTGGGCTTACACAACCTGTGTATAGAGGCGAGGCAGCCACCGAACCTTTCTATAGCACATTGCAAACTTATGAACCAGACCAAAGATATGAATTAAATGCATGCATATGTTTGTTGCATTGTTTTGTTTGCTCACTGAGCCGTGATGTGTGGTCACCCTTTCGACGTCAAATGCTTTTGATGATGCAGGTACCACGGTTGAAGACTATATGAATGCTCCTATTTATGGACATGCGGCGGTGATGGACGCTGAAGTTATGGTAGAGTCGCATGATTCGTCATGCGAGTGTAACTCTTATGTTTTCGATTAAAATTTTATTCAATTTATACAGACGATGTAATTGATTAAATATTTTTTTTATGTCTTAGTCAATGGACAATAATTAGATAATTTATTATTTTATAATTGTTAGACTCTCAGTTCATTAGTATAAAAACTTTCGCTATTGTGCATTTACTCTGATTATTGTTGTGGATGTGTATGGTTTAAACAAACGAACACAGCCTATTCGAGATCCTGGTTGAATCGTTGGTTAATTAGCGGTTCATCACACCATTCTGAATAGTACAAAATTGGAGTGTGACACCTCTGGCGAGGCATTGCTCTCCACGGTGTTAGGTTAACGCCACCTTCTTCTGGTACTAGGAGCCATAAGTGGGAATCTTTGCTCAGACCTAAAAAGTTTTAAATGGTCAGTCGACTCACGGGCATGAATGTTCCAAAATTACATCATGCATTACAGATTACATGTTTAAAGCTGAAATTAGAATTGTTCAAATGCATTGTCAATGAATTAGACGATCAAACATTCAATATGGAGAGAAAACTAACAAAAAGGGATGTGTGGCATGTGACCAACCGCACCTTTAACAAGGTGAGGGACGTACGGCAGATGTTTGACTGCACATCGTTGTCTCAATTTAAAATGAGGTGCAACTTATTTTCTTGTCATTTTCACTGTGTAGTGCTAGGGTGCGGCGAAAGGAAGGTGCACACCATTGAAAATTGGTTCTTGGAGGCTTTCTTGGTGATTTCTTCCCTTAATCCTTCTCATAATCACCTCTACACCTCGACATGGTAAGCTTCTTGTACCGATTTCCCTTTTTCTTTAACCTGGGTTAGGTTTTTATATATTTGTCATGGTTTTCCCCATGTAATGGCTTAAAATGATGGGGTTTTTCTATTCCAACATGCTTGGGAGTGTTTTCCATACTTTCTCCTTTGTTTAGACTTCATTTCATCAATTTGTATGCTTGCCTAAATCCAAAATTAGGATTTTTCTCCTTCTTTCCCAAAATCTAATTTGGTCTATGCTTGATTTTCATTTTCTTCCACTCCATTGGTGTTTAAAACACTCCTTGAGATATGCAATGGTGTTTAGAGTCCATGGAGAATCTTTAACAAAATCATTTTTGATCATATGCATGTTTTTTCCATTTCGGTTATTGTCCATTTCAGGTTTTTTAATACCAAATTGTGTTCCAATGTTCTATACCATTTCTTTCATCTCCTTGACACATTATCTTGCTTATTTTTGTTCAAATGTTCATCCAGTAATAATGAATTGTATCATTCTTGGGAAAGTTTCATTCATCTAACCAATTGCTCATATTATGGCTTCACATAATGTTCCTATCCCTACAAAGAGGTAGTCTTCTGCTGTCTGGGCAGCTAGCCAATCAGGACATCCTCCACCTGTGTATAATCCATTCCATTTTAGATCAACAGAGGGAATTGCAGCTTGGCCTGCCTTTGAGCAAAGATCAGTAGAGCCGGGCCATTTCGTCATCCTTGATGAGCTAGATAGATTTATCATATGTCGGGCTTTAACAAACATGGGTTGGTTGCCTGTGTTGGGTTATAGCATGCCCACTTGGGTTAACATGGTTCGTCGCTTCTACTGTAACTTACAGGTGGATAGAGGGATGGAGGAGATAGCAGATGGTTCCACCCTTTAAATTTCTAGTTAAGTCAGGGGATGAGATATTGTTCTTACTATCCTTTGTCTAGCTCGGAGTTTAGGGATCTTTGCTGAGGGAGAGATGGAATATGCGGAGCCAAAAATTGAAGTATTTGATGAGTGAGAGCTTACACTGATCTGTGAGCGGATGATGCTGGGTCCAGAGTTACGTGAGAGCAACTGTCGTTCGGTTCCTAGGGTATACAGTTGTATTACTCAGCCAACATCATGCCCAAGGGCAGACACAAGGATGCGATTGTGCCCTTTTGCGAGTTCATGGCTAATTGCATCACTATACGACATCAGATTTTCTTTCCTTACTTGATCATGAGGACTATGACTACTTTAGCATTGTACTCTTAGGTTGGTAGTCTCCCTTATGGTCGGTTTCTCACCTAATTATTTTTCAACATGGGGTTCAACCTATCAGTGGAGCTAGAGGAGTTAGGTGTTCATTCTCCTTTTGGGTGGGATGCATTGCACAAGCTTAGACTTCAGGATGTAGTACTTGCCAATGACAAGCTAGAGCGACGCCCTCCACCACATCCGATACAGAGGCGACGACCAATCAGGAGGGTTTGATGTAAAGTAGTTGTGTCTTCATCATAAGAGAGTGAGTCAGCATTACCCAGTGATAGTAGGATCCTTCTCCTATGCATGTAGATTCCAGTGAGGATACTCCATTTGGGCCAGTTGCAGATGACGTGGCCAATTTAGCTGATGTGAGAGAGAGTTCATCACATTCTAAAGGTGGTGTTGATGAGGTACCAGCTGCTACGGCTCTTGAGGCTGGGGTTTCTGAGATAATGGAGCTACGGGATCCATTGGGTGATGCCCGCTCCTTAGTGACTACTCTGGATGATCACTACTGAGCTACTCAGACCAGTTTAGGTGCACACAAGAGACATATGCTTCAGAAGCACAATGGTGTGGACCAACGGGTGGGTACACTTGAGTGGGGTTTCATCCAGTTTCAGGATACGTTGGGTGTTACTAGGTAGGAGATCACCTTTTCGTGGACTGCACTAGTTACTGAGGGCATGATTGCGCCAGTTCCTAACAATGTAACGACTACAACAGTAGCTAGGTGTGAGAGTACTCATCAGCGGCATCTTCGGTCAATGACTAGAGTTTGGGCCACCTATTCTATAGACAGTCCTGATCGCCAGGACGATTGCGGTTCTCAATAGGCGGATTCATAGACTGGCACATACTTTAGAATTCGGCCTTTTATTTCTTTTATTTCTCTGTTATAGCTCACCGGATATGTTTTATACATTCACTTTTGTTTGATATTAATGGGTAACGATTTGGCTTGTAAATACCTACCTATCCTTAGTATTTTATTCTCATGGTACATTTACATTTTATTTCAATTTATGTGTCTAGATATATTATGCTCTTGGTTCGGTATCATAATTCGTTATCTTATTTCTTCAAGCTTATTCATTGTTCTTACCCCCATATCATATGTGATTTATGCTTCCTAATTTAACTTACTGTGTTGGTGGTATGTATGTATGTTACGGTTTAGTAGTAGACGTGGCACATAAGTACTCTGATACCAACTTCTGTCACACCCCATTCCCAACATATCAGTACTATGGAATGTAATGAGATCTCCATATCTTATTAGGGCACTAGAAATCCACTTCTAGGATCATGGAATGTGGTACACCAACTGTGAGACCCACATCCAGAATCCTTTATTAACTTGGATTTCTCTTGTGCCAAGTCTCAACACTCAGACTGACGAGACACCCAACATAGATCCAATGGATACATCCGAGTCTTAGGTGAGTCTCTCTATACATACATGACCATTTCAATGTATTAGGATTGGCCTAGAGTAACCCCATAAAATAGGAGCCATCTTGCTTATTAGGGGGCTGTAATTTGGCCTAATCAAAGGATCTGTCGGATGGAACACCACCCAGTTGCTCGCCCTGGTTCTTGTGTGGGAATCAAATGTGTGAAACACTCTCTCCTCGGGATTTGTTATAAGTAAAAAACACCAACCCTTATTTCATCCCTTGACCTTGGGATTCTTGGAGAGGGCTTTGGGATTGGTGAAGGAGCTCAAGCTTGTGCCCTAGCTTCTTCTTTATGAGGTAAGTCTACCTCACTCTCTCTCTTTCTCTCTCCTCCAACTTAATAGTAAACCTAATGTAGGTTACTCCTCCATTAATGGTCACCATTAATGGAGGCAAACTAAACCTAGTAACATAGTTAGTTCACTCCTTGATTGAGAGTTTGTATCATTTTTTCTTCCTTCCAGCACCATGTTAGACCTAACAATGGAACACTCCACCATTAATGACCATCATTGATAGAATGACCAAGGAAGCCAAAAGAATGAAACCCACTTCTTTGGTTAGGGGTTGAAATGAGTTAGTAGTAACTCTAACCATCTTCCCTTAGTTGGGAGATTGATTTTCGCCGAATGGAGTTAGACTACAAACAAAGGGGATGCAAAGTCCCTGAAATGGAGGCCTAGAAACTGTAGTTCGAGTGATCTCTGCACCCAATCCGGAGGATGGTCACCGGGGGCATATCCTGTGAAGACAACAAAGCCACATCTTCATAATTCATCAGAGGCTCTGCATACTCAACCCTGAAAGCATGCCAAGTATCCGGAGGTTATGCTGGGAGAAACACCACCCGACAGTACCCCTAGATTACCTACTATCTGCTCTCGGCGATGATTGTCTGATCAACAGAAAGGTATCTTGTGGTTGTACCCGATGATACACCATCCGTTACATCCTCCAGTATGTTTATAAAACAACAGAAATATTCTAAGTATTAGCCAGAGGAAGAAGTAGAGGATGTACTATCCATGTCGTCCATTATTTTCTAGTTCTGAAGGCTAGTTTGCCTAGCTAAGATTTGTGGGACCAACCGTTAGGTTCCCAGTTTGGGACCCGTATATGGACATAAAAGATTTGTCCATATGGATTAAAAACTATCCAATCAACTAACGAATAATTATCTAATGAAATATGTATCAGACTCGGGCAAAGTATTAGCCTTCTGTTGGGGTGAGCATTGTTGCACTTTAAATGCAATCAAGTGAGGAGTCAGGTCCATAGTAATTAGGGCATTCTAACATGTTTACTCTTATGTCAATAACATGCTATGCCTGTGATGATAACATGCTATGTTTACGTTCATAATATGCCATGTTTATGCTTATAACTTGTCATCCAATAATTGTATTAGTCAGCAAGCATTTGCATAACAATAACTTTGTATTCTTTGTATGATGATGGTTATTTGGGTGTGATGGTTGTGTGGCATGTGGAAGCAAAATACACGAGCCATGTTGTTTTATGCTATTACCCTAGTGGGGCACGATGGTTAGGAGTGGTACCGGGGGTCCTTATTGGGGTATGGCCTTATTAATTTCACATATATATGACCACCCATGTATGATGCTATGTGTGGAGTATGAGAGCATGGACACACGCATCATGTCACAACCCATTCTAAAGAATCAAGCATGATATCCGGGTCAACCCTTGTGGCACCCGAATACATCCAAGATCACTACCACAATGTGTCTCACCCTAATTCTGGTCTAACCAGAATAGTATGATGAATCGCCAATAAACCAACGGTTCACCCAGGATCTCGTATGGGTCGTATCCACCATATCAAACCACACATAAATTCCACATTAATAATCAGAGGTAATAAACAAATAAGCAGAATTCTTATAGATAATAAACTGAGAGTCTAACAGTGATAAATAAGTATTTAATCCAATTATTTTCAAACCACACGACCTAAAAATAAATAATCAATTACATATTTAATGTTCAAATTATAACTAAACTTAAGCAAAAACACATTGGTTGCACTCGCATGATGAATCGTCTGCATCTTCTTCAGCTTCTATGTCCATCACAGCAACGTGTCCATACGTTAGCGCATTCATATATTATTCAACAGTAGGACCTGCATCATCAACTAAAAATATTCGACGTCGATAGGGTGAGCACACATCACGGCTCAGTGAGCAAACAAAACAATACAACAAACATATGCATGCATTCAATCATATTTTTGTCTAGTTTATAAGTTTGCAATATACTATAGAAAGGTTTGGTGGCCGCCGCACCTCTATACACGAGAGTGTGAATCCCCCAATGGATCAAACACCATTGTCGTCCCACATGCACCCACCATGGTATAGAGATACAGCTAAAGTATCCGGATCAAACACAGCCAACAGTTCCCTTGAAGCCCTATCCATACCAACAAGTAAGCCCCTATTGGCGAGGGCTTGCAAACTGGGCTTGCAACTAACCAATTCTAATACCAAATAGTGTATCCAAGGCCTCACTCTAGCATCCCTCAATACATCCATAGAGATAGAGCTAAGGCCCCCTGACAGAGTCAGAGACCACACTGTCCGAGACCACCTCCCCTGATGCCCTACGACATAATAGTTCTGCTAAGGTAATGGCGATACGACAATGTTAGTGGGAAAGACATGAGTAGAGATAGAGCAAGAGTCTGATGATGAGGTCGAAGACCACCATGCCACGTCCTCCCCTTGATGCTCCACTCGCATCCAACACACCAATCACACACATACATTCACATGCCTATTCCTAACATCATCATCATCATCATCATGTTATAAATAAATAAAAATAAATATGCATGAATAGTAATAGCAGGAATATTGGATGACATGTGAGTTACACACTACAAGCATACAAGCATAGAATCAATCATGACATTGGACTCAATAAAAATAAACAGTTTATTATTAACCAATTAGTTTAGGTCTTGTTCCCTCACCTGTTAGCAATACTCGATCTCCTTTTAAGCCTTGAAATTCTCTTTGAATTGATTTAACAACCTAAAAATTATATGAATTTAAGTTTGGATTCAAATGTGACATGTTACAGTAGTCAAAAATTGAAGCAGAGCACTGATAGGTATCTGATTGGTCCTATGGTCTCATGCTGTATCGACCTTATTGTCTTAGGTCGATACCTTACGGTCACATATGGTGTGACCGTAGCTGTGACCATATGATTTTTGGATCTCCCCGAATGCCTATGGTCGATCCTCTGATCAGGCTAATCATGCTATGCTCGATCATAGCTATGACCTTGAGATTTTTGGTCACAGACTACATGCAATTCAAGTTCTTCCTGGGTCAAATCCTCTGATCTTCAATTGGATTTATTCTAGGATCATCCTATGGCCATCATTAGTAGTTTCTTATCAATCCTAATCATCAAACTCTCTCCTCATCATTTTCCTTGGGATTTTCTCAAGGAAATCACATAGATCATAATAGGTTGATATTGCCTATCTTTCATAGAAGTCTTATACTTAGAGTTTACATCTCCAGAGATTCATTTCATACCTTTGCCTATGATAGAGAGCCAATCTCTTCTCAGTAAATTCTTCTCCTTAGCTTTTTCTTATTCTCCTTCTCTTGCTTCTCTTCCTTCTCTTTCTCTAGGGTTCACTAATGTTCTAAAAGAGTAAAAAAGGGATGAGGGATGTCCTTTATATAGAGGAAAACTCTGCATATAGAGTCCTCTTTCAATTAGGAAAGCAATCCCTTAGTTTAGGAAAGTTTCCAAAACTCGGAGTCTGATCTGGGTTCTCACGATCGATTATACGGTCGCATAAATCATCGATCGTAGGGTCGAAATCATCAACCATGGGGTTTTGGATTTGAGATTGTTGTTCCCTTCCTTATGGTCGACCATACCTACCCAGGTATGTGACCTTAGGTATATTTTTAGTGTTTTTAACTCAATTCTCATACCTAGTTTGTGATCTATCTTCACACGCTCGGTCCACTTGGTCCAGGAATGATGGGAAGACCTGGCACAATACGGTTAGACCAAGTTAGTGGAGTGTGGGTCTTAAACAATGATTACAAAATAAATCCCACAATCTACACATGCAATATCCATAATAATCAAGAAACAATAATAAAATAAGCAAAAGCATTTAATATTGATCGATGTAGCTAAATGATAATATATCCCGTACTATGTATCATATTATCTGTTACAAACCAGTTATTCTTCACAAAATACCATAATATCCATATACACATACCTAAATAAAAGAGTAAATCTATTACATTAATTTCATAGACCTCTTTGTCTACCAACAAAAATAATCATAATCAAAATAATCTGTAATGTATCAGGGAAGGGAGAAAGTAAGGGGAGGGTTATGTCATCCGTAGACACAGTCGCTGCAGGTGCAGCCCTCACTGTGCTCTCCATCAACATCATTAGGGCCAGCAGTCACATTAGGCAAGGGAGACTCCACGAAATCAACAATAGATAAGTCACCTGCAGAAGGATCTAAAAAATAGTGTCAACATGAAGGGTGAGCTCACATCCCAACTTAGTAAGAAATCTAGTATCACATGCTATGCACATACAACATCCAATGATATGAAATACAATTTATTTTATATTAAGCCTCAGGTTTGTGCTTCTACATCCTGGGCGAAGATAAAAGCTGAATGAATGACCCCAGGCCACTAAATGACTTTTACAGGTATACTCCCCCCTTGGAGACACCCATCCTTATAGGGTTAGTCACCTCCCACCATAGACCCCACATACGCTAGCTACCATATACCCATACGTCATTGACTCCCCCTAGGGTTACCCAACCTTCAGGAGTGCAAAGCTATGCCAGTATCTTTACCCCTACTAGAGGGGTGTAGGAAATAGGGAATGACACCATCTATGTCTATTATGTTCATTCATTTCACTTTGGCTACACCAATAGAAGTCCCTAGATCACCACTTCCATTGATCAGCATGCCCCCACTAATATGTCGACATAACCATTATGCCATCCACTAGCAGAAAACCCTGGCTCTACTCCCACGGATCACCGTGTCTGCTACTAGCGTGCTTACATTCCAACAAGATCCATGTGTCCGCACTTCCATACGTCACACGAACTACCATACATAGTTGTAATCCAACATGACTCATGCATCCATACTCCTATGCATCACATAAGCCATCATACATAGTTACATAAATTTATAAATAAAAACTACTCTAACGGTGAACCTCGGCTCCACTCTGATGGATCACCGTGCTCCCACTAAAGCCTAGCATCAATAACGTGACCCATGTATTGTACTCCCATACTCCACACATCCACCATACCTACATAATTATACAAGCATTCATAGTTATTATAATGCAAATGCATGCCCATAGATAGCAATCATGAAAAGCATATAATTAAATAACAACCTAAGCATGTTACTAGGAAAGTAGACATGTTATCCTATGTCTAAGGACTAGACCCCTTACCTGATTGCACAAAGAGTGCAGCAGTATCCGAAGCCAAACAGGAGGCTTTAATGATCACCCTTGTTCAACCTAATTAAGTATATAAGGTTTTACTAGGTTTGTTTCATAGCTCTTAGACCAGTATAGGCAAGTCTTAGAGTCCATGCATGGGTTCCATGGAAGATCAAAAATCAAAATGATAATCTTTTTACTCATTACTAGGCTTATAGGCCAATACTGACCGAACTGGCAGATGGAACCGGTAGAGGGTTCCACCGGTACGTGAGACAAGTTAACACTTAAAGTATTTTCTAAGTAGATGGCACTGGAGGAATGAGCAGATGCTCGACCATCCGATTGGTCATCCGGTTTGTATACTGATGCAAACCTTAGAATTCTAGCATATTTTTCAAAGCATTGTTGGGTGATCATTCATCCAGCACTGACTCTGCTTTACATTAAGCCTGAATTGAAGATCTATGTCAAGCGGATCCACCGAGAACTGGTTAAACGGTTGGGGTTATATCAGAGGATCGTGCCTCTGATTCAAGACTCTGGTTAATTCATTATCAATTAGCTAAGGCCTTTGCCTTGGCAGAACTATAGTCTGGGCTAATTGAAAGAGCGAACATAATCGTTCTGTAGATACGTGGCTCTAGTACAGACCCAAAAACCAGGTCACAAACAGAGCAAGGTTCTTAAGTTTGGAAAACTTGCTCCCCACTTTATTATTTCCATTTTAGCTAGTGGGAGACTCATTCCCACCATTAATATGCACAATGGGAGCCATCTATGGCTTCAATAAGTTCCTCAATGTAGTTGGTGAAACACAACCCTAGATCTAGGTCATTAATGCCATCTTCATTAATGGAGGTTCAACAACCAAATATCCATGCATTTATTCACCCACAAGAAGGAGGAAAGAAGGAAACCTACCTTTAATAACTCCCTCAATGGAGTTGGTGAACCCTAAACCTAGGTTTCTAGGTCATTAATGGTGGTCACCATTAATGGTGCTCAACCACCATGATTTTAGCATTCATTCACCAAGGAAAATGACGAAGGAGGTAGAGACTTACCTCCAAGTGAATGAGCTAGGGCTTGAGATCTCTGGGCTCTTTTCCTTGCCCTATCATTTACAATCTTTTGCTCGCTCTTTGTCCTAAGCATGTCTGGTGTCAAACAATTAACTCTGGCTTTGAAGGATTTTTTTTCCTGTGAGGCTATAGCGATCAGGGAGATAATAGGTAATGAGTCAGTCGGAGACTGACAACCCCACCAAGAAAGGAAATCAGCAGCCGTCTGGTCTGAGGTATGCATCCTGACTCCCACTTCTTCTCTTTTCTTCTTCTTACTCTTACTCTCACGGTCTCAGGAAAAGATAAAAGGAGGGCTCAGTCCCCTTTTATAAGAAATCGGGGAGAGAGAGAGAGTGACTGGTTCAAGCTCAACTGGATGAATGTTACACCTGTATTTCTACCGATTGGGCTAAAATATAGCTTACTAGCTAACTCTTTGGCCTGATGTTTTGGGATGTGTATCCCCTTCACCCAAGGTCTACTAGGATACCTTATACTACCAAGTAGTATACGCAATGAAGACTCACCTAAGGTTTGGATACCATCATTGGGTCCACATCAGGTGCTCTATCAGTCGATGTGTTGAGACCTAGCACATAAGAATCTGGGTTTGTAAGGGAATTCTGAGTATGGGTCTCACACATTATGTTAGAATTGTTAGCACTCTAGCTAGTACACAGTGATCCATGGGGGTGGAGTCGGGGGTCTCCGCTAGGATGCCGTCCTATTAAACTGATGCATATAATAGACATAGGTGGTGACATTATTCTACTTCCTACGCCCTTCCAATAGGGATTATGATACTGGCATAGACTCATACTTTCAAAGCTTAGGTGACCTAAGGGAAGAATCAATGATGTGTGGGAGCATGGTAGCTGGCGTAAGATGGAGTGTATTATGGGAGGTGACGAGCCTTAAGGGTTTTGAGGACCTGGATAGAGGTTCACTTGTAGATGGAGTTTAGTAATTGGGGATCTCGTATTCTTTTTCTACCCTTCCCGGTGTATGAGAGTTGGAGGCTAGCGGTCGTAGATGAGACCAAAAGCATTGGTTGAATCTCAATATGACACCATAGTAGTACATTTTCCAAACACCTAATAATGAACTCATTTCATTTCATTGGATGATGCATGCATGATACCTAACTACTCACTGAGCTGGGATGGGAGCTCACCCTCATATCGATACTTCCTTTCTAGATGTTGATGCAGGTGATTACACTGTAGCTGATTTTATGGAGGACTCACCGGTTAATGATGCTACCAGTGCTAAGGATGCTACGGGAGAGCATGGTGAGGGCTATACTTGCAATGACTGCGTCTACGCTTGACCCACCCCCTCTATACTTTTCCTTTTATTTTTTTACTCTGATGTGAATAAACATTGAGAACTATCTGAAATAATGTTTACATGTTTACTCTTTAATTCAGAATATTTATATATAAGATATTATGGTATTTTGTGAAGAACATTGTGATGTAAGACTCATAAGACTTAACTTACTTTTATGATATCACTTAGTTAGCAACTGGTTTTTATTACTACTTTTGTTATTATTACTCTATTTTCTTTCATTATCATTATGGTTATTGCTTGTATAGAATGTGGTATTTATATGGTAGATCACTGTAGTTATTGATCGTTGGAAGATTCAGATTGTCCGTTGGGTCGACCCGAATATCACACCCGATTCCCTAGAATGTGCTGTGACAACACTAGGTATCAGAGCACAACTACTCTGATTTTACCTCTGGATTTTCGCTGCACATGAGTTGCCACATGTTGATGACAGGTGCTTAGGGTTAAACATAAAAGACATGTACGAACCAACAATAGTAAGTAGGAAAACAATATCTTTGTTCGAACCACATTATAATAAGAGAATAATGCACGGAGATAAATAAGAACTATGTGTACGAACCAACAATAGTATATATATGCTGATAATAATTAAAAAATTTAGGTACAGTCCACAACCCAGACAGTTACCCTACCAATGCCATTTACAAGAAATGTCACTAATGACGGGAGATATAACCCTCAAAACTAAGTTCTTATCTCCCAAATATAAGAATTCTAAACAAGTAATCACATGTATAAAAAGAAACAAGAAAGGTAATGGTATAATCTTTAAGGATCAACAGTGGTTGGAGGTAAAGGCCTACTCTGTTGACCTACTGTAGGAATACATCTGCACCTGATATAGTGGTAGGTGACCTACATTAATCATGGCATCCTTGATGTACCCCACCTGGGTCCCCAAGTCATCTGGCCGACTAGACATGGAAGTCTGAGTCTCAGAAATGGTCTTCTGGGTGCTCTTTAGGTTGCCTAACTTGACGAGGATAGATTGCTTGTTTGCCTTCAACTCATCTAGCCGAGTTTGGAAGGCATTAAACATCTCCTTTACATGGGCCATACGACCTCAAGGCCTGACGGGTGCTACAGAAGTAGAAGCCTCTTGTCCCTCAGGGACATCCATCTTATCATCACTATCCTACTAGGCAGTTACTCTACGAACCATGGGATGTTGGCATCATGCTCTCCAGTCTGGTCTCCTAATGGCCTCGAGCACAAGATCATCCATCACTACCTCATGAAGCTGCATCTTGATGATGGAGGTCCAGTAGAAAGGGGAAGACTCCTTCCATTGTGGATCTCTTCGCTGACTATCTTTACCCTGAAGTGAGCAAAAATGCAAGACAGCAAGCGACCATAGGGAAACTTACCTTTGCCCAAGTGCTCAGCATTGAATAATATATGATGCAGGATAAGGTGAGGAAGGCATAATCGCTCTCCCTGCAAGATGCTATAAGTCACGTACATAGCAAAGCAGTTCAACTCATCCCTGTAACCAGCCCTGGGTAGTATGTTATGTTGCACAATCTGACGATCACCTTGGGAATGGAGAAGAAGTTGTGCTCTATGTTGCCATCCTCTAAGTCTAATTTCTCTGGCTGGATGAGAGTCTCTTTGATGGTCACACACTTGTCATCTAAGCAGTTTATGTCCTCTTGTAGGCCATAATAAGTCTGTGCTCCCTCAATGGATACACCCAAAATAGATACCAGACTGTCAATATCTAAACTAACGTTGACACCCTTGACCCGATTGGTAAGGTGTAGGACGCCATCTTCTCCTACCTCATGACCCAGGTTACAAAGAACACCAAGTTGGGACAAACGTCATCATTTATGCACAACATAAGAGTCCAACCCATGTCATCGAAGTGTAGCTTCGTGGCAAACCGTTCCAAGTCTACGAAGGCCACGTATCTGCTAGCCTCGACCTCAACATGTCCAAATTTGGCCCGAAGTTGGCTGGCCTCATATGAGATGAATCTAGCACGATCATATCATTGTGCTATGTTGGCTCTACCTTCTCTGTTGTGTGGAGCCATGTGGTTTGCATAAACAAAAACAAAAGATAAGTGGACCGATCTATGTTATGTGGGAAACACATAAACCAATGGGTCCAATGACCCTGGATATTGAAATGAAAATCCTAACCGAAGGGAAACAACCCTGGAATATAATCAAAACTCAAAGGAAATGGAGAATAAGATAACAAGAAACTTCCTAGACGATTTTGAAGGAATAAAGAAATGCCGATGACCGTCGAAAAAATAACTAAGAAGGGAGTAAGAATGCTTGGAAATACTAAGGAGTGTGTTTTCTCTCTTCCCTCCGAAAAATAAACAACATGGGTTCAAAATGAGAACCCATGAACTTCATAAAACCATCGGAATTTCGTGGAATCAGAGGTCCAGTAACTTAAAATCAGCCTCTGGAACCATCCTCCAAAAATCCAAGGGTCGCAACGCTTTGAAATTTTGGTGCCCAATTTACCAGAGCCACTTAGGACTCCAAAGGAAACAAGCTTCATTGGAACCTCCGGAGCACCTAAGGAGCCATGACTTAGGAAATTTTCCAGAGTGTTTATCCGGAGGATGAAATGGATGGAATACTATCCTTCCTTCCCTCGTGGATGACCTTCTGGAAGTTGGGACTGTTAAGCCCAAATATCCGGATGGAATATTTACAGAATGAAGCGACATCCATTACTGCCTCCGCACCCCCAGAAAGGTTCTAGACCCTAGATGGAGACTATATCGGATGGCCTTACCCTCGGATCTCCCACAAGTTATCCCAAGTTGGGGGGAAACCCTAATATGGGGCAAGCATCAGAGGCTATGACCCCGGGCACCTTGCCTCAGATATTATAAGGGTTGTGTGCATTGAATGAAAGCTTGGAGATTTCTTTTCTTTTCATAGTGTACATGGTTATTCTAATTGCCTTATGTCATACCATATCGATTGGATCATTTTATTGGATATGTGAATAGTACTAATGTGCAGGCATTTACAGATTTTTGCCCTACCAATCAATTTGAGAAATGCCTCCAAGAAGAGAGTTTAGAGGGCACCACTTGAATTTGCCCCCTCCAAAAGATGATGAAGCAAGTATTGGGCATGGTCGTTCTAACTCTCCACCACATGCACCTCCACCGCCTTCACCACACGCCAAGTATTGGGCATGGTCGTTCTAACTCTCCACCACATGCACCTCCACCGCCTTCACCACACGCCAAGTATTGGGCAAGGTCATTCTAACTCTCCACCACATGCACCTTCGCCGCCTTCACCACACGCTAATCTCCCATAAGCACCTTCAGTGCTAACAGCAGTTGACATGACAGCTATCATGGGTGGTCTAGTGAGGAACTTAGAGGAACAACAAAGGACAACGGCTATAGTCTTTGCTGGATTGACAGAGGCTATCCAAAGAACACTCCTAGTCCCACCAGCTTAGGGGCAAGCTCATGAAGGAGGAATACCAATTGTACCACCACCTCCTCCACCTATACCAATGCTGGAACCTCAAGTACAGACTCACCCTAACATGGTTGGGGTGCAATTGCAGTCAGAAGTGGATGCATCAAAAGTAATGAGCAACTTCCAACGCATGCACCCGTTGAAGTTTACAGGAGTTGGGAACAACCCCATGCAACAAGCTATTTGGGTCCAAGCAATGGAAAAGCCCCCTGAGATGTTGAAGTAAACTGAAGCACAAAAACTTTTGTGTGCCACTTTTCAACTAGAAGGTGTGCCATATGATTGGTACAAGGGAATCCATCCCACCCTAGTAAAAAGGCATAGAGAGGTCACTTGGAAGATTTTTAAGTAGGCCTTCTACAAGAACTTCTTTCCCCAAAGCTTCAGGGATGAAAGGAAGTCAAGTACCTCAACCATTCCCAGTGAAGCTCAACTATTAAGGTATACTAGCAAAAGTTCAAAGAATTATTCTACTTCTCTCCTGCTTCTATGAGGGAGAAAGAACCAAAGTTGAGGTGATTCGTGCAAGGTTTGAGGGGAGATTTGAAGGTCATCATGGAGTCCATGAAATTGATTGAATATAGCAATGCCGTGCAAGCAGCCAAGAATGCCGAAGATGGGTACTAGAACAATCAGGGCTACAAAAGGGCTATCAGCTATGTGGACAACCAACCTTATACAAAGCCTTTCCGTGCTCAATACCCAAGTTCATCCAGCACGATCTCATCAACCTCTCCAGTGGTTAGGCCTACCTTCATTCAACCGGCACCCATCTAAAGCAGGCCAATCATGACTGCTCCCAAGGCAATTCAACCTAGACTTGCTGCCTCCAATGCATCATCTATGACCTATGGCTCATGTTATACTTGCAGCAAGATGGGCCACTTTGCTAGGGCATGTCCCACTGCAAAGAAGGCACCGACGCCAATGCAAGGCAGAGTTTTTGCCCTATCTGCTGAGGACGCTGAGGGTTCTCCAAGAGTGGTCACAGGTATTTTAAATGTTATGCAGAAAACATCAATTGCATGGTGTGTTGTTACACTTCATATTTTCTTGGTTCAATGCATGTGTAGGTACACTCTCTATATTTGGCACACCTGTATGAGTACTGTTTGATTTTGAGGCTACATACTCTTTTCTATCCCCTATATTCACTGCTAAGTTGGGAATGCCATCTCGCAAGATGACTTAAGCCCTAATAGTACATACACCTATGGGATCTAAAGCTGGCTTAGACATGTATTATGGGCCATGTGAAGTTCAAATAGAGGGAAAACCAATGGAGGCTAATCTAATTAGCCTTGAGATGAGAGATTTTGATATAATATTGGGAATGGACTGGCTAGCCAAACACCAAGCCAATGTTCTATTTTCCAGGCATCAAATCCTATTCCAACCCGTTGATGGGGAAATAATAGTGTTCACGGGTGATAAGACCATGAAATGCCGTAAACTATTCTTGAAGGCAATTCAAGCTTCCAAGTTACTACACCAAGGATGTGAAAGCTATTTGATGTCAGTATTGGACACAGAAGCTGAATTACCAAAATTGAAAGAGGTGCCAGTGGTTTATGAATTTCTAAACATATTTCCTGATGAGTTACTGGGTCTACCACCTGGTAGGGAGACAGAGTTTGTTATTGATCTCGTCTTGGGAGTAGCTCCAGCATCTAAGGCCCCATATCAAATGGCCCCCACCGAGTTAAAGGAACTCAAAGTACAGCTCCAAGAGTTACTTGACAAGGGTTTCATCAGACCCAGTATTTTGCCTTGGGGAGCCCCAATTTTGTTTGTGAAGAAAAAGGACGGAAGTGTCTCTATGTGTATAAATTATAGAGACTTGAACAAACTTACCATCAAGAACCGGTACCCACTGCCTAGAATTGATGACCTATTTCATCAATTAGAGGGTGCTACTATATTCTCTAAGAGAGACCTCAGTTCAAGCTACCACTAATTAAAGATCAAGGGGAGTGATATTCCTAAGACTACATTTAGGATGAGGTATGGACATTTTGAGTTGTTAGTAATGTCCTTCGGATTGACTAATGCCCCAGCATTTTTCATGGAGCTGACGAATCAAGTATTTTATGAGTTCCTAAATAAGTTTATCATCATCTTCATTGATGACATACTCATCTACTCACCCAATAGTGCAACTCATGCCGAACATCTCAGATTGGCATTACAGAAGCTAAAGCTAGAGAGATTGAATGCCAAATTTAAGAAGTGTGAGTTTTGGCTCAAACAAGTAGCCTTCTTGGGTTATGTTATCTCAGCTGAAGGGTTGGCAGTAGACCCTGGTAAAGTTAGCATAGTTATGGAATGGATTATGCCAAAGACAGTCATAGAAGTCAGGAGTTTCCTGGGATTAGTTAGCTATTATCAATGCTTCATTGAAAATTTACCTTGCATTGCGGTACCTCTGACGAGAGTAACAAAGAAAGTACTTTGCATCGTGGTACCTCTGACGGGAGTAACAAAGAAAGGTGTGAAATTTGGACTGACAAGTGCAAAGAAAGTTTCAGAAGTTAAAACAAAAACTTGTCTTCGCACCAATCTTAACCATTCCTTCTGACAAGGCACCATTTGCGGTATATATTGATGCATCCAAATATGGCATAGGTTGTGTCCTAATACAGGATAATAGGGTAATTACCTACGCCTCGAGGCAACTAAAGGTTCATGAGAACTACCCTACCCATGATCTAGAGCTTACAGCCATCGTTTTTTCCCTTGAAATATGGTGGCACTACATATATGGAGAGCAGTTTAGTATGATGCCAGATCAGAAGAGCCTCGTCCACCTATTCAACAAAAAGAAATTGAATATGAGGCTGTGAAGATGGCTGAGATTACTAAAGGACTATGATTATGATATCAAGTACCACCTAAGAAAAGCCAATGTGGTGGCTGATGCATTGAGCAGGAAAGCTTTGGTCTCATGCTTGGAAAATGATCCTAAGGCCAATCATGATAAAGGGCATTATATGGCTCATACACTGGTCACCGCTCTACTTTTGGATAACGAAGGTTCCACCACTGATGCATTGGCTATAGATTGGGTTGAGGCAGGATCTACATTACTTAATGCCATTTAACCCACCTTGGTGGATCAAATTAATGAGGCAATCGATTGTGATATGTATCTGAAGACCCTCAAGCACGATCTTGAAAAAGGAAAGCAAAGACCTAGACTTTTCCTTGGATAGTATGGGAATAATCAGATACAGGGATAGAATATGTGTACCCAAAACTGCTAAGGACTTAAAGGAGAACATCCTGATTGAAGTACACTCCTCTCCTTTCACCATGCATCCTGGTAGCACCAAAATGTACCAAGACTTGAAGAAAGCTTATTGGTGATGGGGTATGAAAGCTGACATAGCCAACTTTGTATACAAATGCCTTACTTGTCAGCAAGTCAAGGTAGATCATCAAAGGCCCCCTAGTTTACTTTAGACGTTACCAATACTACCAATACTAGAATGGAAATGGGATCATATCTCCATAGATTTTGTGACTGGGTTACCCTTGACTCCGAACAATGTCAATGTCGTTTGGGTAATAGTAGACCATCTAACTAGGGTGACCTATTTCATAGCTGTTAAACCATAATACACTATGGATAGATTGGCTAAACTCTATGTGGACAATATAATAAGGTTGCATGTGGTGCCAGAAAGCATTGTGTCCGACAGAGACCCCAAGTTTACGTCTAAGCTTTGGGATAGCTTGTAAAAGGCAATGGGAACACAGTTACAATTCAGCACAACCTTTCATCCTGAGATAGATGGACAATTAGAGTGTACTGTATAGATATTAGAGGACATACTCCAAGCTTGTGCCTTGGATTTTAAGGGCAGCTGGGATAAATAATTATCACTAATGGAATTTGCCTACAATAATTGCTTTTAGGCTACCATTGGCACTGATCCATATGAAGTATTATATGGCAAAAGATGTAGGACACCTTTGTATTGGAATGAATTGGGAGTGCATAAAATACTGGGGCCAGATATTATCCAGGATGCTTGTAACAAAGTGGATCTGAGTAGGAAAAGGATTAAAGCAGCCCAGAGTAGGCAGAAATATTATGCTGATGTGCGATGCAAGGACCTAGAATTTTAAGTTGGGGACAAAGTATTCTTGAAGGTATCACCCCACCGTGGTATTTGCCATTTTGGCAAGAAAGGGAAACTCAGTCCTAGATATATTGGTCCTTTTGAGACTTTTAGGAGATGCAGGAAGGTTGCCTATCAATTGGCTTTGCCTCTAGCATTTTTAAAGTTCATGATGTATTTCACATCCTTCTCCTTAAGAAGTACGTCTATGATCCATCTCACATCTTGAGTGCTGAGGTTCCACAGATGGACTGAGACTTGTCATGTACAATGGAATTGGTAGCAATCCTTGACAGGAAGGTCCAACAGCTGGGGAATCATTCCATCTTGTATGTAAAGGCCCATTGGTGTAGCTACGCCATTGAGGAAGCCACTTGGGAACGTGAAAACGAGATGCGAAAAAAGTATTCGCGTTTGTTTGAAAAACCAGGTACGCTTAAATTTTGGGGATGAAATTCTTTTAATTTGGGGGGATTGTGAGATTTGCATCCAAAATCCTCTACTAACCCAGATTCCTCTTGTGCCAAGTCTCAACACTCACATTGACGAGGCACCCAACACGGATCTAATAGATACATCCGAGTCTTAGGTGAGTCTCTTTATACATACATGACCATTTAAATGCATTAGGATTGGCCTAGAGTGGCCCCACAAATATCCCAATGCATAGAAGCAATTTTACTGATCAGAGGGTCATAATTTGGCCTAATCGGAGGATCTATTAACGGATTAAACACCACTCGGTTGCTCCCCCCAGTTCGTATTCGAGAATCAAGTTTGTGAGACACTCTCTTTCCTCATGATTTGTTATAAATAGGGAACATCAACCTTTATTTCGTCCCTTGACATGGGATTCATGGAGAGGGCTTTGGGATTGGTGAAGGAGCTCAAACTTGTGCCCTAGCTTCTTCTTTGTGACGTAAGTCCACCTTACTCTCTCTCTTTCTCTCTCCTCCAACTTAATGTTAAACCTATATGGGTTACTCCTCCATCAATGGTACTATTAATGGAGGCGAACTAAACCTAGTAACATAGGTGGTTCACTCCTTGATTGAGAGTTTGTATCATTCTCTCTTCTTTCTAGCACCATGTTAGACCTAATGATGGAACACTCCACCATTAATAACCATCATTTATAGAATGACCAAGGAAGCCAAACCCTATTAAAAAGAATGAAACCCACTTCTTCGGTTGGGGGTTGAAATAAGTCAATAGTGACTAACAATCTTCCCCTAGTTAGGAGATTGACTTCCACCGAATGGAGTCAGGTTACAAACAAAGGGGATGCAAAGTCTTGGAAAAAGAGGCCCAAATACTCTGGTTCGAGTGGTCTATGTACTCGATCCGGAGGATGCTTACTGGGGGCATATCCTCTGAAGACACCAAAGCCACATTTTCCAGATTTCATTAGAGGCTCTGCATATTCAACCCTATGAACATGCCAAGTATCCAGAGTTTATGCTGGGAGAAACACCACCCGACAGTGCCACCGGATTACCTACTGTCTACTCTCGATGATGATTGTCTAATCAATAGAAGGGTATCCGAAGGTTGTTCCAGATGACACACCATCCGTCACATCCTCCTATTTGTCTATAAAACAGTAGAAATATTCTAAGTATTAGCTAGAGGAGAAGTAGAGGATGTATTATCCATGTCCTCCATTCATTTCTGGTTCTAAAGGCTAGTTTGCCTACCTAGGATTTGTGGGACTAACCTTTGGGTTCCCAGATTATCTTGGGACCCGTATATGGACATAAAAGACTTGTCCATATGGGTTAAAAGCTATCGAACTAACTAACAAATAATTATCTAATGAAATAGGTATCAGACTCGGACAAAGTGTTAGCTCTCTATTGGGCTTAGGATTGCAGCTGCACTTTAAGTGCAATCAGGTGAGGGGTTGGGTCCATAATAATTAGGACATTCTAACATGTCTACTCTTATGTCGATAACATGCTATGCTTATGATGATAACATGCTATGTTTATGTTTATAACATGCCATGCTTATGCTTATAACATGCCATCTAACAACTATATTAGTGAGCATGCATTTGCATAACAACAACTATGTATGCTTTGCATGATGATTGTTGTTTAGGTATGATGGTCGTGTGGAGTGGGAGCACAATACACGAACCAAGTTGTTTTATGCTATTACCTTAATGGGGGCACGGTGGTCCATGGGAGTGGTGCCGGCGGTCCCTGTTGGGGTATGGCTTATTAATTTCACATGTATATGACCACCCATGTATCATGGTGCATGTGGCGTATGGGAGTACGGGCACATGCATCATGTTGGAATTGCTAGCACTTTAGCGGGCACACGATGATCCATGGGAGTGGTGCCGGGGATCTCCACTAGGGTGCAGCCCTATTAAACTGGTGCATATAATAGACATAAGTGGTGACAATGCCCTATTTCCTATGCCCTTTCAGTAGGGGTTAAGATACCGGCATAGACTCATACTTCCAAAGGTTAGGTGACCTAAGGGAAGAGTTAGTGATGTGTGGGAGCACGGTTGCTGGCTTAAGACGGAGTCTACGGTGAGAGATTACGAGCCTGAAGGGTTTTGAGGACCTGGATGGGGATTCACATGTAGATGGAGTTTAATGATCTGGGGTCTGGTATTCTTCTTCTACCTTGCCTGGTGTGTGAGAGTTGGAGTCTAGTGGTCATAGGCAGGACTGAAAGCTTTGGCTGAATCTCAATATGACACTATAGTGGTACATTTACTAGAGACCTAATAATGAACTCATTTCATTTCATTGGATGATGCATGCATGTGATATCTCACTGAGCTGGAATGGGAGCTCACCTTCGTATCGATACTTCCTTTCCAGATGTTGATGTAAGTGATTACACTATAGCTGATTTTATGGAGGACTCACTGGATAATGATGCTACTGGTACTGAGGATGCTAAGGGAGTGCATGGCGAGGGCTGTACTTGTAGTGACTGCGTCTACAATTGACGCACCCCTCTTTATACTTTTCCTTTTATTTTTTACTCTAATATGGATAGACATTGAGATCTATCCAAAATATTGTTAATAGATTTACTTTTTAATTCGGGATATTTGTATATGAGATATTATGGTATTTTGTGAAGAACGTTGGTGATGTAAAACTCATAAGACTTAACTTACTTTTATGATATCACATAGTTAGCATCTGGCATTTCTTACTACTTTCGCTATTATTACTTTGTTTTCTTTAATTGTTATTGTGGTTATTGCTTGTGTAGACTGTGAGATTTGTATAGTATATCACTATAGTTGTCAATTGTAGGAAGATCCGGGTTATCCATTGGGTCGACTAGGATATTGTAAGACCCGTATCAAACTAACTGGTCTTACCACCTTGTACTAGGTCTACCTATCATGGTCGAGCCAAGTGGACCAAGTGCGTGAAGGAAATCACAAGACCAAGTATGAAATTGACCCAAAAACAGTAAATTTGAGGGTAGGGTGCATGCCTAAACAGGTAGGGTCGACCCCACCTGAACAGAGTTCAACCCATGACTTTTCAGTCTTAGGGTCGGATGACTTGAGACCCTAGGGTCGACGGATCCTACGACCTTAGCATCGCCCCTAGGATGACAGACTGAAACCGTAATTAGGAAACTTTCCTAATTTCAAGGGGATCCTTTCCTAATCCCAATGGGACTTATTTTGGGAGTTTTTTTCTCTATAAATAGGACGTCCCTTAGCCTCTTTCACTCCTTTTGAAACCCTAATTAAAATTGAGAGAAAGTGAAGAGAAGGAGAATTGGAGAAGAAGACTAAGGAGAAGAAGTTCAGAGAAATCTCTGAATCTCAGCAACCCTAAGGTATGAATACATTTTCCATGAATTATGTAAGACCCTAGAATAGTTAATGAAGAGGGTAGGATCTAGGAGAAACCCAAATCATCCATCCATGGATAAATTCCAATGGAATCCATGGAGGAAATCATTGTAAACAAAGTAAAATGTGTAACTTGGAGTTTTGAGCCATAGAACAATCATAGAGTGGACTATAAAAGTAAGCCAAAGGATTCCAACATGAAAGAATGGACTGTAGAACGAATGGTGGACTCAAAATACATATGGTAGCACGTAGGGTCGATTGGTAACCGACCATACTAGACTACAGGATCGACCCCATGCTCTCGGGAAGTCCAGGAAGGCTGTGGTCGCACCTGGGGTCGATGGGTAACCGACCCTATGACCGACCCTACATCCTGGGGTCTCAGAAAACTGCTACCCTACATGCGACCCAACCTGTGACCCTAGCAGTGCAGCAAGCTTAAAACTGTTGGAATAATTCTAATTAAAATCTATCGACTTGTTAGGTTTTCCTAGTGATCTAAAAGTGATTCTTAAAGCTTGAAAGAGGATCTACACTCAATCAAAGGTGAGGAAACAAGACCTAAACTAATTGGATAATAATAAACTATTTTGATTTATTGAGTCCAATGTCATGACTGATTCTATACGTGTATGCTTGTAATGTGCATTCAACATGTCATCCAATATTCCTGCTATTAATGTTCATGCATATTTAATTCTGTTTATTTATAACATGATGATGATGATAATGCTAGGAATAGGCATGTGAATGTATGTGTGTGGTTATTGTGCTTGATGCGAGTAGAGCATTAGGGGGAGGACGTGACATTGTGGTGTGTCCTGGTCACCAGACTCTATCTCTATCTCTACTCAAGTCTTTTCCACTAACATCATCGTATCGCTATTACCTTAGCAAAGCTATTACGTCGTAAGGCATCAGGGGAGGTGGTCTCGGACCGTGTAGTCCCTGACTTTGTCAGGGGGCCTTAGCTCTATCTTTGTGAACGTTGATGCGTGTCGAGCACTCAAATTAAATTACCTTACTTTGAAACGTAGATAGTAGCAAGTAAGTGTCGAACCCACAAGGATTGTATGATCAAGATTAAAATGTTTAATTAACCTAAAGAGAGAAAATAAAATGAAAATAAAATAAGACTCAGAAAGTAACCAATTGTTGTACTAAAACAGAATATGATTAATCTTATTAGCACAACTTCATTGGCTATTCTATGTATGGAGGGGGGGGGGTATGTTTGCAGTAGAAAAGAACAATAATTAATTATCTAAAATGCAAGAATAAAGAGCAAGGTAATACAAATATCAAAGATTAAACCAATAAGAGAAAACTTCGGTCAAAAGGATACTTACACCATCTTCATAAACTTGTTCATCGACATAAAGGATAATCAATTCCAATTGAATAATCAAATAAAGAAAATTAGGACTAGGCCTAAAATCCTTAGTCTTTCCTTAAGATTGGTCTATTAAAAGATAGCTTATTAATAGCACCCTTACTCTTAAATCAATCTCAAGACTGGGCTCTCGATTTGATTCAGGAATAACAATAACAATTGGAAAGACGATTGAAATTAAACATTAAGCACACACCAGTGTGGTTTAATTATTTTAATCTGATTTCTCCTAGAAATATAACATTAACTTGTCCATTAACATCAATTCCCATTGCCACTGACATAGAATCAATTAATAGCAATTCAATTCTAAAATAACAATTGATTAAATAAATAAATCAATTAGTAGTACTCCTAATCAACTCATTCATCAATCATTATACACATAAATTGGAAGAAAAACAAATATTCAATTAAAAATCAATAAATAAAATAAGTCTCACAAGTTTACAATGATGGCTTCAGCTCCGTCTAACCAAAGATAAGAAAATTAGCCACACATGACTTCTTCAAGAACACAAAAGAAAGAGAGTTGTTCTTCAACCATTGTCTTCTTTTTCAATCACTCTTCAATGCTCTTTACATAGGCTTTACATTGTTTAAATAGCCAAAATACAAGACTAAAATTGGTATGCCTAGATTTGACAACCTTATTACATGGAAATAAAAGTTAAAGAAAATCTTCGTTCCTAGATTAGATGAAAATCATTCCATTATTAAACAATTGTCACCCCCAAATCTACTAAATTTTGTAAGATTCCATAGTTGTGTATATTCTCCTCAAGATTTCCAATAATCAATCAAGGCCTTCCAATAGTGAACCTTCCGTGTGTAGCAACCTTCCTTCTCTGGTTTAGATTTGGACCAATTTTCCAGATTAGATTTTAAAACCACATTTGGAAGCCCAAACGAACTCTTTCCATGTCAGAATCCTACATGAAATTCAAAACGTTATTATTAAGAGTGCTAGAATTTTCATCTTTTATTAATTAATTAACAAGATTTCTAAAATATACCAAACTCATAAAATAAATTCTATTAAGCTCAATAAGATATAAAACACCCTAAAAATCATAATGCAAAAGGAATAAAAAAAATATAAAATTATACACTTATCAAACGTATTGAGGGATGCTGGGGTAAGGCCTTGGATATACTGTTTGACATTAGGATTGGTTAGTTGTGAGCCCAGTTCGTAAGCCCTCGCCAATAGGGGCTTACGTGTTGGTATGGGAGCACGTGGTACTTTAATACCGGTACCCATTGAGTACACCGTTTCCATGGTGGGTGCATATGGGACGGCAATGCCGATATTCATTGGGCGGCTTCACACACCCTTGTATAGAGGTGTGGCGGCCACTGAACCTTTCTATAGCATATTGCAAACTTATAAACCAGACCACAGATATGAATTGAATGTATATGTTTGTTGCATTGTTTTGTTTGCTCACTGAGCCGTGAAGTGTGCTCACCCTTTTCGAATTCGAATATTTTAGTTGATGATGTAGGTATGACCATGGAAGATTACATGAATGCTCCCGCATTCAGGTATGTTGCGGTGATTGACGCAGAAGAATGGAGACGCATGATTCGTCATGCAATGCAACTCATGCGTTTTCGATTAGATTTTATTTGGATTATTGAATAAATGTAATTGATTATTTTATTTACTTATGTCTCAGTCAATAACAGATAATTAGTATTTTATTTATGATTATCACATTTAGATTCACAGTTTATTTAATATTTAAGACTTCCGCTATTGTGTATTTACTCTGATTATGGTTGTGGATGTGTATGGTTTAAGCAAACGGACACAGCCTATTTGAGATCTTGGTTGAATCGTTGGTTTATTAGCGGTTCATCACACCATTCTAAATAGGACAAAATTGGGGTGTGACAACTTGGTATCAGAGCTCTCAGGCCCTGTCCATTAAACCGGTATACTTCCATAAAAGTTCTTAAACTGAGTTAGGATAAAATTTAAAAGCTTTAATAGAAACACACTGTAAGCACCTGTGTTGTTTGAGACAAAATTAAGAAAGAGAATAATACACATATAAAGGGAGAAACAAGTTTTATATACATCAAACTAAAAGCAAGTTTATATACATATCCAAAGCAGAGTATAGTACACAATCTAGACAGTTACTCTATAATACAAAAGAAGAATAAAAGAGGTGATGGAGGAGGCGGTGCCTCGCGATTTCTGTCATAGTCCTCAGCGTAGACTCTAGTCAACCAAGCTACCTGAGTCTGGGACGTCTGGAGACTATCTGTCAACGCAGCCATCCGCTGATCAGATACACGTTGAGCATCTAGAAGCTCTCCCACTCTCAAATCCATCGCGCACTGAGCCTCCCTGATCTCATGCAGTAATTCCATCATATCATCAGATGGTGGGCGTGAAGGACCAGCCATGCGTGAAGGAGTCTGAGATGGACCAGCTCTAGTAGAATGTAGAGGTGATGGAGGAGGTATGGAGTCCACATCCATGTACATATGATCCTCATCCTCAGCATCACCCCCGTGAACCCCTGCTCCAACGGCTGCTACTGCTACTGCCTCAGCGTCTGCCACCTCCATCCGAGTACGAGGACGCACCAGAGCGTTCCTCTCCTCATCACTGACCTGAGCATCCCACATGCCCATCCAACAGATGGCCTCCTAGTTTAGAACTGATGAGAAGGTCTTCTCCTGAATCCTCTCATCCACTAAATCAACACCTAGGCAGGTAAGCAGGGTGGTGATCAGACATCCGTAGGGTAGGTTGCCTATCTGACCAGGCAGCGTAGCATAGATCATCATCCTCATAATAATATAAGGGAGGCAGACAGGCTGCCTAGTGTAAATATAGTAAAGTAAGTACTGGGTCAATTGGGAGATCCTCTCATAATGTCCACTCTGGGGTATCAGGTTGTGCTGGATGATCTTACAGTACACCCGAGGCTCTGGACGTAGGTTGATCGCTTTCATCTCCCAGTGATCCTCTCTGATAAGCTGGCGGTCTATCTCAGCCCGCATCTCCAAGGAAAAGAACTGGGGCACCCTGGGAGCACAGTACACCAAAGGGCCATCATGTGATATGCCCAAGAGATCAGCTAACTGTTGGCAGTCAAAGGAAACCTCTACTACTTTGACGTAGCTCGTGATCCTGAGCTCCCTACCCCTCTCAGTGTCATTGTGATTTCCCACTACCTAGAGATTACAATAGAACTGTCTCACCAGATCCAAACGGATACAGGCGTCATAGGTAATCACGGGAAGCCAACCCATGTCGCCAAATGCCCTCTCCAAGTCGAACAAGGCTAGACTAGCCAAGTCCACACGATGACCTCCTTCTACCTTCTTACACGCATAATGAGCATGCTGAGCTTCAGCCTCGTTGGAGCGGAAGCGGACTGGGTCATGAGACCTAAGAACCTTGGTACGATCCATGTTATCCGCCAAAACAAAGAAAAATAGATAATAGATCAGTAATAGTAAAAAGCCCAAAAATTTCGGCATCATAACGGCATAAATTGGTCAAAAGCCTCACTTTTCACCCATACACTTGGGCAGGAGGACTTACATAGGTTCTAAATTATCTTGCAAGGCTTATAAAGTTGGAAATTTAAATTTGAGAGATCGAATTTGAAGAAATTTCAATAAATTTGAAAAATATCAAAAATTAGGGCAAAAATGGAAAATTTCAAGTATCTTGACAACCAACCGATGAAACTCAAATGTTTTTGAGGGCATTCGTCCATTGGGTGACCAATAGAAAAAGCCCCCAATAAAAATGAAATTTTTACGATTGAAAAAAGTTTAATTTGAAGAAAACGATGTAAATGGGCAAAAACCTAGCTAGAAAGCATTAAAAACATGAAATAGTAGAGAACATACCTGTAGAGAAGGAGTGGTAGTCGCGAACGAAGGATAGGATCACCAAACAGGTAGGGGTCGTTACTGTAGCAACTCAGAGAAACGAGTTGAGTTGGAAAACATAAGAAAGAATGGGAAATGAATCCTAAATTGGGGTTAAAAACCTGATTCTAGATCGTAGGGTCGGACAATTAGACTAAGACATGCGACCCTACCTCCGACCCCCCCATCGACCCTAAGCTCTCGGTAAGCTGACAGTGATTCTCAGGGTCGCATACCCTAGGGTCGCATAAGGATCGACCCTACCATCGACCCTACGATGGAAAATACAGTATTTTTTACAGAATGATCTGAAAAATTTGAAAATGATATTGAGTAGTTGAATTTTGAGTGGAGAACAATTATATTGATTGCCGCCTCACATGTGCTATGATTGTTTACAGGCACTACCATCATCAGAACAGAAAATGGCTAGGCGAAGAGTGACCAGACAAAGCTGTGACTCTATTCCACCACCACCACCTGTGGAGGAAGACATCCATATACATCCTGGGACATAGGAGAATCTGAATACGGCACCATCCGTGGTTAATGGCCAAAAAAATACTACCAACTTGCCAGCCCCACCTATAAACCTGGCTATAGCCGTAATGAACTTGGCACAATAGCTGCAGCAAATACAACAGGTACAAGTTACTATGCAAGCTGCCATAGGCATGGCTTTCCCAGCTGCACAGACGACATCGATGCCAACAGGACAGGTAAGCACAATACCGGGGGGAAGTAACACGGTACCCCATGCACCTCAAACTCCAGTCATGCAGGCTCAAGTGCAGAACCCGGAAGTAGCTCAAGGTGGCTATCAGTACCAACCACCTATGTATGGGGTCTACGCTCCGTATCAGCTGGACCACTGCAGGCTGGTCGAGCGTTTCTTGAAGATGAAGCCCAAGGAATATAATGGTAAGCCAGCTGATCCTTTGTGGCCAGCACACTGGATTGATGAGATGGAGAGGAATTTTATGATGATGACAGTGAATGAGGAAGAGAAAGTACTGTGTGCAACATTCATGCTAAAAGGCGATGCACACCACTGGTGGAAGTCCACACGGGTTTATCTGTTAACAAAGCATGCCCAACTGACCTGGGGTATATATAAGGAGGCATTCTTTGAGAAGTACTTTCCTAGATGTTTCAGAGATTCTATGGAGAAAGAGTTCCTGAGTTTGTATCAGGGACAGATGACTGTCGATGCATATCAACAGCATTATGAGGAGCTGTTCTTCTTGGCACCACTTAGTATGCAAGCAGAAGAAATGAAGACCCGAAGGTTCCTCATGGGACTTTGGGGAAGTATTCGTGAACATGTTCTGGGCTTGGAAAAGAAAATTTACAATGAAGCGGTACAAATTGCTCGAGTAATAGAGTCGAGCCAGAATGAGAGCTATTTTACTCAAAACAGGGGTATTAAAAGGCCAACTGGAACTTCATATAATGGAGGGAATACAAGGACATTCAAACCCTTCCGTACTCAAGGTTTCAATGCTGCAGCCAAGACTACTTCAGTAGCCCCATTGCAACCAAAGCAAAATAGTGAAGGAATAAGGTGTTTTAACTTCAATCAAGTGGGACATATTTCAAGGGAATGTCCTAAACCCAGGAAGCAGCTACAGCAAGGGAAGGTTTATGCTATTACATCTGAGGAAGCTTCCGCATCGCCTGATGTGGTCACAGGTATGGCCTGAACCTTTCATTTTGTGTTACGTTGTGTGAACATGTAGACTAAATTAAAACAAATCACAGGTATCGTACCTATTAATGGCATTCCCGCCAGAGTACTCTTTGATTCAGGAGCTACTCATTCTTTTATATTTGTGTCATTTGGAAAGAAGCTGAACCTACCCCTCAAATCTTTAGACTATAAACTGCTTGTACGATCGCCGATGGGATTAGAAGTGGAATTAGAAAATGGTTATGGACCATGTCCAGTTCTTATTGATGAAAAAACCTTGGATGCAACCTTAATTCAACTTGAGATGGCAGACTTTGACGTCATCTTGGGAATGGACTGGTTAGCTCGGCATTCTGCGAACCTACTATGTGCCAAAAAGAAGCTGACATTTAAAGACAAGAATGGAGCAGAGTTCAGTTTTGCGGGAACCAAACTTCCCCGTAAACGAAAACTCATCCTCTCTGCCTTAAAGGCTAGGAAATGCCTCGAGAAAGAAGGAGTTGGGTATCTAATATCAGTAGTCGACATCACAAAGGAAGCACCATGAATGGAGGATATTGATGTCGTGCGTGACTTTCCAGATATATTTTCTGAAGAACTACTAGGACTACCACCCGATCGAGCTACAGAGTTTTTTATAGATCTGATACCCAGAGCCGCACCAGTATCTAAAGCACCTTATCAAATGGCTCCTACCAAACTGAAGGAATTAAAAGTACAGTTACAAGAACTACTGGACAAGGGTTACATCAGACCTAGCATATCACCATGGGGAGCGCCAGTATTATTCGTAAAGAAGAAGGATGGTAGTGTTCGACTGTGTATAGACTACCGAGAACTGAATAAGCTGACAATCAAGAATCGGTACCCATTGCCTCGGATCGATGACTTGTTCGATCAGTTGCAAGGTGCCAAGGTGTTCTCCAAGATTGATCTTCGGTCAGGATACCATCAGTTGAAGATTAAGGACGGTGATATTCTCAAAAAAGCATTCAGGACCAGATATGGACATTATGAATTTTTGGTCATGTCTTTTGGATTGATGAACGCACCAGCAACTTTTAGGGAACTTATGAATCGGGTATTCCATGATATGTTGGATACGTCGGTCATTGTATTCATTGATGATATATTGGTCTACTCTAAGGACAAGGAAACTCATATTATGAATCTAAGCGCTGCTCTGCAGCAATTACGAAAAGAGAAGCTTTACGCCAAATTTACAAAGTGTGAGTTTTGGATAAATGAAGTCTCTTTCCTAGGCCATGTTGTATTTACTGAAGAAAATAAAGTGGATCCTAGGAAGATTGAAGCCATTGTGAAGTGGGAAGCACAAAAGAGCGTTACAGAATTTAGAAGTTTCCTAGGTCTAGCTGGGTATTATCGACTATTCGTGGAAGACTATTCCCGAATTGCCGTACCTCTCACCAGTTTGACTAAGAAGGGCAAAAAGTTTGTTTGGACTGATAAATGTGAGAAGAGTTTCCAAACGTTGAAGGATAGATTGATATCTGCTCTGGTCTTGACTATTCCTATACCAGGACAGCCATTTATTTTGTATACTGATGTGTCAGGATTGGGTTTAGGATGTGTACTTATGCAAGGAGAACAAGTAATTGCATATGCCTCAAGACAACTGAAGACACATGAGAAGAACTATCCCACTCATGACTTGGAAATAGCGACAGTGGTACATGCTATCAATATATGGAGACATTACTTGTACAGAGAGAAATTTCAGATTAAATTAGATCATAAGAGTCTTACTTATCTCTTTAATCAGAAGGAGTTGAATATGAGACAAAGAAGATGGTTGGAACTATTGAAAGACTATGATTGTGATATCCATTATCATCCGGGGAAAGCTAATGTGGTAGCTGATGCACTGAGTAGAAAAACAATGATAAAATCTCAAGGAGAGGTTAACACAACTGCCCCAATGTGTACTACCAGAAAAGTGTTCAATTACGGTAATGAGCAGCTCATGTTAGATGCATCGGGTGAACAAACCAACCAAGGGTTTATTCATCAATTTTCAAATATGTTTGCCACATTGAAGATTGTACCAGATATAATTGATGAAGTGAAAACGGCTATTAAATCTGACCCTTATCTAAGAACGGTACAAGAGGACATTGAAAAAGGTAAGACTATCCCTGAGTTCACCATGGACGATGAAAAGGTACTGAAGTACAAAGGAATAATATGTGTACCTGAAACAAAAAGTTTGGACATTAGACACCGACTAATGAAGGAAGCCCATACCACCGTTTATTTGATACATCCTGAAAGTACAAAAATGTATCATGATTTAAAGAAATTATATTGGTGGAGAGGAATGAAAGCAGATGTAGCTAAATTCATGTCTCAATGCCTAAATTGTCAAAGAGTGAAGGCTGAATGACAAAGGCCTACAGGACTATTACAGCCGTTATCGGAACCAGCATGGAAATGGGACTGCATCACTATGGACTTCGTCACCGAGTTACCATTGACTCCTCAAGTAGTTAACGTGGTTTGGGTGATTGTAGACCGCCTGACTAAAACGGCTCGATTTATAGCTATACGACCTCAGTATACACTAGAGAGGTTAGCTAAGTTGTATGTGGATAATATTGTCAGATTACACGGTGTACCTGAAAGCATTGTGTTCGACAGAGATCCACGATTTACTTCCAAGTTTTGGGAAGGATTACAAAAGGATATGGGTACAACATTGAAGTTTAGTACTGCATTCCATCCTTAGACAGACGGACAGTCGGAGCATACCATTCAGATTTTAGAAGACATGCTTCGAGCCTGTATAATTGATTTTAAATGATCATGGGACGAAAAATTACCATTGATCGAGTTCGCTTATAACAACAGCTATCAGGTTACTATACATATGTCACCCTATGAAGCACTGTTTGGTAGGAAGTGTCGAACTCCTTTGTTTTGGAATGAAGTTGGAGAACGTAGCATTGTTGGACCAGAATTTCTTGAAGAGACATGTCGAGTAGTCGACATTATCAAGGAAAGAGTAAGAACGGCTCAAAATCGTCAGAAACAGTATGCAGATACTCGACGCTGAGACCTTGAATTTGCCGTAGGTGATAAGGTATTCTTGAAAGTATCACCTATGTGAGGTTTAAAATGGTTCGGACAGAAAGGAAAACTAAGTCCGAGATATGTCAGGCCATATGAGATTCTAGTCAAACGTAAAAAAGTGGCTTACCAGTTAGCACTACCACTATCTATGTCAAGTGTACATGATGTATTCCATGTTTCATTATTGAAGAAGTACGTTAGAGATCCAATGCATGTTTTGACAGTAGATCCACCTGATTTGATTGATGATTTGACATTTTAAGTAGCACCAACTGAAATCACCAGCTGAAAGGTTTAACGACTACACAACCATGACATCTATTATGTTAAAGTCACCTGGAGAAGTAGAGATATAGAAGAAATCACATGGGAAGAAGAGAATGCTATGCGAAAGAAATACCCTCATCTTTTTTACTCGAAAGGTATGTACCAATTTCGAGGATAAAATTTTTAATAAGAAGGGGGGAGTTGTAAGTCCCGTATCAAACTAACCAGTCTTACCACCTTGTACCAGGTCTACCTATCATGGTCGAGCTAAGTAGACCAAGTGCGTGAAGGAAATCACAAGACCAAGTATGAAATTGACCCAAAAATAATAAATTTGAGGGTAGGGTCACATGCCTAAACAGGTAGGGTCGGCCCCACCTCAATAGAGTCCAACCCATGACTTTTCAGTCCTAGGGTCGGATGACTTGAGACCCTAGGGTCGATGGATCCTGCGACCCTAGCATCGACCCTAGGATGACAGACTCAAACCATAATTAGGAAACTTTCCTAATTTCAAGGGGATCCTTTCCTATTCCCAATGGGACTTATTTTGGGAGGTTTTTCTCTATAAATAGGACATCCCTTAGCCTCTTTCACTCCTTTTGAAACCCTAATTGAATGTGAGAGAAAGAAAAGAGAAGAAGAAGAGAAGGAGAATTGGAAAAGAAGACTAAGAAGAAGAAATTCAGAGAAATCTCTGAATCTTAGCAACCGTAAGATATGAATACATTCTCTATGAATTATGTAAGACCATAGAATAGTTTATGAAGAGGGTAGGATCTAGGAGAAACCCAAATCATCCATCCATGGATAAATTCCAATGGAATCCAAGAGGAAATCATTATAAAAAAAGTAAAGTGTGTAACTTGGAGTTCTGAGCCATAGAACAATCATAGAGTGGACTATAAAAGTCAGCCAAAGAATTCAAACATGAAAGAATGGACTATAGAATGAAAGGTTGACTCAAACTACGTATGGTAGCACATAGGGTCAATTGGTAACCGACCCTACTAGACTACAGGATCGACCCCATGCTCTCGGGAAGTCCAGGGAGGCTGTGGTCCACATGGGGTCGATGGGTAACCCACCCTATGACCAACCCAACATCCTGGGGTCTCAGAAAACTGCTGCCCTACCTGTGACCAAACCTGCGACCCTAGCAGTGCGGTAAGCTTAAAACTATTGGAATTAATTCTAATTAAAATCTATCAACTTGTTAGGTTTTCCTAGTGATCTCAAAGTGATTCTTAAAGCTTGAAAGAGGATCTACACTCAATCAAAGGTGAGGGAACAAGACCTAAACTATTTGGCTAATAATAAACTGTTTTAATTTATTGAGTCCAATGCCATGACTGATTCTAAGCGTGTATGCTTGTAATGTGCATTCAACATGTCATCCAATATTCCTGCTATTAATGTTAATGCATATTTAATTCTATTTATTTATAACATGATGATGATGATAATGCTAGGAATAGGCATGTGAATGTATTTGTGTGGTTAGTGTGCTTGATACGAGTGGCATTGTGGTGTGTCCAGGTCACTAGACTCTAGCTCTATCTCTACTCAAGTCTTGTCCACTAACATCGTCGTATCGCTATTACCATAGCAGAGCTATTACGTTTTAGGGCATCAAGGGAGGTGGTCTCGGACCGTGTAGTCTCTGACTTTGTCAGGGGGCCTTAGCTCTATCTCTATGGACATATTGAGGGATGCTGGGGTGAGGCTTTGGTTACACTATTTGACATTAGGATTGGTTAGTTGGGAGCCCAGTTTGCAAGCCCTCGCCAATAGGGGCTTACGTGTTGGTATGGGAGCATGTGGTACTTTAATGCCGATACCCATTGAGTACACTATTTTCATGGTGGGTGCATGTGGGACGGCAATGCCGATATTCATTGGGCGGCTTCACACACTTGTGTATAGAGGTGAGGTGGCCACCGAACCTTTCTATAGCACATTGCAAACTTATATACCAGACCACATATATGAATTGAATGCATGCATATGTTTGTTGCATTGTTTTGTTTGCTCACTGAGCCATGATTTGTGCTTACCCTTTTCGAATTCGAATATTTTAGTTGATGATGCAGGTTTTACCGTGGAAGATTACATGAATGCTCCAGCATTCGGGCATGTTGCGGGGATGGACACAGAAGATATAATGGAGACGCATGATTCGTCATGCGAATGCAACTCATGCATTTTCGATTAGATTTTATTTGGATTATTGAATAAATATAATTGATTATTTTATTTACTTATGTCTCAGTCAATGACAGATAATTGGTATCTTATTTATGATTATCACATTTAGATTCTCAGTTCATTTAATGTTTAAGACTTCTGCTATTGTGTATTTACTCTGATTATGGTTGTGAATGTATATGGTTTAAGCAAACGGACACAGCCTATTTGAGATCCTGGTTGAACCGTTGGTTTATTAGCGGTTCATCACACCATTCTGAATAGTGCAGAATTGGGGTGTGACAGATATCACGCCCGATTCCCTCAAATGGGCTGTGACACCAACCATTAAAGCATACCATCACAAGCTGTTAATAATTAAATCCATCACTACAAGAAAGATTAGAAAATTTATAAAACAGGAGTATAGCAGAAGACTTAATAATCAAATCCACAGTAGCTAAAATTTAAATGGTAAATATAAATAATCCCAAACCCATTGTACTTTAAATAGATAAGTTAATTAAATCTTTAAATTAAATTGTTCTCATGGGCAGCATGCCCCAAATCTAATAACTTAAAATCAAGTAAAATGTTTGTCAAAAGCTCATTATGTTTATCCATAAACACAGTCGTCACACTCGTACATCGAATCATGGATGTCCTCAACACTAACGTCCACATCCATAGGATCAGCATCAATCAATCCTGCATCTAAAATAATTTGTGTACACAAGAGTAAGCTCAACCACCGAGCTTAGCAAGGAAATTAAAAATGCAACATACATATGCATGAATTAACAACTAAGATCTAGTATGATAACTGTAAGTGCCAACTCAAGATAACACACACATGGAGCCTCTGGCTGCATGGGTCACTCCCAAAGAATAAATACCAGCTCACTTGACGTACAGTAACATCTCCCTAATATGGGTTCATTGTTTTGGTTAGCACATGATCGCAACTCATCCTAAGTCCACCTTGTAGCATTTAAGGAGGTGATAATCCCACTATTCAACTTGCCCTCCCATCCACACTACATCGGGTATGGGGAGCATCGCAACTATGTTTATACTATCCATTATTGAACCCATGCCACTATATAACCCCCTAATGGCTAGGGGTACAGTTATACAGGTGATTAAAATTTAACTAACCATGTCCACCTAATTAACCATATTACTTGTCACACCCCAATTTCGACTGAACCAGAAGTGTGAGTGAACCGTCACTGAACCAATGGTTCACACCAGGATCTCAATAAGACCGTGTCCACTCATACAAACCATTGCACATAACCATAATCAGAATATAATTAAATACAACAGTAATCTTAAATTAAATGAACTGAGTTTGCTATTGATAATTTAAATAAAATATCCAATTATTCAAAACACTAGAACGTAAATAATTATCCTTACATCATTTGTAAATCCAATTAAAAATAAATAAAATAAATAAATCCAATATCCTAGAGGTAAACGCAGAAAGGGCACTCGCATGAAGCGTCATGCTCGTCCTCTCCTGCTTGCACTTCCAGGGCAGTAGCTCTTCCATATATTGCAGCATCCACGTAGTCTTCCATAGTGTAACCTGCATTAACATCTTAAAAACATGTATATATACAAGGGTGAGCTCACAACTTAGCTTAGTAAGACAATCAGACAGTGCAACAAACAACATGCATGGATAACATTCACATTATGGTCTGGTTTTAAGTTTGTAATGTGCTACAGAAAGGATTGACAGCCACCGCACCTCTATACACGGGTGTGTGAAGCTGCCCAATGGATCAAACACCACTATCATCCCACAAGCACCCACCATGGAATAGAGATAGAGCTAAAGCATCCGGATCAAACACCGCCAACACTTTCCCTGATGCCCTACCCATACCAACACGTAAGCCCCTATTGGCGAGGGATTGCAAACTGGGCTCGCAATTAACCAATCCTATATGTCGTCACAATAGGCCCTATCCCAGCATAACTCCTTATGGCATAGAGATAGAGCTAGACTCTAGTAGCTAGGTCGGAGACCACAGCGCTACTTCCTTCCCCTGATACCCTACCTGCACCAAGCATGCTAAGATAGAAACGATACAAAAAGGTGCTGGTGTGCGGAATGATCCCAGACCCCAGGCCCTTCCCATTCCACACACCAACGAAATAATCACATGCCTAACAGTCACATCCTATAGCAAGTATGCATGAACAATATAATAACTGAAAGTAAAGATGACATGCGAGTATGCACAAACACCATTCCATAAAATTAAAATTATTAACAACGTTTTACTGTCATTAAATTATTAGGGTTTAGGTCTGATTCCCTTATCTGACGCTTGATTGCTAACTTGCTCCACGTCACAGAATCCAAACTTGCTATCACAAGGTCCTACATGATATTAGGGTTGAATTAGAATTAGTTTCTTAGGGTTTACGTTGGTAAAAAAAACCAACTGGGTGAAAAACACTCCTCACAGTGCAGACCGATTGCAGGTACCGGTCGCAGGTAACGGTCACGGCACTGTGGGGAAAGGTGCAACTGGTATGGTCGACCGGTCCCCACAGACCAGTCCCCGAGAGGTATCGATCGCAGTACCAGTCGCATAGGGTGCTACCGGTATAGTCGACCGGTATGCCTCTGGAAAACCATCAACGTGGTTCTCGTCTTCCGTCGGTCACCTCCTATTGATTCTAGGGTTTCTCCTATATATTCTTGGTCCGAGCAACGAGTTAGAGTTGTTTCATGTTCCATTTAAGTCCTAGTTTCGATGATCCTCAACCTGGAACTCAAATCTTGGGTTTATTGACTGTATTAGGGTTTGACGGTAAATTCAAAGGTTTAGATCAATACCTCACCTTGCATGGTATTGATCCGTTCATGACTAACCTTCTATAATGCTTAACTTAGAGGAAGGTTTAAGCACTTACCATTGGTTCGCAGTAGAGTGTTCTTCATCTAATGGTAACGATGGCTCCTCTCCCTCCATAGCTCTTTCTCCTTTTTCGATCTCTTTCTCCTCTCTAGGATTTGTGAGGATCAATGAAAGAGATTTTAGGAGGTTTAGGGGTCCTTAAATAGACTAGGATTGAGTTTAGGAAGTCCCCGTTACGTTAGGAAAGTCCTAGGGTTCGTTATTTGGAAAGTGGGACCAACAGAGATCCGGTTCTGGATCTAAGCAGTCTGCCTGCGCAGACATATCGGTCGACTGGTACCATCGACCGGTATGAATTAATTATCATACATGGTCCATTTTTGTACCTGGTTGTCATCCGTTCATCCCGTCTGGCCCGATGTTGATTGAAAGACCTGTTATGACATGAATTAAAGGTTTAGATCGGGTTCATGGAGTGCAGGTCTTAAATTATTGGACCAATATTGCCAAGCTTCCAACCCTATCCGAGCCCCCATATAGGACATCGTAACTTGGCTAAGTTACATATGATCAATGTAAAGCAGTGCCGATAAAAAGTGGTGCAAGAATTTCATTCCACCCACCTTCCTCCTTACGGACTTAACCAGACATCATGAATCAAACATGGATTAGTCACATTCATGGAAAAGTAGCAAGTGTTCCATTCCACTTAACCTCTAATCCCTATCAATACTACTGATCCCAAATGCAATGATGCATATGCATGAACAAGAAAAATAATATATTGGATGGTATGTTATCACACAAGATCAATCTCATACAACATAACAATATCAAGTTCATACGCTAACAAAGGTCTAATCCCCTTACCTGAGATAGTAAACAGCAAAAACTACAGAGTATGGCTTCGAACAGCTTCCCTATGTTTCTCTCGTACCTTTGTAGCATTGAAATAAATAGATATAAATCCATTGTTTATTATTTCTCTCTATTGCTTCCTCATTACAACATCCTATCATGTTATGAACATTTTTAGGGGTTTGGTACTAAGTTTCTAACATCCTACACTTGTTGTCCAAGAGTTTTTAGCATTTCTAAGAGTGAACAGAAAGCTAACTAATAGATTTCATAGTTTGATCTTTCTAAGCATGAATAAGAAGTTTGGGCTCAAAAATCCCATTCTACATCATAATATGGATAACATTTCAAATCTCCAAATAACCGATATTACTGGATCTAGTTTATAACCATGGATCTGATTCTAGCACTCAATTAAGGGTATTCCTTAGGCTTTGGTTTACGAATGGATCATTCCAATCAATCATGATGGCTTAGAATACATAGATCTAATTTATTCTTCTTTCTCATCCATTTCTCAACATTATCTTGGTCTCCATTCTTCACCAAATGTAATCCACACTCACCCAAGTCCCTGAGTGCTTATCAGTGATGGTAAAGGGAGATCACAATTAGATAATCATGATCAATGATCCCACAATGGTTATCTTATTTGATTTAGCCCAAAAGGAATTAAGAAGTAAGGAATCGATACCAGTAAGGTTTCTGTCGATTGTTCTATCAAAGTTTGTCCCAATGGTAGCCGAGTTACCTTCCTTCTCCTTTCTTCTTCCTTTTTCTTTTACCTTCTTCAAAAAAATCAGAGTTTCACTACTTCTCTTCTTTCTTTCTCTTGGTTTGTCTAATTGGTGAAAGGAGATGAAAATAGAATAGAACTACTCTATTCATGTTGGAATAAGATAGGGTTCTGACATGGTAAGTGAAGGATTCCCTTCCTCCTTCCATAATTCAAAATGAACCTAGTCATTCCCTCTATGATTGGATAGCATTGCAATCCAAACTGTAGGTCCCAGATTGGGTTGGTCACCAACCTAGATTAGGTTATGCAAGTACGGTGAGAGGTCGTGCGGCTGGTGACCTACCGCACCCTCCTAGTGTCCGGCCAGACCCCTCAATCAAACCATGTTTAGATGTTTTAAGTACAAGGGTTGAGTTGGGTTACCTCTCTTGGGTTCCATTGATCTGGTCCATATTGGTTTGAACCATTCGTCTTGGTATGACCTGTTACAAATCCAAAATTTCAAATTAGGACCAAAATTTTAGGTGCGGGTCTTACAGCTTCTATAAGCGGACCCTCCCTCAGATTTTTGGTCCAATGCGTGCCACCTCCCTTGGGCTAGAACCGGGGTGATTCAACCTCCTAATGCCTAACATGTGAAATAGCATGTAAAATATAATGGGGGCTGCACCCAGTAGAGAACCCCAGTCCCCATTCCCTTGGGCCACCGTACCCCAGCTAAGGTGCTAGCAGTAAGTCTAGGCCCGTGTACCCATGCATCACCTTCTACCAATCCCCACATGTCACATAAGCCCAGGACTTGTGCACCCATGCGTTACTTTCCACTAGTACCCGCATGTCACACAAGTCACACACACTACAACCACAACCACATATAATCAAACATGGTTGTTATAATGCAAATGCATGCTCAGATATCACAATTGTTGGATAACATGTTATATAACACAACATAGACATTCAACATATGTCCTAATTCTATGGACTTGGCCCCTCACCTGTAGGCACCACAAGTGATGCAAAATCTAGAAGCCGACGAAAGGCTTTGTCAACTACCTACATGGGTTTACGTATTAGATTACATAAGTTTCATTAGATTAGTTGAGTAACTTTTCATCTGACATAAACATGTTCTAAATGTTACTATGTGGGTCCCAAGATAAGCCAGGACCCCAATGGTTGGTCCTCGAAGGATATAACTAGGCATACTGGCCAACAATAGCTAAGGCGGTAGATGGTTCTGGGGGATGGTGCCTCCGGAATTAGCCGCTAGCTGAACCATAATGGTTTTCAACATATAAAGAGCTGGAGGATCAAGGCAGATGGTCATACCTCCAGCCCTACCTCTAACTTGATTTTGTAATCTCAGAAAAGCTTTTGTGAGTGAGGTAGAGGCACAAACGGATGGTGGTGCCTTCGGCTCACAAATAGCCTATCCGGCCCCTTGTGGGCATGATAGACCCATAAAGGTAGCAGCCCCAAGGCATATCTGGGGTTGCCACACAACGGATCATGCCATTGGCATTGAGTCGTTGGCTTAATTCATATGACAAGGAAATTGTAACAAAAAGCGAGGCAGAGGCACTGGCGGTGGATGGTGCCACCAGTCTTACCTCCATCTCAACTCAACAAAGAATATGGTTAAGTATGGGTCTGGCGGAGGATGAGGCAGCAAGGTGCTAGACCTAGAGGTAGGGGCACTGCCCTAGCCTCCGGCACGGGTCCACCGACCAAGTCTAGAAATCCAGACTCAGTGGGGATGATGGTCTCCAAATGGGGAGCTTTGACTCCCCAGCTACATACAACTCTTTTAAAGTAGTGGAAAGCACATTCCCACCCCTATACATCATTCTAAGTTCCTTTATACCTCTAATGGAGGTAGGTGTAACCAATTCCTACATTCTAGGGTTTGGTTGGCCCCCAATAATGGTGGCCAACCACCACCATTAAAGGTGGCACGAACATCACTTTACAATAGGAGGAGGTAGAGAAGCACTTACTTGGGGATTGATGGACCCTAAAGCCTTGAGTGCTAAGATCCCACCAACCTTCAATGAACTCCACCAACTCTACCAACCAAGTCCTTAATGCTCAAAAGAAGTAAATGAGCATTTGGCCCACTATTTATAGCCAATGAGGAGAGAAAAGGCAACTCCCGCACAAGAGCAGGCGGTAGGGAGCCGAATGATGCATCCACCGACTTTGCCCCCAATAGGGCTAAAATATAGCCCTGGCCTCTACTCATTAGGCCCCATGTACTGGATTTCATGCTGGGCCCATCCAAGGCTTACTAAGGTTACTAAAAACTACATGGTGTAGGTAGTAAAATAACTTATGATTCGGATACATCCATCGGTTTCGCATCAATGATGTCAGTTATTTAAGTGGGATCACCTGACACATGGGAAATCCGGGTCAGTAGGAGATTTCATGTGCATGTCTTACATCCATAGTGGGAGACGTGTGGCTTCACCAACACTGTTAAAATAGGCTGGGTAAGTGTCTATTTTCTCCTGTGCATGGAGGTTATGGCCAGTTTTGGTGAGTATGGTCAGGCCTTGCCATATCTGTCACACCTCAATTCCGTACTATTCATAATGGTGTGATGAACCGCAATAAATCAATGGTTCAACCAGGATCTCAAATAGGCTATGTCCGTTTGCCTAAACCATACACATCCACAACCATAATCAGAGTAAATAAACAATAGCGGAAGTCTTAAATATTAAATGAACTGAGTATCTAAGAATGGTAACATAAATAAATTATCCATTTATTCTACATTGACTAAGACATAAAATAAAATAAAATAATCAATTATATTTCCTTAATAATAAAAATCTAATCGAAGACGCAAGAGTTGCATTCGCATAACGAATCATGCGACTCCATCATGACTTCTGCATCCATATTCGCCGCATGTTCGTACATAGGAGCATTTATATAATCTTCTATAGTCATACCTGCATCATCAACTAAAAACATTCGACGTCGAAAGGGTAAGCACACATCACGGCTCAGTGAGCAAACAAAACAATGCAACAAAAATATGCATGCATTTAATTCATATCTTTGGTCTGGTTCATAAGTTTGTAATGTGCTATAGAATGGATAGGTGGCCGCCGCACCTCTATACACGAATGTGTGGAACAACCCAATGGATCAAACACCATTGCCGCCCCCACATGCACCCATCATGGAATAGAGATAGATCTAAAGTGCTTAGGACCACATCGCATCACACTTCCCTCAATGCTCTACCCATGCCAACACGTAAGCCCCTGTTGGCGAGGGCTTGCAAACTGGGCTCACAACTAACCAATCCTAATGTCAAACAGTGTATCGAAGGCCTCACACCAGCATCCCTCAATACGTCCATAGAGATAGAGCTAAGGCCCCCCGGCAGAGTCAGAGACTACACGGTCCGAGACCACCTCCCCTGATGCCCTACGACGTAATAGTTCTGCTAAGGTAATGGCGATACGATGATGCTAGTGGACAAGACTTGAGTAGAGATAGAGCTAGAGTCTGGTGACCCGGATGAACCATAGTGTCACGTCCTCCCCCTGATGCTCCACTCGCATCAAGTACACTAACCACACACATACAGTCACATGCCTATTCCTAGCATCATCATCATCATCATGTTATAATAAACGAAATTAAATATGCATGAACAGTAATAACAGGAATAGTGGATACATGTGATATGCACATTACAATCATACAATCATAGAATCATAAATGGTATTGGACTCAATAAACGAAAATAGTTTATTATTAGCCAATTAGTTTAGGTCTTGTTCCCTCACCTTTGATTGAGCGTAGATCCTCGTTCAAGGTTTATGAATCACTTTTAAATCAGTAGAAAGGCCTAACAAGTCGATAGATTTTAATTAGAATTAATTTTAATAAATTTAGACTAACCTAAATCGTAAGGTCGCAGGTAGGGTAGCACCTAGGGTAGCACTTTTCTGTGACCCTAGGCTATAGGGTCGGACATGGGGTCGGATACCATTTGACCCTACGTGCGACCACACCCTCCCAGGGACTTCCCTAGGGCATGTGGTCGATCCTGTGGTCTCGTAGGGTCGGATATCATTTGATCCTACGTGTGACCACATGTATTCAGAGTCGACCTTTCATTCTAAGGTCTATTTTTTCATGTTTGGATCCTTTGGATTACTTACATGGTCCATTCTATGATTGTTTTATGGCTCAAAACTACAAGTTATACACTATCCATAGTCCATAATGATTTTCTCCATGAAATCTCTTGAAACTTGTCCATGGATGGATGATTTGGGTTTCTCCTAACCCTATGTTCTTCATAACTATTCTATGATCTCTTATTCAGGTAAGGAATTAGGTTGATACCTTTATTTAGAGGTTTCTCTGATCTTCCTCTTCTTCCTTAGTCTTTTCTTCAAGTTCCTTCTCTTCCTTCTCTTTCTCTTTCTCCCACTTTCAATTATGGTTGTAAAGGAGTGAAAGATGCTAAGGAACGTTTTATTTATAGAGAAAAATCCTCCATAATAAGTCCCAATGAGTTTAGGAAAGATCCCCTTAGAATTAAAAAAGTTTCCTAATTTCTGGTTTCTATCTGTCATCGTAGGGTCGGACATAGGGTCGCAGGATCTGTCGACCCTACACTTCTTAGTCATCCGACCCTACGACTAAAAAGTCATGGGTTGGACTTCTATTGAGGTGGGGTCGACCCTACCTGTTTAGGCATGCGACCCTACCCTCACATTTACTATTTTTGGGTTAGACTCATACTTGGTCTTGTGATTTCTTCACACACTTGGTCCAGTTGGCTCGACAATGATAGGTAGACCTGGTACAAGGTGGTAAGATGGGTTAGTTCGATACGGGTCTTACAACTCCCCCCTCTTATTAAAATTTCATCCTCGAAATTTGTACATACCTTTTGAGTTGAAAAGGTGGGAATATTGCTTCCACATAGCATTCTCTTCTTCCCATGTGATCTCTTCTATATCTCGACTTCTTCAGGTAACCTTAACATAATAGATGTCACGGTTGCATAGTCGTTGAACCTTTCGACTAGTGATTTTAGTTAGTGCTACTTTGAATGTCAAATCATCAGTTAGATCTAGTGGATTTGCTGTCAAAACATGCGTTGGATCTCTGACGTACTTCTTTAATAATGAGATATGAAATACATCATGCACACTTGACATAGATGGTGGTAGTGTTAACTGATAAGCCACCTTTCTGCGTTTGGCTAAAATCTCATAGGGCCCAACATATCTCGGACTTAACTTCTCTTGCTGTCTGAATCTTTTTATACCCCGCATAGGTGATACCTTCAAAAATACCTTATCACTTACGACAAATTCAAGGTCTCTGCGTCGAGTATCTGCATACTGTTTCTGACAATTCTGAGTTGTTCTAACTCTTTCCTTGATAATGTCGACTACTCGATAAGTCTCTTCAACAAATTCTAGTCCAATGATGCTACGTTCTCCAACTTTATTCCAAAACAGAGGGATTCGACACTTCCTTCCATACAGTGCTTCATAGGGTGACATCTGTATAGTAGCCTGATAGCTGTTGTTATAGACGAACTCGATCATTGATAATTTCTCATCCCATGATCCTTTAAAATCAATTATACAAGCTCGAAGTATGTCTTCTAAAATCTGAATGGTACGCTCTGACTGTCCGTCTGTCTGAGGATGGAATGCAGTACTGAACTTCAACGTTGTACCCATAGCCCTTTGCAATCCTTCCCAAAACTTTGAAGTAAAGCATGGGTCTCCATCGGACAAAATGATTTCAGGTACACCATGTAATCTGACAATGTTATCCACATATAGCTTGGCTAACCTCTCCAAGGTATACTGTGGTCGTATAGCTATAAAGTGAGCTGTCTTAGTCAGATGATCGACAATCACCCAAACAATGTCAATTACTCGAGGAGTCAATGGTAACACGGTGACGAACTCCATAGTGATGCAGTCCCATTTCCATGCTGGTTCTGGTAGGGGCTGCAATAGTCCTGCAGGTCTTTGTCGTTTAGCCTTCATCCTCTGACAATTTAGGCATTGAGACACGAATTTAGCTACATCTACTTTCATTCCTCTCCACCAATATAATTTCTTCAAATCATGATACATCTTTGTACTTACAGGATGTACCGAATAGGCAGTGGTGAGAGCTTCCTTCATTAGTCGGTGTCTAATGTCCAAATTTTCTGTTTCAGAAACACATACTCTTCCTTTATACTTCAGTACCTTTTCATCGTCTAAGGTGAACTTAGGAATAGTCCTACCTTTTTCAATGTCTTCTTGTACCGTTCTCAGATAAGGGTCTGATTTAACAGCTGCTTTCACTTCATCAATTATATTAGGTACAATCTTCAACGTTGCAAACATATTTGAAAACCGATGAATAAATTCTTGGTTGGTTGATTCACCCGGTGCATCTATCACAAACTGCTCATTACCATAATTGAACATTTTTCCTGTAGTATACATTGTTGTAGTCGTGTTAACCTCTCCTTGAGATTTTATCATTGTTTTTCTACTTAGCGCATCAGCAACTACATTAGCCTTTCCTGGATGATACTGGATATCACAATCATAATCCTTCACTAATTCTAGCCATCTTCTTTGTCTCATGTTCAACTCCTTCTGATTAAAAAGATGAGTGAGACTCTTATGATCGAATTTAATCTGAAATTTCTCTCCATACAAGTAATGTCTCCATATCTTGACAGCATGTACTACTGTCGCTAATTCCAAGTCATGAGTGGGATAGTTCTTCTCATGTGTCTTCAGCTGTCTTGAAGCATATGCAATTACTTGTTCTCCTTGTATAAGTACACATCCTAAATCCAATCCCGACGCATCAGTGTACAAGATAAATGGCTGTCCTAGAATAGGAATAGTCAAGATCGGAGAAGATATCAATCTAGCCTTCAATGTTTGGAAACTTTTCTCACATTTATCAGTCCAAACAAACTTTTCTCCTTTCTTAGTCAAACTAGTGAGAGGTACGACAATTCTGGAATAGTCTTCCACGAATCATCGATAATACCTGGCTAGACCTAGGAAACTTCTAATTTCTACAATGCTCTTCGGTGCTTCCCACTTTACAATATCTTAAATCTTGCTAGGATTTACTTTAATTCCTTCAGTGGATACAACATGGCCTAAGAAAGCGACCTCATTTAACCAAAACTCACACTTTGTAAATTTGGCGTAAAACTTTTCTTTCCTTAATAGCTGCAGAGCGGCATTTAAATTCACGACATGAGTTTCCTTGTCCTTGGAGTAGACCAATATATCATCAATAAACACAATGACCGATGTATCCAACATATCATGGAATACCCGATTCATAAGTTCCATAAAGGTTGCGGGTGCATTAGTCAATCCAAAAGACATGACTCAAAATTCTTAATGTCCATATCTTGTTCTGAATGCTGTCTTTGGAATGTCACCGTCCTTAATCTTCAACTGATGGTATCCTAACCGAAGATCGATCTTGGAGAACACCATGGCACTTTGCAACTGATCGAACAAGTCATCGATCCGAGGTAATGGATATCGATTCTTGATTGTCAGCTTATTTAATTCCCGATAGTCTATACATAGTCGAACGCTACCATCTTTCTTCTTTACAAATAATACTAACGCTCCCCATGGTGATATGCTAGGTCTGATGTAACCCTTGTCCAGTAATTCCTGTAACTGTACTTTTTAATTCATTTAATTCTACAGGATCCATTCTATAGGGTGCTTTAGATACTGGTGTGGCTCCGGGTATCAGATCTATAATGAACTCTGTCGCTCGATCGGGTGGTAGTCCTAGTAGTTCTTCAGGAAATACATCTGAAAAGTCACGCACAACATCAATATTCTCCATTTGTGGTGCTTCCTTGGTGAAGTCGACCACTGATACTAGATACCCAACTCCTCCTTTCTCGAGGCATTTCCTAGCCTTTAATGCAGAGAGGATAAGTTTTCGTTTATGGGGAAGCTTGGTTCCCGCAAAACTAAACTCTACTATTTCCTTGTCTTTAAATGTCAGTTTCTTTTATGCACATAATAGGTTTGTAGAATGCCGAGCTAACCAGTCAATTCCCAAGATGACGTCAAAGTCTGCCATCTCAAGTTGAATCAAGGTTGCATCCAATGTCTTCTCGTCAATAAGAACTGGACATGGTCCATAACCTTTTTCTAATTCCACTTCCCCATCTGCGATCATACAAGCAGTTTGTAGTCTAAAGATTTGAGGGGTAGATTCAGCTTCTTTCCAAATGACACAGATAAAAAAGAATGAGTAGCTCTAGAATCAAAGAGTACTCCAGCGGGTATGCCATTAATAGGTATGATACTATGATTTGTTTTAATTTAGTCTACATGCTCATACAATGTAACACAAAATGAAAGGTTTAGGTCATACCTGTGACCACATCAGAAGATGCGGCAGCATCCTCAGATGTAACAGCATAAACCTTTCCTTGCTGTAGCTGCTTTCTAAGTTTAGGACACTCTCTTGAATAATGTCCTATTTGGTTACATTTGAAGCATTTTACTCCTTCATTGTTTTGCTTTTGTTGCGGTTGAGCTGCTAGAGTAGTCTTGGCTGCAGCATTAAAGCCTTGAGTACGAAAGGGTTTGAATGTCCTTGTATTCCCTCTGTTATAAGAATTTCCATTTGGCCTCTTGATACCTCTATTTTGAGCAAAGTAGCTCTCTTTCTGGCTCGACTCTATTACTCGAGCAATTTGAACTACTTCATTGTAGACTTTCTTCTCCAGTCCCAGAACATGCTCACGAATGCTTCCCCTAAGTCCTATGGCGAACCTTCGGGTCTTTGTGTTTTCTTCCTGCATGCTGGCGGGTGCAAAGAAAAATAGCTCCTCATAACACTGTTGGTATGCATCCACGGTCATTTGCCCTTGATATAAACTCAGGAACTCTCTCTCCATAGAATCTCTAAACCTTCTAGGGAAATACTTCTCAAAGAATTCCTCTTTATATATAACCCAGGTCAATTGGGTGTGCTTTGTTAACAGATAAGTCCATGTGGACTTCCACCAGTGGTGTGCATCGCCTTTCAACATGAAGGTTGCACACAACACTTTCTCCTCCTCATTCACTGTCATCATCATAAAATTTCATTCCATTTCATCAATCCAGTGTGCTGGCCATAAAGGATCTGCTGGCTTACCATTATATTCCTTGGGCTTCATCTTCAGAAAATGCTCGATCAGTCAGGAGTGGTCCAGCTGATACGGAGCATAAGCCCCATACGTAGGTGGTTGGTACTGGTAACTGCCTTGAGCTACCTAAGGATTCTGCACTTGAGTCGGCATGATTGGTGTTTGAGGTGCGTGGGGTACCATGTTGCTTCCCCCTGGTACTGTGCTAGCTTGTCCTGCTGGCATAGGTGTCGTATGTGCAACTGGAAAAACCATGCCTATAGCAGCCTGCATATTGGGTTACACCTGCTGTATTTGCTGTAGTTGTTGTGCCAAGTTCATTACCACTGTAGCCAGATCTGTAGGTGCGGCTGGCAAGTTTGTAGGATTTGCCTGGCCACTAGCAACTGGCGGTGCCATATTCAGATTCTCCTGTGCTTCATGATTTACGTGGCTATCTTCCTCTACAGGTGGTGGTGGTGGAATTGGGTTACGGCCTCGTCTGGTCACCATTATCCCAGCCATTTCCTATTCTGGTGGTGGTAGTGTCTGAAAACAATCATAGCACATGTGAGGCAATCAATATAAGTTGTTCTCAAGTACAATTCCATCTAATCAATATAAATTTCCAATTTTTCAGATCATTCTGACAAAATACTGTATTTTCTATCGTAGGGTCGGTCCTTATGCGACCCTAGGGTATGCGACCCTAATAATCCCTGTCAGCTTACTGAGAGCCTAGGGTCTATTGTAAGGTTGATATATGTCTGACCCTAGTTCCGACCCATGGTTCTTTGTCAGATCACCGAGAGCCTAGGGTCTATAGGGTCGGTAATTGTCCGACCCTAGGTCAGACCCATGGTTCTCTGTCAGATCACCGAGAGCCTAGGGTCGTTGGTAGGGTCTGACGTAGGGTCGCACATTTTGGTCGAATTTTGCGACCCTACGATCCAAAATTAGGTTTTTAAACCCGATTTTGGATTCATTTCCCATTCTTTCTCCTTTCTTCCAGCTCAACCCATTTCCCTGAGTTGCTACAGTATCGACTCCCAGTGTTTGGTGATCTTTCCTTCCGTTTGCGACTTCTGCTCCTTCTCTTCAGGTATGCTCTCAACTGTTTCCCATTTTTAAGCTTTATAAACTAGGGTTTTGTCCATTTACATCATTTTCTTCAAATTAATTTTTTTTTAACCGTAAAAATTTAATTTTTATTGGGGGTTTTTGCTATTGGTCACCCAATGGACAAAAGCCCTAAAAAATATTCGAGTTTCATCGGTTTCTTATCGAGAAACTTGAATTTTTCAATTTTTGACCTAATTTTTGAAAATTTTCAAATTTATTGAAATTTCTTCAAATTCGATCTTTTTAGATTAAATTTCCAACGGTATGAGCTTTACAGGATGCTTTGGAACCTATGTAAGTCCTCCTGCCCAGTTGTTTGGGTAAGAAATGAGGCTTTTGACCAAATCATGCCGTTATAATGCCGAAATTTTGAGTTTTTCACCATTTCTAATATCTTGTTTGTTTTTCTGTATCTTGACAGATAGTATGGCTCATACCAAGGTGCTTAGGGCTCATGACCCAGTTCGTTTCTGCTCCAAAGAGGCTGAAGCTCAGTATGCTCGCTTAAGCGTAAGAAAATAGAGGGGGGTCGCTGTGTGAACTTGGCTAGTCTATCCTTATTCAACGTAGAGGGTGCCTTTTGTGACATGGGCTGGCTCCCTGTGAACACCTATGAGGCTTATACCCGTCCTGATCTGGTGAGATAGTTCTATTGCAATCTCCAGGTAGTGGGGGATTGCAATGACCCAAAGAGAGGTAGGGAGCTCAGGATCACGAGCTATGTTAAAGGGGTAGAGGTTTCATTTGATTGCCAATAGTTGGCTGATCTTTTAGGTATATCAAATGATGGCCCTTTGGTGTACTGTGCTCCCAAGGAGCCCCAGTTCCTATCCTTGGAGATGCATGCTGAGATTGACAGTCAGCTCATCAGAGATGATCGTTGGGAGATGAAAGCGATCAACCTACGTCCAGAGTCTCGGGTGTACTGCAAAATTATCTAGCATAACCTGATACCCCAGAGTGGACATTATGAGAGGATCTCCCAGTTGACTCAGTATGTCCTCTACTGTATTTGCACCAGGCAGCCTGTCTTCCTTCCTTATATCATTATCCAGACGATGATCCGTGCTACGCTGCCTGGTCAGTTGGGCAACCTACCCTATAGATGTCTGATCACCACATTGCTCACCCACTTACATGTTGACTTAGTAGATGAGAGGATTCAAAAGAAGACCTTCTCATCGGATCTTGACTAGGAGGCCATCTATAAGAAGGGTTTGTGGGATGCTCAGGTCAGTGATGATGAGAGGAATGCTCTGATGCGTCCTCGTACTCTAGTAGAGGGAGTAGATACCGCGGTGGCAGTAGCAGTAGCAAGAGCAGGGGTCCTTGGGGGTGATGCCGAGGATGATGATCGTATGTTTATGGATGTAGATGCCATACCTCCTCCATCACCTCTACATTCTACTGTAGCTGGTCCATCTTGGGCTCCTTCACACATGGCTGGACCTTTACACCCACCATCTGATGATATGATGGGATTACTGCGTGAGATCAGAGAGACTCAATGCGTGATGGACTTGAGAGTGGAAGAGCTTCTAGATGCTCAGCACATGACAGATAGGAGAGTAGGAGAGCTTCTAGATGCTCAGTGCGTGACTGATGGGAGAGTGGGCGAGCTTCTAGATGCTCAGCGTGTCACACCCCAATTCCGTACTATTCAGAATGGTGTGATGAACCGCTAACAAACCAACGGTTCAACCAGGATCTCGAGTAGGCTGTATCCGTGTTATCTAAACTCCATACATCCACATTCATAATGAGAGTAAATATATATTAGCAGAAGTCTTATAGTAAAACAAACTGAGAATCTATTGTGGTATCAATATTTAAATAGCAAATTATTCTATATCAACTGAGACATAAGTAAATATCAAATACATATCCATAATAAATCCAAGTAAAGAAAACTAAGAAAATATATAATCAAATACACATGAGTTGCACTCGCAAGAGGAGTCATGTGTATCCACATCAGCTTCAACTTCCATCGCTGTTACGTTCCCGTACGCTGGAGCGTTTACATAATCTTCAACGGTATAACCTGCATCATCAACTAAAAATATTCGACGTTGAGGGTGAGCACACATCATGGCTCAGTGAGCAAACAAAACAATGCAACAGTACATATGCATGCAATCAATTCATATCTTTGGTCTGGTTTATAGTTTACAATGCGCAATAGAAAGGTTGGGGGGTCAAAGGTTAACGTTTATTGACCCCGCCTCTTTACACAGGGTGTGGAAGTTCGCCCAAAGGTTAACATTTATTATCGTCCCCATCCACCCTAATCATGAACATTATACAACAAAGGTTAACGTTTATTGCTGTATAGTGCCATACCAACACGTAAGCCCCTGCTGGCGAGGGCTTGCAAACTTGGCTCGCAACTAACCAATCCTAATGCCAAACAGTGTATCCAAGGCTTCACCCCAGCATCCCTCAGAATGTCCATAGAGATAGAGCTAAGGCTCCCCAGTAGAGTCAGAGACTACAAGGATTGAGACCACCTCCCCTGATACTCTATGACATAATAGTTCTGTTAAATTAATGGCGATACGACGATGCTAATGTACAAGACTTGAGTTAGAGATAGAGCTAAGATGCTGAGACCCGCCAAAGGTTAACGTTTATTGACGTTCTCATCACACCACCCCTGATACTCGCTCGCATCAAGTACACCAACCACACACATACAATCACATGCCTATTCCTATCATCATCATCATCATCATGTTATAAACAATAAAGTAAATATGCATGAACAGGTAATAGAAATATTGGATGACATGCTGTATGCACATTACAAGCATAATTGCATAGAATCAAACATGGCATTGAACTCAAGAAAAGAGAAAACAGTTTGTTATTGACCAATTAGGTTAGAGTTTTGTTTTCTCACCTTAGCTTGCTAATAGATACTCTTCCAAGCTTTAGAATCACCTTTATAAGGTTATTATATTGCTAGAAGACCTAACAAAGTCGATAAAATTTAATTAGAATTAATTCCGAATTTAAAAACAATTTTGTTAACTGAGAGTCAGAGGTAGGGTCGGAGTCATGATCGACCCTGGGTGCGACCCTCCCCAAATCTGAACTTCCCGAACACTGCGGGTCGATACTCAGGATCACATCGGATGGTCATCGACCCTCTGTGCGACCCTCGATGGTTTTGGTCAATTTTCCTCCTTTTAGTCCATCCTTCGTGTTTGGGGTCCTATGGCTTGCTCCAACAGTCCATTCAACATGCATTCCATGGTCTAAAACCATGAATCACCCACCCAAATGGCTTTCATGTATTCTCCCATGGTTTTCCATGAAAACCTAACCATGGGTTGATGGTTTGGGTTTCTCCGAGATCACACTCTCATCATTATCTAACCTAAGGCCTGTAAAAACTCATGGAATTAGTATCCATACCTGAGAAGAACACTCCTTCTCTGAAACTCTTCTCCTTTTGCTTTTTTTTCTACCTTGTTTCTCTTCTTCTTCTCTTCCTTCTCTTCTCTTTCTCTCAATTCGATTAGGGTTGTAAAAAGGAGTGAAAGAGGCTTAGGGACGTCCTTTAAATAGAGTATAAACATCCTAAAATAAGTCCCTTTGAGATTAGGAAAGAATCCCAATCGAATTTATGGAAATTTCCTAATTTTAGTTTCTGCGGCAACTGAGTGTCAATGGGAGGGTCGATGATCCCGTCAACCCTAGGTTTCTAATGTGTCCGACCCTCCCTATGAAACAGAGGGTCTGAATTTTTGTCTTGGGGGGGTCCGACCCTTCCTTGCTGGGTATGCGACCCTACCCCTAATTTAAGTGTTTTTGGGTCGATTTGATACCTGGAATCACGATCTCTTTCACATCCTTGGTCCATTTGACTCAACCACGATGGGTAAACCTAGTTCAAGGTGATAAGACCAGGTTAGTTTGATACGGGTCTTACAACTCCCTCCTACTTATAAAAATTTCTTCCTCGAAATTGTACGTACCTTCTGAATCAAATAAGTGAGGGTATTGCTTTCGCATAGCATTTTCTTCTTCCCATGTAATTTCTTCCATGTCTCTACTTTTCCAGGTGACCTTAACATAATAAATATCTTGGTTGCGTAGTCGTTGAACCTTTCGGCTGGTGATTTCAGTTGGTATTACTTCGAATGTCAAATCATCAGTAAGTTTCGGTAAATCTACTGTTAAAACGTGCGTTGGATCCTTGACATACTTCTTCAATAGGAAAATATGAAATACGTCATGCACACTTGACATAGATGGTGGTAGTGCTAATTGATAAGCCACTTTCCCACGCTTAGCTAAAATCTCATACGGCCCGACATATCTTGGACTTAGTTTCCCTTTCTGTCCGAACCTTTTCAATCCTCGCATAGGCGATACCTTCAAAAATACTTTATCACCTATAGCGAACTCAAGATCTCTGCGTCGAGTATCTGCATACTGCTTCTGATGCTTCTGAGCTATTCTCACTCTTTCCCTGATAATGTTGACCACTCGACAAGTCTCTTCCACAAATTCTGGTCCAACAATACTACGTTCTCCAACTTCATTCCAAAATAAAGGAGTTCGACACTTTCTGCCATACAGTGCTTCGTATGGTGACATCTGTATAGTAGCCTGATAGCTATTGTTATAAGCGAACTCGATCAGTGGTAATCTTTCATCCCATGATCCTTTGGTGTCAATTACACATGCTCGTAGCATATCTTCTAAAATCTGGATTGTACGCCCTGACTGTCCATCTGTCTGTAGGTGGAATGCAGTACTGAACTTCAATGTTGTACCCATAGCCTTTTGCAATCCCTCCCAAAACTTGGAAGTAAATCGTGGATCTCTATCGGACACAATGCTCTCTGGTATACCGTGTAACCTAACAATATTATCCACATACAACTTTGCTAACCATTCCAGTGTATACTGAGGTCGTATCGGTATGAAGCGAGCTATTTTAGTCAGACGGTTTACAATCACCCAAACTACGTCAACTACTCGAGGAGTCAGTGGTAACCCCGTGACGAAGTCTATAGTGATGCAGTCCCATTTCCATGCTGGTTCTGGTAACGGCTGTAACAGTCCTACGGGTCTTTGTCGTTCAGCCTATACTTTCTGACAATTTAGGCATTGAGACACGAACTTAGCTACATCTGTTTTCATTCCTCTCCACCAATATAGTTTCTTTAGATCATGATATATTTTTGTACTTCCAGGATGTATCGAATAGATGGTGGTATGGGCTTCTTTCATCAGTCGGTGTCTAATGTCCACACTTTCTGTTTCGGGTACACATATTCTTCCTTTGTACTTCAGTACCTTTCCTTCGCCCAAGGTGAACTCAGGGTTAGTTCTACCTTTCTCGATATCTTCTTGTACTGTTCTCAGATAAGGATCTGATTTGATAGCTGTCTTTACTTTATCCATTATATCCGGTATAATTTTCAATGCCGCGAACATATTTGAAAATTTATGAATAAACCCTTGGTTGGCTGATCCATCCGTTGTATCTATCACATATTGCTCATTGCCATGCTTGAATACCATTCCGGTAGTACATATAGCTGCAGTTGTACTAACCTCCCCTCGAGATTTTATCATCGCCTTTCTGCTCAACACATCCGCTACTACATTAGCTTTCCCCGGATGATACTAGATATCACAATCATAGTATTTCAATAGTTCCAGCCATCTTTTTTGCCTCATATTCAACTCCTTCTGATTAAATAAATAAGTAAGACTTTTATGGTCCGACTTAATCTGAAATTTCTCCCTGTACAGGTAATGTCTCCATATCTTGACAGCATGTACTACTGCCGCTAACTCCAAATCATGAGTGGGATAATTTTTCTCATGTGTCTTCAACTGTCTTGAGGCATAAGCAATTACTTGTTCTCCTTGCATAAGCACGCATCCTAATCCCAGTCCTGACGCATCAGTGTATAGGGTAAATGGCTGTCCTGGGACAGGAATAGTCAAAATCAGAGCGGATATCAACCTGGTCTTCAATGTCTAGAAGCTCTTCTCACATTTATCCGTCCACACAAACTTTTCACCTTTCTTAGTCAAACTAGTGAGAGGTACGGCAATCCAGGAATATTCTTCAACAAATCTCCGATAATAACCAGCGAGACCCAGAAAACTTCTAATTTTTGCAACGCTCTTTGGTGCTTCCCACTTTACAATAGCCTCGATCTTGCTGGGGTCCACGTTGATTCCTTCAGCGGATACTACATGGCCTAGGAAGGCAACTTCACTTAACCAAAACTCACACTTGGTAAATTTGGCATATAACTTCTCTTTCCTTAAACGCTGTAGGGCGGTGTTTAGGTTCTTGATATGGGTTTCTTTGTCCTTGGAATATACCAATATATCATCAATAAATACAATAACCGATGTATCTAACATATCGTGGAAGACCCGGTTCATAAGTTCCATGAAAGTTGCTGGTGCGTTTGTTAATCCAAAAGACATGACCAAGAACTCATAATCTCCATATCTGGTCCTGAAAGTTGTCTTGGGAATATCACCCTCTTTAATCTTCAACTGATGATAGCCTGACCAAAGATCGATGTTAGAAAATACTTTTGTTGCAACTGATCGAACAAGTCATCGATCCGAGGTAGTGGATATCGATTCTTGATTGTTAGTTTATTCAACTCCCGATAGTCGATACACAATCGAACGCTACCGTCCTTTTTCTTTACGAATAATACTGGTGCTCCCCATGGTGATATACTGGGTCGAATATAACCCATGTCCAGCAGTTCTTGTAGTTGCACTTTCAATTCTTTCAGTTCTGTAGGAGCCATTCTATAAGGTGCTTTTGATATTGGTACGGCTCTGGGTATAAGATCCATCACAAACTCTGTGGCTCGGTCGGGTTATAATCCTGGTAGTTCCTCCGGAAATACGTCGGGATAGTCCCGTACGATATCAATATCTTCCATTCGTGGTGCTTCCTTGGTTAGGTCGACCACTGATACTAGATACCCGACTGCCCCCTTCTCAAGGCACTTCTTAGCCTTTAGTGCTAAGAGTATGAGCTTGCGTTTATGGGGCAGTTTGGTTCCCAAAAAACTAAATTATGCTCTTTCTTTGTCTTTAAATGTCAGCTTCTTTTCGGTGCATAATAGGTTCGCAGAATGCCGAGCTATCCAGTCCATTTCCAAGATGACGTCAAAGTCTGCCATCTCCAGTTGGATCAAGACTGCATCTAAGGTTTTCTCGCCAATGAGAACTGGACATGGTCCATAACCTTTATCTAATTCCACTTCTAACCCCATCGGTGACCGTACAAGTATTTTGTAGTCCAATGTTTTGATGGGTAATTTCAGCTTCTTTCCGAATGACATAGATATAAAGGAATGAGTAGCTCCTGAATCAAAGAGTACTCTGGCGGGTACGCCATTTATAGGTACTATACCTGTGATTTATTTTACTTAGTCTACATGCTCATACAATGTAATTAGAATTTAAAAAAAAGTTTCAGTCATACCTGTGACCACATCGGGTGATGCGGCAGCATCCTCGGTTGTAACCGCATATACTCGCCCTTGATGTAACTGGTTCTTGGGCTTAGGACACTCTTTGCCATATGTCCTACTTGGTTGCAGTTATAACATTTCGGACCTTCAGAATTTGGCTTTGGCTGATGTTGAGCTGCTGGAGTGGTCTTGGGTGCAGCAGTAAAGCCTGGAGCATGGAAGGGTTTAAATGTCTTGTTGTTCCCTCCATTATAAGCATTTTCGGCTGGCCTTTTTATACCTCTGTTCTGTGTAAAATAACTCTCCTTCTGGCTCGATTCTATAACTCGAGCAATTTGAACAGCTTCGTTATATACCTTCTTTTCTAAGCCTAGAACATGCTCTCTGATGCTTCCTCTAAGCCCCGTGATAAACCTACGGGTCTTAGTGTCTTCTTCTTGCATACTAAGTGGTGCAAAGAAAAACAGCTCCTCATAACACTATTGATATGCATCCACAAACATCTGGCCCTGATATAAACTCAGGAATTCCTTCTCCATAGCATCTCTGAAGCTTCGTGGAAAGTACTTCTCAAAGAATGCTTCTTTATAAATAGCCCAAGTCAATAGGGCGTGCTTGGTCAGTAGATATGCCCTGGTAGATTTTCACCAATGATGTGCATCAGCTGTCAGCATGAAGGTGGCACATAACACCTTTTCTTCTTCTGTGATAGTCATCATAAGAAAGTTTCTCTCCATCTCGTCGATCCAGTGTGCTGGCCATAATGGATCAGACGGTTTATCGTTGAATTCCTTGGGCTTCATCTTCAAAAATCTCTCAACCAGTCGAGAGTGATCCATCTGATTGTGGGGGTATGCCCCAAACATAGGTTGTGGATACTGATAATTAACCTGAGCTGCTTCCGGACCTGGTACTGGAATTTGTGCAGCTGGTGGTTGAGGTGTTTGAGGTGCTGGGTGGTTACCCACCGGTGCTGCACTGGCTTGTCCGGTCTGCATGGGTGTAGCATGTGCGGCCTGGAACATAATCCCCATTGCAACTTGCATTTGTGCTTGTGCCTGTTGTATTTGTTGCAACTGCTGTGCTAGATTCATTACCACGGTTGCTAACTCCGGGGGTGGAGGTGGCAAGTTGGCAGGATTTGCTTGGTCTGGATTTCCTAGGGGTACAACCTGTGGATTTTCCTGGGTGTATATCTCCCCTTGGCTAGTTTCCTCCACAGGTGGTGGTGGAACTGCATTTCGGCTTTGCCTGGTAACTCTACGCCCAGACATATTTTCTTCTGAGATTGGTGGTGCCTGAAAATCATCAAAATAGGTGAGACAATCATTTATACTACATGTAGGCATGCTAACCGATGTAAAATTTCAAAATTTTCATCTCATTTTATGAAAAATACTGTCTTTTCTATGCAGGGTTGATGGTGGGGGTCGATGGTATGTCTGACCCTCAGTATCTGACCCTGGGAATAACCTATTCTTCCCGAGAGCTGAGGGTCGATGTGAGGGTCGATGGGTATCCGACCCTCAGTATCCGACCCTGGTTTTCCATCAGATTCCCGAGAGCTGAGGGTCGATGGGAGGGTCGATCCGAGGGTCGATGATCCTGGTCGAATTGTCCGACCCTCGGACTAAAAATTAGACCTTTAAGGTCCAATTCTGGGTTCATTCTCTATTATTTCCCTCCCGTTTCGACTCGTCTCTCACCTCTGAGTTGCTACAGTGCCACTACGCTATTTTGGTCGGTTTGGATCCGTGTTTCGTCGTCCACGTCATCCCTATAGGTATGCTTTCTCGTTTTTACCCATTTTTAGGTTTCCATTTCTAGGTTTTTATCCCTTTAACTTATATTTTTCAAATTAAACTTTTTTCAGCAATAAAAATTTGATTTTTATTGGGGGCTTTTGTTATTGGTGTCTCGAGGAACGAAATCCCTCAAAAAATTTTGAATTTCATCGGTTGGTTATCGAGAAACTTGGATTTTTGCTCTTTTTGCCCTAATTTGTCAAAATTTTTGATTTCTCGCAATTTCTTCAAATTAGACCTTATTAGTTAGAATATCCTACTATCTGAGTGTTGTAGAATATGTTGGAACCTACATAAGTCCTCCTGCCCACGTGTATGGGTAACAAGTGAGGCTTTTGGCCAACTTATGTAGTTATAATATCAAATTTTGGATTTTTATCCTATTAACTCATTATCTGTTTTTCCTTCCAATTTGGCAGATACCATGGCTCGTACCAAGGTAACGAGAGATCGTGATCCACTTCGCTTCCGCTCCAACGAAGCCGAGGCACAGTATTCCCACTATGCTCATAAGAAGGTAGAGGGTGGTCGTATGATAAACTTGGCTGAGTTAGCCTTGTTCAACGTGGAGAGGGTCATTGGTGATATGGGGTGGCTCCCTGTCATCACCTACGACGCTTGCACATGCCCGGATTTAGTGCGATAGTTTTATTGTAATCTCTAGGTGGTGGGGGATTACAATGATGTAGATAGGGGTCACGAGCTACGCATCACTAGCTATGTCAAAGGTGTGAACATTTCATTCGATTATCGGCAACTGGCCGACCTACTGGGCATTCCCTATGATGGCCCCATGGTTTATTGTGCTCCTAGAGAGCCCCAGTTCGTTTACCTAGAGATGAGGGCTGAGATTGATAGTCAGCTACTATGACCTGATCGCTGGCAGATAAGAGCTTGCTATATGCGTCCTGCTCTACGGGTCTTTTGCAAGATTATCCAGCATAATCTGATCCCATAGAGTGGCCATTACGAGAGGGTTTCTCAGATGACCCAGTATCTTCTATACAACATCTGCACTCGACAGCCCGTCTGCCTTCCTTACATCATCATGCGGACTATGATCAGTGCCACACTGCCCAGTCATAGGGGTAATCTACCCTATGGACGTATGATCACTGTTCTGCTTACCCGCCTGGGGGTTGATTTAGTGGATGAGAAGATTCAGGAGAAAACCTTCTCATCGCCTCTAGATTGGGAGGCTATTTGCAAGATGGGTATGCGAGATGCCCAAGTGAGTGACGAGGAGAGGAACGAGATGGTGCGCCCTCACAATCGCATCGAGATGGGTGACGCTGAGGCAGCTTCTGCCACTGCTAGAGTTCATGCGGATCCTACCGATGACGATGACCACATGTATATGGACGTCGACTTCACCCACGCATGCGGCTGGAGCTGGTACTTCCTCTGCGGCGGGTCCTGCACCTGAGACTGGTCCTTCTCATGTAGCTAGTCCTTCACGCCCATCTTCTGATATGATGGAGATGTTGCATGAGATCCGAGAGGCTCAGCGCAGTTCTGATCTGAGGATGGAGGAGCTTCTAGACGCCCAGCATCGGACTGATCAGCGGGTGGCAGATCTCACGGCTAGTCTTCAGGCGTCTAAGACTCAGGTGGCCTGGTTGACTAGAGTCTATGCCGAGGACTATGACAGAGATCGTAAGGCACCGCCTCCTCCTTCACCTCCAGCTTCTTGATTGTATTTATTTTCTTCGTACTACAGTGTAATGTCCGGGTTGTGGACTGTACTCTGCTTTAGTTATGTATATACGTTTGTTTCTCTCTTATTGTATGTAAAATTATTTTCCCTTTAATAGATGCATTATTCTCTTTTTAGATTTAGCCTCAACCATCACTTGTGCTTATAGTGGGTTAATATTACTGTTTTTACTTTTATCCTATCTCAGTTCACAATTGTCTTGAATGTATGCTAGTTCAGCGGACATGGCCTGAGATGCTCTGATACCAAGTTGTCACACCCCAATTCAGCACTATTCAGAATGGTGTGATGAACCGCTAACAAACCAACGGTTCAACCAGGATCTCGAGTAGGCTGTATCCGTGTTATCTAAACTCCATACAGCCGCAATCATAGCCAGAGTAAATATATATTAGCGGAAGACTTATAGTAAAATGAACTGAGAATCTACTGTGGTATCAATATTTAAATAGTAAATTATTCTGTATCAACTGAGACATAAGTAAATATCAAATACATGTCCATAATAAATCCAAGTAAAGAAAACTAAGAAAATATCTAATCAAATACACATGAGTTGCACTCGCAAGAGGAGTCATGTGTATCCACTTCAGCTTCAACTTTCATCGCTGCTACGTTCCCGTACGCTGGAGCGTTTACATAATCTTCAACGGTATAACCTGCATCATCAACTAAAAATATTTGACGTCGAGGGATGAGCACACATCATGGCTCAGTGAGCAAACAAAACAATGCAACAGTACATATGCATGCAATCAATTCATATCTTTGGTCTGGTTTATAGTTTGTAATGCGCAATTAAAAGGTTGGGTGGTTAAAGGTTAACGTTTATTGACCCCTCCTCTATACACAGGGTGTGGAAGTCCGCCCAAAGGTTAACGTTTATTGTCGTCCCCATCCACCCTAATCATGAACATTATACAACAAAGGTTAACGTTTATTGCTGTATAGTGCCATACCAACACGTAAGCCCCTACTAGCGAGGGCTTACAAACTGGGCTCGCAACTAACCAATCCTAATGCCAAATAGTGTATCCAAGGCCTCACCCCAGCATCCCTCAGAATGTCCATAGAGATAGAGCTAAGGCCCCCCAGTAGAGTCAGAGAATACAAGGACCGAGACCACCTCCCCTGATACTCTACGACATAATAGTTCTGCTAAAGTAATGGCGATACAACGATGCTAATGTACAAGACTTGAGTTAGAGATAGAGCTAAGATGCTGAGACCCGCCAAAGGTTAACGTTTATTGACGTTCTCATCAAACCTCCCCTGATACTCGCTCGCATCAAGTACACCAACCACACACATACAATCACATGCCTATTCCTATCATCATCATCATCATCATCATCATGTTATAAACAATAAAGTAAATATGCATGAACAAGTAATAAAATTATTGGATGACATGTTGTATGCACATTACAAGCATAATCACATAGAATCAAACATGGCATTGGACTCGAGAAAAGAGAAAACAGTTTGTTATTAACCAATTAGTTTAGAGTTCCGTTTCCTCACCTTAGCTTGCTAATAGATACTCTTCCAAGCTTTAGAATCATCTTTATAATGTTATTATATTGCTAGAAGACCTAACAAAGTCGATAAGATTTAATTAAAATTAATTCCGAATTTAAAAACCATTATGTTAACTGAGGGTTGGAAGTAGGGTCGGAGTCATGATCGACCCTGGGTGCGACAGTAGGGTCGGAGTCATGATCGATCTTGGGTGCGACCCTCCCCAAATTTAAACTTCCCGAACACTGAGGGTCGATACTCAGGATCACATAGGGTCGGATGGTCATCGACCCTCGGTGCGACCCTCGGTGGTTTTGGTCAATTTTCCTCCTTTTAGTCCATCATTCGTGTTTGGGGTCCTATGGCTTGCTCCAACAGTCCATTCAACATGCATTCCATGGTCTAAAACCATGAATCACCCACCCAAATAGCTTTCATGTATTCTCCCATGGTTTTCCATGAAAACCTAACCATGGGTTGATGGTTTGGGTTTCTCCGAGATCACATTCTCATCATTATCTAACCTAAGGCCTGTATAAACTCATGGAATTAGTATCCATATCTGAGAAGAACACTCCTTCTCTGCAACTCTTCTCCTTTTGCTTTCTTCTCTACCTTGTTTCTCTTCTTCTTCTCTTCCTTCTCTTCTCTTTCTCTCAATTCGATTAGGGTTGTAAAAAGGAGTGAAAGAGGCTTAGGGATGTCCTTTAAATAGAGTAGAAACATCCTAAAATAAGTCCCTTTGAGATTAGAAAAGAATCCCAATCGAATTTATGGAAATTTCCTAATTTTAGTTTCAGCGGCAATTGAGGGTCGATGGGAGGGCCGATGATCCCGTCGACCCTAGGTTTCTAATGTGTCCGACCCTCCCTGTAAAACAGAGGGTTTGACTTTTTGTCTTAGGGGGGTCCGACCCTCCTTTGCTGGGTATGCGACCCTCTCCATAATTTAAGTGTTTTTGGGTCGATTTGATACCTAGAATCACGATCTCCTTCACGCCCTTGATCCATTTAACTCAACCATGATGGGTAAACCTGGTTGAAGGTGATAAGACCGGGTTAGTTTGATACTGGTCTTACATAGCGTGCATCTGATCAGTGGATGGCCGAGTTGACAACTAGTCCCCAGATGACCCAGACTCAGGTAGCCTGGTTGACTAGAGTGTATGCTGAGGACTACGACAGAGATCACGAGGCACCTCCTCCTCCATCACCTCCAGCTCCATGATGTATATTTTCTTCTTGTGGTTTCTTTGTACTACAAAGTAACTGTCCGGGTTGTGGACTGTATTCTACTTTGGATATGTATAAACGTGCTTTTTATTTGATGTATATGAAACATGTTTCTCCTTTTATATATGCATTATTCTCTTTCTGAATTTTGTCTCAAACAACACAGGTGCTTACAGTGTGTTCTTATTAAAGCTTTTAAATTTTATCATAACTCAGTTTACGAACTTTTGTGGAAGTATACTGGTTTAATAGACAGGGCCTGAGAGCTCTGATACCAAGTTGTCATACCCCGATTTCGTACTATTCAGAATGGTGTGATGAATGGCAATAAATCAACGGTTGAATCAGGATCTCAAATAGACTGTGTTCGTTTGCTTAAACCATACACATCCACAACCATAATCAGAGTAAATAAACAATAGCGAAAGTCTTATATATTAAATGAACTGAGTATCTAAGAATGATAACATAAATAAATTATCAATTTATTATCCATTGACTAAGACATAAAATAAAATAAAATAATCAATTAATTTTGTTAATAAAAAAAATATAATCGAAGATGCAAGAGTTGCACTCGCATGACGAATCATGTGACTCCATCATGACTTCTGCATCCATCACCGCGGCATGTTCGTACATAAGAGCATTTATAAAATCTTCTACAGTCATACCTGCAACATCAACTAAAAACATTCGACGTCGAAACGGTGAGCACACATCATGGCTTACTAAGCAAACAAAACAATGCAACAAACATATGCATGCATTCAATTCATATCTTTGTTCTGATTTATAAGTTTGCAATGTGCTATAGAAAGGATAGGTGGCCGCCGCACCTCTATACACGAATGTGTGGAACCGCCCAATGGATCAAACACCATTGCCGCCCCCACATGCACCCACCATGGAATAAAGATAGAGCTAAAGTACTTAAGACTACACCGCATCACACTTCCCCGGATGCTCTACCCATACCAACATGTAAGCCCCTGTTGGTGAGGACAGACAAACTGGGCTCACAACTAACCATCCTAATGTCAAATAGTGTATCCAAGGCCTCACCCCAACATCCCTCAATATGTCCATAGAGATAGAGCTAAGGCCCCCCGGTAGAGTCAGGGACTACACAGTCCGAGACCACCTCCCCTGATGCCCTACGACGTAATAGTTCTGCTAAGGTAATGGCGATACAACGATGCGGGTAGACAAGACTTGAGTAGAGATAGAGCTAGAGTTTGGTGACCAGGATGAACCACAGTGTCACATCCTCCCCCTGATGCTCTACTGGCATCAAGTACACTAACCACACACATACATTCACATGCCTATTCCTAGCATCATCATCATCATCATGTTATAATAAACGAAATTAAATATGCATGAATAGTAATAATAGAAATAGTTGATGACATGTGATATGCACATTACAATCATACAATCATAGAATCATACATGGTATTAGACTCAATAAACGAAAACAGTTTATTATTAGCCAATTAGTTTAGGTCTTGTTCCCTCACCTTTGATTGAGCGTAGATCCTCGTTCAAGCTTTATGAATCACTTTTAAGTCAGTAGAAAGGCCTAACAAGTCGATAGATTTTAATTAGAATAAATTTCAATAAATTTAGACTAACCTAAATCGTAGGGTCGCAGGTAGGGTAGCACCTAGGGTAGCAGTTTTCTGCGACCCTAGAGTGTATGGTCAGATGTGGGGTCGGATACCATTCGAACCTACGTCTGACACACCCTCCCTGGGACTTCCCGAGGGCATGTGGTCGATCCTGTGGTCTCGTAGGGTTGGATATCATTCGACCCTATGTGCGACCACGCATATTCTGAGTCGACCTTTCATTCTAAAGTCCATTCTTTCATGTTTGGATCCTTTGGCTTACTTTCATGGTTCATTCTAAGATTGTTCTATAGCTCAAAACTATAAATTATACACTATCCATAGTCCATAATGATTTCCTCCATGAAATCTCTTGAAACTTATCCATGGATGGATGATTTGGGTTTCTCCTAACCCTATGTTCTTCATAACTATTCTATGATCTCTTATTCAGGTAAGGAATTAGGTTGATACCTTTATTTAGAGGTTTCTCTGATCTTCCTCCTCTTCCTTAGTCTTTTCTTCAAGTTCCTTCTCTTCCTTCTCTTTCTCTTTCTCCCACTTTCAATTAGGGTTGTAAAGGAGTGAAAGAGGCTAAAGGACGTCCTATTTATAAAGGAAAACCCTCCATAATAAGTCCCAATGAGTTTAGGTAAGATCCCCTTAGAATTAGGAAAGTTTTCTAATTTTTGGTTTCTGTCTGTTATCGTAGGGTCAGACGTAGGGTCGCAGGATCCGTCGACCCAACACTTTATAGTCATCCAACCCTATGACTAAAAATTCATGGGTTGCACTTCTGTTGAGGTGGGGCCGGCCCTACCTGTTTAGGCATGCGACCCTACCCTCACATTTGCTGTTTTTGGGTTAGACTCATACCTGGTCTTGTGATTTCTTCACGCACTTGGTCTACTTGGCTCGACCATGATAGGTAGACCTAGTACAATGTGGTAAGACCAGTTAGTTCGATACGGGTCTTACAATATCACATGGCAGACATTATATGAAACCTTGCCTGTAATTACTAATCTTTCGTTATTGCTTGTGTATACTTATCTGTTTCTCACTGAACTCAAGTTATGGAGCTCAACCTAAGTACGTATTTTTTTTAGCTGATGATACAGGTTTGACGGTGGCTAATTGCTTGAACTCCCCGATTGTCTCTAACCTTGCTCAGATGGGAGTACAGGTCTATGAAGAAGAGGGACACGACGAGGATTGCGAATGTGATGCTAGCATGTTTGATTAAAGCTTAATTCTAGACATTCCAGTAGTCTAGTGTTAACAAACAATTAATTTATGTTATGGTTTAATATTTTGAATAATACCAAGGATGGTTTACAATTATTTTAATTGAAGTTGTGATGACCAAATGAACAGGGTTTTATTTATTATTAAAGTTATCATTAGACTCTCGGTGTACTTAATTAGATCTTCCGCATTATTTATTTAACTTTGATTTGTATTCTTGCATTTGAATGGTAATGGTTGGTGGGGATATACATGGCTTAATGAGGTTCTAGGTTAGACCAAATTTAATTGTGTATCAGTCTAGTCATATTTCCTTACATATACCAGGACTGGGGTGTGACAATGTGCCCCTTACTAGATGTCTACTCATTGGACATTGGTAAGGATTTTCTTCTCAAGGAATTAGTTACTACATTGACCTTCCTAGGATGATACTATATATCACAGTCATTGTCACACCTTGTTTTCTGACATCTAGAGGGTGTGGCTAAGCTGTTCACTAGCAACTCGGTCCAACCCCCAGAACCACACAAAGTTGTGTAAACCAACACTAAACCATTTAATATCCAACACATGCAACCCATAGTTAGAGATATAAAATAAATAGTAGAAGATCATATTAGGATAAGCCGAGATTCAAATGATAGAGTATAAATATAAAGTTTACATCACTTCACAAAAGCATAAATAAATCTAATTTAAATATCACCAAAAATATATAGTCAATCACCTAGACAAGTACTATTTGGTAGTCTCTCCAAGAAAGAAAACAAAATAAACATAATGCATGCATCTACTCGAAGACACACATGTCACACTCGCATGAGCTCCCTTGGATGTCCTCCTCAGCAACCTTCCCATCTAGATAAGCAAGATTAGAGACTGCTAGCAACCCTACAAAGTCAGCAATAGTAGTACTTGCAATAACATCTAAAAAGAAATACGTACGTGGGGTGAGCTCTCTGACTTGAGCTCAATGAGAGACAGAACAATCAAGCAAGTAAGCAATAATGCATGGTTTAAATCATTTAGGGTCTAGTAATGTTTGTAATGTGCTGAGGTAGAGAACCCCCACACAAAAGAGAGCATAAACTCCCATACACGAGGAGGGAGCTGGCACTCACCCTGTTACGCCGTTGCACTTAGCACCTCCCAACAAGTATACTCCCTCTGGGGATAGGGCTAAACTAAACTGATGTTGCCCCATAACTATCTCAAGATTCCCCCCATCCATGAGCCTATACCAATACCTAACTCCATACTAGCTAGGGTTGCAAAGCATAGGGATATGTCACTAACCAATCCTAACATGTCATCTAATGCAACTATAGTCATACCCCAGTAGAGATCCTATCTAATTCCCCTTCCTGAATGATGTTCGATTCCCTCCGCTAGAACAATCTTATTCCCCCCCCCCCTTGGATAATAGTTACTCCGCTAGGATACAGACAATGCAAAGTAGTACCCACATGATACCCACGTCCCCCTTTCATCAGGTTACATGTCATCACATGAGTTAATTAAACATTGTGCTACCACAACAATATAATCACAATAGACATGCATGAGCAGTTATCACAGATATTGGATGGCATGCTATACAAATAAGATGCAACACAAACATGCAGGGTTACTTAGAAATACTCTAAAAATAAGTTTAGAATCTATCCTTGATCTATTAGGTGAGATCTACTCGCCCTCTGAACACAAGAGGCTTATCCTTGTATGCTCACGTTGTACTTGTAGTTAGAGTTTTGATTATTATTATTTAGGATTATCCGAGATAAGTTATTATCACACCCCAATTTTGGACTAACCAATGGGGTGATGAACCGTCATAAGAACCAACGGTTCAACCAGGATCTTGTATAGGATATGCCAACCATGTTAAACCAAAACACATTCCATAATAATAATAAGAGATATTTGAGTAAATAGTGGAAGTCTTATTAATAATGAAATGAGGTCTACATGAAAAAAAATTAAATGATCCAGTTATCTTTAATTAACCAAAACAAAATTAATACATATTACAGGTATCAAAATATGAAAGTTAAACACTAAGTGTAACCACAGTGGAAACACTCACTTGACGAGTCTTGCTCATCCTCTACTGCTTGCACATCCATAGCCACTACACGTCCATACGTTGGCATATCCATGTAGTCTTCAACAATAACACCTGCAACATCAGAAACTAACAAGAATTGCACGCACGAGGGTTAGTTCTTCAACTTAAGCTCAGTGGGAAAACAAAACAATGCAACGAACATATACATGCATTCAATTCGTATCTTTGGTCTCGTTTTTAAGTTTACAATATGTTATAGAAAGGATTGGTGGCCACTACACCTCTATACACGAGTGTGTGAATTCATCCAATGGATCAAACACCATTGCCGTCCCACATGCATCCACCATGGAATAGAGATAGAGCTAAATTGTCTAGATCAAACACCGCTAACACTTCCCCTGATGCCCTACCCATACCAACACGTAAGCCCCTATTGGCGAGGGCTTGCAAACTGGGCTCGCAACTAACCAATCCTAAATGTCATCCAGTGTATCCAAGGTCTTACCCCAGCATCCCTTAATACGTCCATAGAGATAGAGCTAAGGCCCCCCAACAGAGTCGAAGACTACACGGTCCGAGACCACCTCCCCTGATGCCCTACGACGTAATAGTTCTGTTAAGATAATGGTGATACAATGATGTCAGTGAACAAGACTTGAGTAGAGATAGAGCTAGAGTATGGTGACCAAGATTAACCACAATATCACGTCCTCCCCCTAATGCTCCACTTGCATCAAGTACACTAACCACATATACATAATCACATGCCTATTCCTAGCATCATCATCTTCATCATGTAATAGTAGACAGATTAAATATGCATGAATAGTAATAGCAGGAACATTGGATGACATGTGAGATGCACATTACAAGCAAGCAAGCATAGAATCAATCATTGCATTGGACACAATAAAATAAAATAGCTTGTTATTAGCCAATTAGTTTAGATCTTGTTCCCTCACCTGCTAGAAATGTTCAATCTTCTCCAAGCTTCTTAACTCACTATTGAACCTCTTGGAAACCTAAGAAATTTATAAGTTCTAAGTTAGGGTTTAAGATCATCAATTTACAGTAGTCAATGGTGCATACTAGCATTAAACAGACCTCCATAAGCTGAGTGGTTGCAGGTGTGACTACACCTGTGGTTTCAGTTTCTGTGACCACAGGGTGTGGGGTCAATACGTGTGGTCGCACGACCACACCCTCCCTAGAAACATCCCAAGGGTGTGTGGTCGGACATATGTGCCTCGTGTGGTCATTCAAACTGCGACCACACAAGTTTTTGGTCGACTTTTACTCTCAGACGCATCCCCTCATAACTTGATTCCATGGTTAACATTATGTTCTTTCCTATGATTGTTCTATGGCTTAAAATTCACACTTTTACATAATCCTTCACCTTAATCCGTTCTTCATGGATTTTCTTAGAGTTTTTCATGGTCTTAGGATTGAGATCTTACTTTGAATTAATATCTCCTCCATAATCTATTCTAGGCATTCAACTAATGTAGGGAATGATTCCATACCTTAAACTTGCTATAGAATCAGAGCTTTCTCTGTAATTCCTTCTCCTAGTCTTCCTCTTTAATTTTCCTTCTCTTCCTCCTCCATTCTTTCACTCTCTTTCATTTTGGGTTCTAAAATAGTGGAAAAGTCTAAGAGACGTCCTTTATATAGAGGAAAACATCCATATAAAGTCCCACTTTGATTTAGAAAGAACCCCCCTCAGATAAGGAAGGTTTCCTAATTATGGAGTCGGTTTTACCATTATGTGGTCTCACGTGGGGTCGCAAAATCCGCCGACCACAGGTCCCAGACTCAAGTGGTCTCAATATTCTGAGGTGTGGTCGACCACACGTGTTTAGGTATGTGACCACATGTCTCAATTAGATGATTTTTTATTCAAATTACATACCTAGCCTTGTAGTTTCTTTACGCACTTGGTCCGCTTGGTCCGACCATGATAGGAAGACCTAATACAAGGTGGTAAGATCGGGTTAGTAAGGTACGGGTCTTACAGTTATAATATCCCAAACATGCCTAGATATAGACCTTAGGCAAGAAGGCTAGGGTTCGTAACCCAAGGTAAATAGAGAAAGAGAAAGAGGTGTCTGATTTGGGATCTGAATGAGGTGTTGTTTGGGCTTTCGAAGGCATAGTTTAGTGATTCCGATGCTAGGGCTCCCCCAGTGATGGGGAATGTATCGGTGGGATTGGATCACATAGATCTAATAGGGGATCACAGCTATCAATGGTAGCTCATTATCACAGGTGTGATCAATGAATCGCAGGGGTACACCAGAAGTGGTCGTTGGCTATGTGATAGGGGCTGTGCTAGAACATTCTATTTTTGACGCGATGAATGGGAGATTGGTCGGCGCTCTCAGAAAGGGTTAAGGGTTTAAAATAACAAAGACTAATTTTGTCATTTTACATTGCCCATAAGGATATTTTGGACATTAAAAAAATTTAATCGTCCTCACATTAACAACTAATAGAGTGGGTCTCTATGTAACAGTATTTGGGATTTAAGGAAAGTACATATATTTGTTGTCAACTTCAAGATAATGTTGTGTTTAACCAATAGGTCAGGAGTGGGATGAGTAATTTTTCCAATTCTAAATTTCTTCACACAAATGATCGGTATATAATTATTAATTTACTTTTTTTTTGGTTAAATAGAAATTTATTGCATATCAAACCGGATACAAGTCAAGGCCTCTTTTAGACAGATTTCAACGAGCCAATTAGAGGAATTAGACCAAGTGAACATTCTAGTAGATGCCATGGTCTTTCGGGCTTGGGAGTGAGCTACTTCATTTGCTTCTTAGAAATATATTGAAAAATGCAGCTATTACAAAGAGATGCAAAGTAGAGGATATCATCAATGATCGGTTGGATCTCAGTATCCACACGACTATCTTGAAAGGATAGGGGATTAATCACTTCAATGCAATCCTACTCCACTATTATCATGGAATACCCATCACCTGTAGCTGTGTGAAGAGCATCTCTAATAACCAGGGATTCTCCCATCTTAGTTGAGGCTAAAGAAATTGTTTCAGAGATAACCTTTAATAGAAGTCCCATAAAATCTCTCAAAATGAATCCAATGTTACCATACGGGGAGCCACCAATAAAAGCAGCATATGAATTAATTTTGATGAATCCAACCAGAGGAAGAGACCAACTTGGAGATATATCCAAAGCCGAAGTCACTGATGGAGGTTTGGAAGCCATTAAATACTCATCATGAGCCTTTTTAGCTTGTCTAAAGACTTTTGAGGGGGTCCATTCCTTAGAGTTAAATATGAAATCATTTCTAGCTTTCCACAGATACCAACAAATGAAAGCAACCAAACCAAGAGTGGACCAAATCTCCTATTTAGAAAAATAAGAGATGGAAATCCATTTTTGGACCCATTGATAAAATCTGTGGTTTGAGGAATCAAGTATTGAAATACTGGATCCAAACCATGACGCTCTAGCAAAGGGGCAAGTAAGGAGGATATGATGTATAGATTCCATAGAGTCACTACATCTCTTACAAGATAGGTCAATGAGAACATGATGTTTGATAAGATCTTCCCCAGATGCCAAACCATGTCCTCAAGCCCTCCAAATAAAGGATCTAATTTTAAGAGGACTATGACAATTCCATATGCTTTTCCAAACATTCTTGAGGACTAGCTTCCATTCATTAGTATAAGAAGAGGAGGGGTGAAGATTATCCTCAACCTCCATCAAATTAGATATAAAGTGGTAAGCTGACTTCATGGAGAAAAATCCATTTTTTGAGCCTCCCCAAATGAGCCGATCAGCTGAGGGAGTAATGCGGAGTTGGACCTTACAAATAGCATCCACCTCATCTTGCTGAAATAAAGAATGTAAAATATCCATTCTCCAAGTTCTATTTATAGGGTCAATGATATCCAAAACAATAGAAAATGGGGAGTTCATGGGGAAAGGGGATCTAATTTTAAAATTCTTCATAGAAAGAAGCCAATTATCATGCCATATATTGATGTTCTCACCTATACCCACTTACCAAATAAGACCTTGCAATATCTTTTTACCTTCCAAAATACTCCTCCAAGCCCAAGATGGATTGGTTCTGAGATTAGTATTGAGGAAATCAGAATTTTGAAAGTAGATAGCTTTGTACATCATTGCCCAATTTGAATGTAGATTTGTCCATAATCTCAAAGCAAGTTTTGTTAGGAGAGCTTTGTTTTGAAAGTAAGGAACTCAAAGACCAAATCCCCCTCTCTCTTTAGACTTGCATAAGTGGTTCCATGAAATCCAATGGGTACCTTTTTGAGAGTTGTTATCTTTCTAGTAGAATTTAGCAACAGCTTTCTTCAGCTCTTTATGGTAACTCTTGGGGAGTAGAAAATGAGAACCTACAAAATTAGACATGGAAAGAACTCTAGATTTAAGCAAGACCACTTTTCCAACATGAAATAGAAGTAAAGCTTTCCAACCAGAAATTTTCCTCTTGGACTTTTGGAGACAATCTAAGAAAAGAGATTTTTTGGAAGGAACAAACTCTATAGGAAGTCCAAGTACTTAGAAGGGCCATTCCTATAAGGGATTTTGAGAACATGAGAAAACCACCTTTTGAAACGCTACTAAGTATTTGGGCTGAAGGTTGGACTTGATTTTTTTTTTGAATTGATCATCTACCCAGAAGCTTTACAATAGAGCATGAAACAATCCCTCAAAGCAACGATATCCTTAATGTTGGCCTGAGAGAAAAGGAAGCAATCATCAGCAAATAGCAAATGGGGTAATAGAAGGAGTGTGATTCCTGATTTTGAGGCCTTTAATAGTGTGTTTATCCTATCCACCCTGTTTGATTGATGATAGAGCTTTACCACAAAGGATGAAGATGGCAGGGGATAAAGGGTCTCCTTGGCGGATACCTCTAGAAGGGGTAATGTCATCCCTTTCAACATCATTAATGATCAAGGAATAAGAGAGGGGCTAAAGCCCAAATTTAGCAAAACACCTTTAATAAATGGCCATTCCATTCAGTCATAAGCTTTTTGCATATCCATTTTTATAGCCACAAAGGGGCCTTTACCTTTAGTCCTTTTTTTAATATAATTGAATGCCTCGTGAGCAATTAGAATATTATCAGAGTTCATACGGTTTGGGATGAAAGCTAATTTTTCTAGAGATATAATATCATCAAGGTAATCTTGAAGTCTCAAAGCAAAAAATTTTGAAATAATTTTTGTACTCACATTGTAGAGGCTGGTCGGTATGAAGTGATCCACTTGGTCCGGTTGAGAATTCTTGGGAACAAGACATATATAGGTTATGTTAATATCCCTTGGCAAATTTCCTAAAATGAAGAAATCATGCACCAAGTGAATAAGATCATTTTTAGTAGTACTCCAAAATCTTTGGAAGAAGATAAGAGAGAAACCATCCGAACCGGGGGATTTTTGAGGTGCCATATTGAACAAAGCTTTCTTGATTTCTTCTTCATCTGGAGTAGCACAAATGTCACACCCCATGATCTACAAATCCATTTATGAACCCTCACAGATAATTATCAGAGTAATTAAAAGAATTTAATAAACCAAACTATCTTAATTAAAGCAGAAGACTTATAGTTCAAGCATTCAAAGCTGACCTCTAAGGTTCATAATTTAAATATTCAAATATTCAAATATTGTTCCAAACTTAAAAGTAATTAAAGCATTATTAAAGTTTAATTCCCTAGAACAATATGTCCTCCCAATAAAATAATCCAATAACCGAAAGTAAAAAGAGTAATGAACTACGCCTATGCATAAACACAATTGTCACACTCGCATGTGGGACCATGAACTTCATCTTTAGGTTCACTATCAAAATCCTCCACACTAGATGGATAACACCTCGAAGCATTGGCAGAAGCATCGAACATTATACCTACATCATGTAAAATGTTTGCGCGCATAATGGTAAGCTCAACCACCGAGCTTAGTAAGAAAATCAAACAGGCAACACCCAAATGCATGATATTACAACTACAATCAGGTATAATAACTGTATGTGCCAACTCATGGACAGAAACTCCAGTGCCTCTAGGTTACACGGGTTACTCCCAAAAGATCATTTGAAGCCTCCCTCTAAAGTGAATCAACATCCCCAATGTATAGGTTCGTCATCTTAGTCCCTTGACCTCGACTCATCCCAAGTCCACCCCATGTAACACTTAAGGAGATGGTAATCTATGATCATACCATCATTTTATTTAACCCATGTAACTACATAACTCCTTATTGGTTACGGGTACAATTATACAAGTAAGTGAAACTATTCAATTCCACCTAATTACTATATTACTGGACCATAACGCAGCCAAGCTTTTGACCCCATCCATCCTCCCACTTACGACATCGTAACTCAGCTAGGTTACTATTGGTCAATGCAAAGCAGTGCAGGTAAGAAATGGTGCAATCATTCCACCTCACCCACATTCCCTCTTACCAAGAGTAACCAGACATCATGAATCATCCAGACCAGCACTACCTTTCATGGAGAGGTTGTGAAGCATCCCATTTCACCTGCTTTCAAACCACTACGGGCACTACTGATCGCATACAATTTAATAATGCATATGCATGGAAAAACAGAACAGTTTATTGGATGACATGTTATCAACAACCGAATGGTATCTATCTCATAACAAAGCATATTAATAATCAATAAAGAAACACAAGCAACCAAAGGGTTAAATTCCCTTACTTGAGAAGCAAATAATATAACTACCATAGCATGGTCTGACTAGTCTCCTCTAGGTTCTCTTCATATCACTATCAAAATCATATCATCTAAAAGTTATTTTTCATCCTTAACTGATTGTTCATCTTAGCATTGCATTAAATATTGGTCACTGTTCTATGTCCATACATTAGGTCCATTTTATGACAGATTTACTGTCAATGTGAGTTAGGTATGACAGATTTACTGTCAATGTGAGTTAGGTGGTGTGTGGATGGAAGTGCAACTTGATGGTCCATCCTCACCCCTCATCTTACAAAATACTAAGAAGTACTTTTATGAACGAAGGAATAGGGTTTCAATGCCCAAAGCACATCCCATTTAAGTTGCACAGCAGCCTACCCAATGCAGCCCACTACGAGTAGCTGGCTGGTGGTGGCGTGTAGCCGGGTGGGCCAGTCGCACCATACAACCTACCGCACCACCAAATAGGGTGTAGCTGGTGGTCACGGCCGCACCTCGCACCCTGACCCTATGGTCCGACCGTACCTTCTGGTGCTATCAGTTAGGCCAGTTGGTTTTCTAACCCATGTAGGTGTGTGAGGTCTCCATCCACACACCCATCTGGACATCCATCCATCCGGATGGCATTCTTTCAGTCTGGATCCGAGAATCGGTTTCGAAATCGAGAGGGATTTCATGGATCTATCCCCCTATGGTCTTTCTCGATCACCGAGGGGTCATGGGTGGTCTCCTACATTTCCACAGTCGGTCTCCCTATTTATACCATTCGTATGGACTACTTCTCAAGTTTCGAATCCATGAGTTGCAGTCCCTATGCCTAGGGCTCCACCATTAATGGTGAATGGATACTCTTTCTTCAACACCACTAGGGAGTATCAACAGTACAATCTTATATATCCATTTGTAACGAGGAAAGGGGTTACCAACGGTGGTTCTTTTTGCTTCAAGTCCTCTAGCGAACATGCGGGTGTCAGAGGTAAGTTTCTCTTCCTCTTCCTTTCTGCCTCTCAAAGCTTTTTCTCTCTTTCTTCCTTCTCCTTTCTCAGAGCTTCTTCTCCCTTCTTCACTTAGGGCGCATGTCAAAGGTGAGTTTTCTTTCTCAAAGCCTTCCTTTGATTTGATAGAGATCTAAGAAGCAATCCCATCTCGATGAACATGGTAAGGATGAAAATCCTTGAATCTCATTACGATAAGTGGGAGGATTTCCTCCCCTATTTACCAAAAAAAAATCCATGCACCGTCACCTTCTTTATTTAGATAATGGTCATTACTCAATGGGTCCCATAGTAGGTCGAACACCAACTCTATCTATGCTTGCATGTAGCTAGAAAGGTGTGCGGCTGATGGTCGCAACCGGACCAATTATCCAGCCAGACCCCATCATTCTATTTTACTATGTTAGGCTGGTAATGGGTTGTGGTTAGTAATCCATCCTCGAAACTTATTTTCGATCCGCACCACTCGTTAGTGTAAAACCCTTGATTTAAACTACATGGAAGGTTTAAGGTTATGATTATGTTACCTCATTAGGATTTTTTTGGCCTTGGTCATGTCGGTCCGATACGTTCTCGTGGGAAGACCTGTTACAGACCAAAATTTCCAAATCAATTTCTGCACGGTCTTATAACTCTACCCCCCTTACAAAAATTTCATCCTCGAAATTTAAAAGTACATATATCTTCAAATAGTTGAGGGTATCACTCGTGCATGTCATCTTCCTTCTCCCACGAAGCTTATTCATTGTTATGGCTCTTCCACAACATCTTTGACAAAAGAGATACTCCGAGTCTTGAGTTCTTGGATCTTTTGATCTACTATAAACTATGTTCCACTTCATAAGACAAATTGGCCTTTAGCTGGGGGAGTTCAGTTGTTAGTACGTGCGGCAGGACTCTGATATACGTCTTTAGCATATACACGTAGAACACATTTTGAACCCCTGATAAGGCTAGCGGTAGAGCCAACTGGTAAGCGACGACTCTGCTTCGGCCTAGTATTTCATAAGGTCTGAGATAATAAGGAATCAGCTTCCCCTTCTTGCCAAACCTCTTTATTGCCTTGAAGGGAGACATATTCAGGAGCACCTTGTCACCTACCTTAAACTTGAGGTCTTTTCATATTGTATCCGCATAACTCTTGTGTTTAGTTTACACGATCTTGATCCTTTCCCTAATTAAGTCATCCTTCTCACACGTTTTTTGGATGATGTCAGATCCCAAAATTCTTCTTTTACCTACCTCATTCCAGTGTAGTGGGGTCCTCCACTTCCTTCCATATAGGGCTTCATATGGAGCCATGCTTATCGTAGACTAGTAGTTGTTGTTATATGCCAACTCCATCAATCGTAAGTTCTCGTCCCACTTAATCTTTAAGTCTAAGGTGCAGGCCCTTAGCACATCTTACAATACCTAGATCATTCTTTATGACTGACCGTCAGTCTGTGGGTGATATGTCATACTGAATTCCAATTGGGTACCCATAGCATTCTACAATCCTTTCCAAAAGAGCAAGGTGAAATGAGGGTCTTTATCTAAGACTATACTGATGGGAAATCCATGTAATTTGATAATATTGTCTATGTAAAGTCTTTCCAAGCAGTCCATAGTGTACTAGGGGCGAACAACAATGAACCTTGCAGTTTTGGTAACCGATAGATTATTACCCAAATTATATCCATGGCCCATGCTGTTAGGGGTAAACCGGTGATGAAATCCATTGTTATGTGGTCCTACTTCCATTCTGGGATTTGCAAAGGTTGTAATTTCCTCACTGGTCATTGACAATTAACTTTAACTTACTGATAGGTTAAAAACTTGTAGACAAACCTAGCCACGTCATCTTTCATGTCTCTCCACCAAAAAATTTTCTTTGGGTCATGGTTCATTTTTGTATTGCCTGGGTTCACAGAGTAGGGTGTGGAGTGGGCATCCATCATGATGGCTTCTTTCAAATTCTCATCGCTTTTGGGTATACATGTTCTGCCTTAGAGGTATAGTAATCCGTTGTCGCCCTTGGTAAAGTTGGGGACTAGGTTACCCTTTTTATGCTCTATCAAAATTTTGCTTAAATAAGGATCCTTCAGTGTAGCATCTCTTATATTCTTAGGTAGAGATGGCTTAATGCTCATCGCACTAGACAAGGCAAAGGTGGACGTGACAAAATCTTTGAGCAAGGTTTCTCTAGTTGTCTCGCTTGAAATAACTAGAAAGTGTATCACTACATGTGCAGCCATGTATGCCTTTTCTTCTTCTTCCCATCCATCACCCTTACTCATGTGGACGACCGTTCTGCTCAAAGCGTTGGCGACCACATGAGGCTTTCCCAGGTAGTATTGTATATTAAATTCATAATCTTTCAATAATTCCAACCACCGTCGTTGTCTTAAGTTTAATTCCTTCTGGTTAAAGAGGTAAACCAAGCTCTTATGGTTAGACATGATTTTGAATGCACCCCCGTACAGATAATGTCTCCATATCTTCAAAGCGAAGACTACCATTGCCAATTCAAGATCATGCATTGGGTAATTCTTCTCGTGCTCCTTCAGTTGTCGTGATGCGTACACAACAACTTGGTCGTGTTGCATCAAAACACATCCCAAACCTATGTTAGAGGCATCGGTGTATACCATATATCCTATGTTTCCACTTGGTATGGTTAGCACTGCAGCTGTTACAAGCTTCTGCTTCAATGTTTGGAAGCTTTCTTCACGCTTGGCAGTCTACTCAAATTTCTGACCCGTCTTGGTGAGTTGAGTTAAGGGTACCGATTTGGGAGTAATCCTTCATTAATCGGTGGTAGTATCCTGCCAAACCAAGGAAACATCTGACATTGGTTACTGTCCTTCTGGCTTCCCAGCCTAACACTTCTTGGCCTTTGCAAGGATCCACAGCTACCCCTTTACCGGAGACTACATGACCAAGGAATGTTACCTTCCTCAACCAGAATTCATGTTTCTTAAATTTTACATAAAGCCTTTCTTCTTTTAAACGATGCAAGACCTTCCTTAGGTGTTCTTCATGATCTTCATAGCAGCTTGAGTACACAAGAATGTCGTCAATAAATACAATGACGAAGCGGTCTAAGAAGTCATGGAACACCCTATTCATCAATTCCATGAATGATGCACATGACTAGGAATTTGTAGTGGCCTTATCGGGTTTTAAAAGCTGTCTTTGGGACATCACTCTCTCTAATTTTCAGCAAGTGGTAACCAGATCGGTGGTCGATCTTTGAATATATAGAGGCCCCTTGCAATTGATCGAACAAGTCATTGATCCTATGTAATAGGCATCAATTCCTGATGATGAGCTTGTTTAATTCTTGATAATCAATGCACAACCTTATGCGTCCACCTTTCTTCTGGACGAACAAGACAAGTGCTCCCCAAGGTAATATGCTTGGTCGGATGAAACCCTTGTCTAGCAATTCCTATAATTGCACTTTAAGTTCCGTTAATTCTACAGGTGCCATCTGTAAGACCGTACTCCACTAACCTGGTCTAACTGTGTCGTGCAAGGTCTTCCTACCATAGTTGGATCAAGTGGATCGATCGTGTGAAGAAGGACCACAAGGCCAAGTATGAAAATTGACCAAAAACACTTATAATCAAGTGTATGGTCGACTACCTAGGTAGGTATGGTCAACCATATGATGGCAAATAAAGACCACTGATTTTGAAGCGTACGATCGATGTTTTTGAGCATATGGTCGATGGATTCTACGACTGTACCATCCGACCGTACGATCCCAAACAACACTCTGGGTTTGAAAATTTTTTAAATAAAAGGAGGATCTCTTTCCTATTGTTGGAGAACCTTATATGGAGAGTTTGTCTCTATATAATGGACGTTCCTCAAACATTTTTTACTCTTTTGGAACATCATCAAACCCTAGAGGAAGATAAAGAAGAGAAGGAGTAGGAGAGAAGACAAAGGAGAAGGCTGAGAGAAAAGTTCTATAGACTCTCTAGAATAAGTAAGGTATGAACCTTGTCTCTGTAGCCTTAGAACATTAAAAGTGGGAATTTCTAGTGTAAATTACAATACCAAACCCAATGTAAGGATCCAACTATAGGGATTCTCTGAGAAAATCTCAACAAGGGACCATGGAGAATGGGTTAAAGTAATTAGTTGGTAAAACTAAAAAATTTGGTCTTAAAATGATCATTAGGAAGGACCCTATTGAAGAGCCAAGAGGAAGAATTCGGATTAAAAGTAGAATTGGTCAAAAAATCGGATGGTAGCAGCTACGATCAACCATAGCATGGCTAGGGTATCGACCATAGTCATTCAAGAAAAATCTAGGAACCATATGGTCACAGGTGTATGGTTGCATATAGTGCGACCATAGGGTATCGACCATATGATAACATCAAGTATATTTTGGGACCAGACAAGGTTTTTTACTATGGTAACTTGGTAAACTTGAACCCTAACTTACATACATTAATTGTTTAGGTTCCTAATAGATTCAAAGTGACTTCCAAAGCTTGGGAGAGGAACAAACATCAATCAAAGCGGAGCGAACAAGATCTAAATTAATTGGATAATAATAAACTATTATTTTATTGAGTCCATTGCCATGATTGATTCTATGCTTGTATGCTTGTAATTTGCATCTCACATGTCATATAATATTACTGTTATTACTACTCATGCATATTTACTTCTGTCTATTTACCACCATGTTGGTTGATGATGATAGGAATAGGCATGTGATTATGTGTATGTGATTAGTGTGTTGGATGCGAGTGGGGCATCAGGGGGAGGACGTGGCATTGTGGTCTTTAATCTGGTCACTAGACTCTAGCTCTATCTCTACTCAAGTCTTGTCCACTAACATCGCCGTATCACCATTACCTTAGTAGAATTATTACGTCGTAGGATATCAGGGGAAGTGGTCTCGGACCATGTGGTCTTTGACTCTGTCGGGGAGCCTTAGCTCTATCTATATGGACGTATTGAGGGATGTTGGGGTGAAGCCTTAGATACATTGGATGGCATTAGGATTGGTTAGTTACGAGCCCAGTTTGCAAGCCCTCGCCAATAGGGACTTACGTATTGGTATGGGTAGGGCATCAGGGGATGATCCAGACACTTTAGCTCTATCTCTATTCCATGGTAGGGTGGATGTGGATGACAATGATTTCTCATCCATTGGGTGGGCTTACACACCCATGTATAGAGGTGCAGTGGCCACCAAGCCTTTTTATAGCACATTGCAAACTTAAAATCCAGACTAAAGATATTGAATTGAATGCATCCATATGTTTGTTGCATTGTTTTATTTTTCTCACTGAGCCATGATGTGTGCTCACCCTTTTTACGTCGAATATTTTTAGTTGATGATGCAAGTACTACTATTGAGGATTGTGATAATGTGCCGACATATGGACACATGGCGTTTATAGATGTAGAAGCTATTGAAGATGTGCATGATCCTTCATGCGAATGCAATCAATACGTCTTTGATTAGTTTAGTTATATTTTGGATTATTGGACATGTAATTGATTATGTTATTTTATGTCTTGAGTTACTTGGAGATAACTGGATTCAATATTTATTTATCGCTATGTAAGCACCCCATTTTTGCCACCCTCTACATAAGTGAACCAATATGGTAGGTTTTCGGCCTTTAACCCAAAGATTTATGATTCTTTACAGAACCCCACAGCAAGGTCATGGGCTACTATAAACTTGGATGAATAGGTTGTGAAATTATCTTCGAAATGAGACCGTAATCATCAAATTCGGACTTCAAACAAGGAAGATATCGCAGTTTGAAAGTGCAAGGGCATTTACGTAATTATCGTATGATGCATGCATTATCCTTCAAACTTTAAGTCAACATATCTTGGTCATTTGATATCGGAATCAGATGATTCAAATGCCGATATTCCTTATTTTCAGTCATCTTCAAAGTGGACATGAAAAATCCCGGACAAAGGTTACTAGTGGGTCCCATGCAAGCTTTCATGCAAAATTATCGTTAAAACTTCAAAGCTTCATATCTTTTCCATTCTACATCGGATTCAGATGATTCCAAGGCCATTATTCTTCATTTGTGATGTTCTACAAAGTGGACGTAAAAAAATCTCGGGTTGAAGTCTCCGAAGGGTCCCACGCAAAATTACACATGGAAATTGTCATTTAATCTTAGAAAATTCATATTTTGGTCACCCCATATCCAAATCAGGTAATTTCAGTTTCATTATGTTCCATTTTTTAGTACTCTACAAAGTGGATGTAAAGGATTTTCGGTAGAAGTCTCCAAAGGATCCCATGCATAATGGTCAGCCAAATTATCAATAATTGGCCTGCTTAAACTTCAGAATTTCATAAGTTGACCATTTTATTTCTAAATGAGGTAATTAAAGTTCCAATATTCCTCATTTTTAATGTTCTACAAAGTGAATGCAAAAAATTTGGAATAGATGCTATCGTAAAATTATATGGAAGGATGACAGAAATGGACTATCAAATGTCAACCTTAGTCCAAATCAGCTTAATCCAGCTTAGTCTAACTTAGCCCGGCCCAGCCCAGACAAATCCAGATCAAGTTATATACATGCATTCTTTTTTTATGTGTATAATGTATAATATATTATTGTATATAATATATATATATATCTTATGGATATATTATATGTATTAATATATTTATATATATATATATATATATATATATATATATATATATATATATATATATATATATATATATATATATATATATATTATAGGAAAGAGAGAGGAAAGTAAGGCCATGGAAAGAGACAGGAAAGAGAGGTCATAGAAAAGAGAATGGGAGAAAGAAAAAAGGAAAGAGAGAGAAAAAAAGAAAAAAAAAGAAAAGATCCCCTTCACGTTTTCTTTCTAGAAAACATAAAAGAGAGAGGGAGAAAGAAAAAAAAGAAAAGAAGGAAAGAGGAAGGAAAGAAAAAAAGAAAAAAAGAAAAAAAAGAAAAAAAGAAAAAAAGGAAACATTTTCTAAGAAAGAAAATGTGAAAAGAGAGGGAGAAAGAAAAAAAAAAGGAAGGGAAAAAAGGAAGAAGAAAAGGAAAGAAGAAAGAAGGGAATGAGAGAAGAATTTTCTAGAAGAAGGAAAGAGAGAAGGGATTTTCTAGAAGAAGAAGGAGAAAAAGGAAAGAAAGGAAGAAGAAAAAATGTGGGAAGGAAGAGAAGAAAGGAAAGAAAAAAAATGAAAAGAAAAGATTTTTTAGAAGAAAAAGAAGAAAATGAAGGAAGAGATAAGAAGGAAAGAAGAGGAGAGGACTTTCTAGAAGAGGGAAAAGAAGAAAACATGTGGAATAGAGAGGGAGAAGAGAAAAGGGAAGGAAGAGAAGAAAGGAAAGAAGAGAAAAGGAAGAAAAAAAAGATTTCTAGAAAAAGAAGAAAGGAATGAAGGACCTTCTAGAAAAAGTATAAATAGGCCAAAAGAAGAGAGAGGATGGCTCTTTTTCCAAACCATAGGGAGAGGAGAACATGAGTGAGGGAGAGGAGAACGTGAGTGAGAGAGAGAAAACATGAGAGAGGGAGAAAGAAAGAGAGAAGAAAAGAGAAAAGAAAGAAAAGAGAAGAAGAAAAAAGAGAAAGAGAAGAGAGAGAGAAGCAGAAGAGTGGAGAAGGAGGATTCACATTCAAAGGGGTTGATATAACCTCCAATCATCCTTCATCGATGGTTTTGCTCGATTTGAGCACAAGGTTAGTACTCTAAACAAATTTAGAGGTTGTTAGAATGCTTGAATGCCAATTTTGCTTGAAAAAGACTAATTTCCATAAAATCTCAATCATGAATGCTCTATTACATGCTTGTTAATGTTAGGATGCCTATGTATAACATTTTCATGAATGAAAATTTATTTAAGCTATTCAATGATGAATTTTTGAATGATATACAATGATGTTTGATGTTTTTTGTAAATTTCATAAAGTGATTTTCTAATATGAAATTTTCAGATTTAGGGTTCAAACTTAGGATGTACATCATATGTATTTTTTCTAAGATTTTGAAGCACAAAATTTTATGGGAGTCTCTCTGATATGTTAGAAGACTATCTTAAAAATTTAATTCCATTGGAATTGGGAAAATATATCAAAAAATTTGTCTTTGACATTGCTATTTTTCTCAGATGTAATGCAATCCTCCATCAGAAAGTCTCTAGACAAAGGTCTTATGGCCATAATCAGAAAATCCACTTAATATGAATGTTTTAGACTTGAAATTCTTCTAAAAAATGGCGCTAATTTCATATTTTTTCAATTTTTTATTGAATTGATATCAATTTTTAAGTTCATAGTCCTCTGATTTTGAATCTGTCATGATGTACTCATTTGCATGATTGAAAAGAATCAGTTTTCACAAAGAAAATAAACTGTTTTAACTTGTTTTTCTTGATTTAATTTTAGATCAGACAGTTATCTACATAGACATATGTCTGTATTTAATTTTCATTAAGAATATAATTTTATTTAAAATTTATGGTGCAACTGGTCAAAAATCTGGAACAGATTTGACTAGTGCACATGTTCGGTCTTAGGGAATATCTTTGACCTATTTTTGCTTTCTGTTGGGATTCAACTCCTTCATATGAAATATAATATATTAAGTCATATTTCTATAAAAAAAAAAGTTGAGCTTGATTTGAGTTTCAGAAGACCTACTTATGATCATTCTTGTGTAATATGACAAAATCTGAATACAGTTCATAGTTTTATCCATTATCTGAAACCTTATGTCACAATTTTGATAGTTTTGAGTCATTAATCTTCCCAAATTTCTTAATAAAAATTACAATTTTTTCAAAGAACATTGAATATATGTTTTTTTGATAATTTTAACTTTTCAAAAAAAAAAAAAGTTTTCATTGATGTAACATCAATGATTGTTTAAGTGAATTCTGTCATATTGGAAGAAATGACTATATTTGGAGCATTCATATGCTTTCTTTGGATTGTGCATACCATATTTGTCACATTCCATATGTTGCTATTTTTGGTAGAATAGATAAATTTTTATCATATTTTAGCAAAATCTTAATAATTACTATTTTTAAGTCTTACTATGCTTAGAAAATAGCATATAAGATCTTTCCTTTTTAAAAAAATTCATGTTATATATGCATTCTATGATTGGTACTTACCATATTGATATATAGATGCATATTAGATTTTGCATACTAGATCTTGCCATATTAGATCATGCCATGCTTAGATCATACCATATTAGGTTCTTGCCTTATTTGCAATACATGCCATATTAGGGAGATTTTCATAATCTTACTATATGTTGTGATAGTTACCATAAACATCATACATGCCATGGTTAGAATATTCCTTTTTGGCAATAATTTAATTTATGCTGCACCCTAGTTGAACTGCCATATATGTACACCTCACAAACATATTAGGTGTGGGGACGTACATTTAGGCACCCACATTCTTGGGAAGGGCATAATGAGAACAATAAAAAACCTTAATAAAGAAAGAGAATGCTTTGCCAAACCTTCCAAAATTAGAACTTAGGTTGAAAAGGGTAATTCAGTATGATTTTTCCCCGTGGTAAACCCTAAACCTATATTAGGTTATCAACCCTAAACCTAGAACAGGTTCTAAACCCTGAACCTAGAATATGTTATCAACCCTAAACCTAGAACAGGTTCTAAGCCCTAAACATAGAATAGGTTCTCACATTCTGACCTAGAATAGGTTATCAACCTGAACTACGCGGATTCTGATTTGTAGGGCAAACCCTAGGATACCGTACACCATTTGGGAAAAACCCAAATTTGGATCCACACCTTAGTTCACTCGGACTATCCATTGATCCACTAGGATATCCAACCATTTCAACCCTTGTCCGAACTATGCGGTTTCTGATTCCTAGGGCAAACCCTAAGATACGTAGGCCATTTGGGAGAAACCCAAATTCGGATCTACATTTTAGTCTACTCGGACTATCCATAGATCCACTAGGATACCCAACCATTTCAACCCATACCTGAACTATGCGGATTCTGATTCCTAGGGCAAACCCTAGGATACGTAGGCCATTTGGGAGAATACCAAATTCGGATCCACACCTTAGTCCACTCGGACTATCCATAGAACCACTTGGATATTTACCCCCATTTCGACCCAAAATGGGTTATCTGCCCGAATTACGTGGATTCTGAATCCTAGGGCAAACCCTATGATACGTAGGATATTTGGGAGAACCCCAAATTCGGATCCATATTTTAGTCCACTCAGACTATCCATAGATCCTCTAGGATATTTATCCACATTTTGACCTAGATAGGGTTATCCATATTCCAACCTAGATAGGATTATCCATATTTCAACTCAGATAGGGTTATCCACATTTCAACCCAGAATGAGTTATCCATATTTTGACCCAAATAGGGTTATTCTTAGATCCACTAGGACTATCTATCAGTCCACATGGACTATCTAGATCCTAACCCATAGGGTTTCTCATCCTTTCAAGCATAAATTTCAACTTGAACAATGAACTTAATCATGCACAAGCGTAAATCACATCCATAAACTTTAATCACACCTGAACTACGATGGTGAACCTGATTTTTAGAATAATTCCGTAATACGTAGGCAATCTGATGGATATAGATTCAGTTCAATGATATCAAACCACTTGGTTTGGTTCGATTTAACAAATAGAGTCTAGCATAGGAAAGGCATAGGAGACCGATTTCAATCATCGATTTGGGTGCCTAACCCCTTCCCATAATCGTAACCTGACGCTTACCCAATCTCTGATGGACCAAAAATCCAATCTAAGGGTCATGAGTCAATCTAAGTCTTATCTTGGGGTGAGATTTCACATTTCTAAGGTCCCAGACCTTAATCTAGGTGGTGACTTCTTAAATTTCCATCGTTGTCCTCACAATGGCGACTTCACTAGGGATATAAACGTTAAACTCCTAAATGAAAACTTTCCTTGTGTGAATTGGATGCTAGCTTTTAGGATACTATATTTATGCTTGTATAATATTGCTTTAGGGGGAATGGGTTCAGTCACACATTCGTACGAGTAGCCGAACCAGGTCCCATGCAGATGGGGCAACCCGCTAAGTGAAACACACAATCTTGGCTTGTACTTTGTGAGACCACGACCGGCGAGCAGCCTCTAACGAGCATTTTTTGGGTCCGCCTGAGAATGTGTTATGTTACTCCACGTCGCTTGGATCCTTGCAACATAGTTTATACAGGGATTAGGGGCCCATTATTCATTATGCATTCGGTGATAGGTTACCCCGTCCTCGTCAAGGTGACCTTTTCTTTCCTAACCCATATTGTAGCCCAATGTTTGTTATTTTTGGTTCATCCCTGAACCGATCCAGTAAAGTCTGCTTAACCATGACATCCATGTTCGAGATGTCAAAGTTCTGCCCGTTTTTCTCCTCGATTGGTCAACATGTTAGAATATACACGATGAGCATCTTAAACTTTCACCCATTGGGAGTATGAGGTATGTATACACCTGTTCTACATCATAGTAGATGGTCACTATACACCGTCCATTAAGTAAGCTCGATGTGTCGAATCTCTCATTGTTAACACGTCGATTTTGAAAAACGAATAAAAAATCCCTGTCAAGACATAGATACCATAGTCAAGAAGAAATTTACTAGTTTGTTATCCATGAACCACTTTTGCTAATCATCCCTAATAAGGACGACGGATTAATATATCCATTTCAATTTCATCGAATTCGGTAATCTAATTTGCTAGACCTTGGTACCACTGATTATCCATTTTGGAATCATGAGGTCCCAAGACTGAATACATGGCTTAATCAAATTTAATTAAATTAACTCGGATAATGTTTAGCTAATCACCATTATGAGGGAGCTAACTTTGTTTGGTTAAGTCATCTTTGATTGTGCATGTGACTTCTTTCATTCCTCTAGATGTCTAAAATCTTGATATTTCCCCATTGAGTTTCAATGCTTTTGGAAAAGAGAATCAATCTGCAATCATATCCACCCTTTTAGGGTGAGAAGCCCCTACAATTAGAGAATTGTCTTGATCTCCCACCTTGAAATCCATCCATGTTATCTTTCTAAATGAATCAATGGAAGTCATGAATCTAGATATTGATTGAACATCGAATTTTGTAAGAAAGGAGGCAACCAGATTTGGGAACACAATCAGTAACTCAGCCAATCTGGTCCAATAGAGCATTCAGTCTAGGCAGCGACAAGCACCTATACCTAAAAAAGTTTACAATATTCCCGTACAGTTAGTCCTTGGGCTTACTCAAATATCATATTCAGTTCATCTCATAATCAAAGAGAGTTTTAGCCCCTAGGCGAATATAATCACTATTTTCAATGTACCACAGAATTAAGGAAAGATTCTATCCCTAGGCAAATTCAATCATAGTTCTCGATTCACCTCAAAATTAAGGAAAGATTCAGTCCCTAGGCAAATCCAATCATAGTTCTCAATGTACCTCAGAATTAAGGAAAGATTCAGCCCCTAGGCAAATCCAATCACCATTCTCGATTCATCTCAGAATTAAAGAAAGATTTAGCCCCTAGGCAAATCCAATTATAGTTCTCGATTCATCTCTGAATTAAAGAAAGATTCAGCCCCTAGGCAAATCCAATCACCATTCTCGATTCATCTCTAAATTAAGGAAAGATTCAGCCCCTAGGCAAATCCAATTATAGTTCTCAATTCATCTCTGAATTAAGAAGAGATCCAGCCCCTAGGCAAATTCAATCATAGTTCTCAATTCATCTCAGAATTAAGGAGAGATTCAGCCCCTAGGTAAATCCAATCACCTTCTCGATTCACCTCTGACTTAAGGAGAGATTTAGCCCCTAGGCAAATCCAGTTATTGTTCCCTATTCACCTTTGAATTAAGTAAAGATTTAGCCCCTAGGAAAATCCAATTATTGTTCCCTATTCACCATTGAATTAAGGAAAGATTCAGCCCCTAGGTAAATCCAATCATTGTTCCCTATTCACCTTTGAATTAAGGAAAGATTCAGCCCCTAGGCAGGTCCAATCATCATTTTGGTTCATCCAGAATTAAAGAAAGATTCAGCCCTTAGGCAGATTCAATCACATCCAGTTCATCTCAAAATCAAAAAAAATATTCAGCCCCAGATTCACCCACCATTTCTGGTTCATCTCAGAACTGAAGAAGGGTTTAACCCCTAGGCAAGTTTAATCATCACTCCCAGATCATGTTAAAATGGAGAAGGCATTTGACCCCTAGGCTTTTTCACCCTTCACCTCCCGTTTAGGTTCTGATTCATGTCGGAACTAGGAAAAGTCTCATTCATCTGAATTCAATTAGCCACTAGGCTTATCCAACCATCAACTTTGGTTAGGGTTCCAATTCATGTTGGAACTAGGAAAAGTTTCATTCATCTGAATTCAATTAGCCACGTAACTTATTCAACCATCAACTTTGGTTAGGGTTCTGATTCATGTTGGAACTAAGAAGAGTTCCATTAACCAAACATCAACTTTGATTAGGGTTCTGATTCATGTCAAAACTGTGATAAGTTTCATTCATCTGAATTCAATTAGCCACTAGGCCGATCCAACCATCAACTTTGGTAGGGTTCTGATTCATGTCGAAACTAGAGAAAGTTCCATTCATCTGAATTCAATTAGCCACTAGGCCTGTCCAACCATCAACTTTGGTTCAGGATCTGATTTATGTTGGAATTAAGAAGAGTCCCATTTATTTGAATTCATTTAGCCACTAGGCTTATCCAACCATCAACTTTGGTTCAGGTTCTGATTCATGTTGGAACTAAGAAGAGTTCTATTCATTTGAATTTAATTAGCCCCTAGGCTTGTCCAACCATCAACTCCAGTTCAGGTTTTGATTCATGTTGGAACTAAGAAAGGTTCCGTTCATATGAACTAAATGTGAGCATGAGTTAGCCTCTAGGCCTGTTCAACCATTACCTCTGGTCCATGTTCCATTTCATGAAGGAATCGAAGAGAATTTTAGTCATTTCAACTCAATTAATCCATCATCTCTAGCAATTAGAGTCCTATCCATGATTGTCATCCTTGGCCTCTATCAATCGGAGCCCAACTCAAGCAATCCTTGCCTTTAGCAATTAGAGTCCAATCCATGACTGTCATCCTTGGCCTCTATCAATCGGAGCCCACCTCAAGTAATCCTTGCCTCTAGCAATTAGAGCCCAGTCCATGACTGTCAATCTTGATCTCTATCAATCAGACACCAATTCAAAGTCAACCTTGTCTCTATTACTCAGAGACCAATTCAAAGTTAACCTTGTCTCTATCAATCATAGACCGATTCAAAATCAATCTCTGGCTCTGTCAATTAGAGCCCAATCCATGTCCATCATAGCCCAGTGTTACAAGTTAGGATCGCTCGTCAGAAATGGCGAATGAGAAGCATTCCTTATTGCCTTTCAGAAAAGATCAATTCCAGATTCTAGAATCATCAGGAAAACATGAAACTTTAGCTATGATAGTGCTATCCCATCATGGCTATTTCTGCCCCATTGGCCAAGGAAATGCTAGAATCCAAAGAGTTGCCCTAATATTTCTCATTATTCAAAGAGGAGGAAAGAAATTTTTTCGAGCAGTAGGTTAGACCAAAGAAGAGATCCAATGTACCCTAGGCTAGGATAGAAACCAGAATCATGGCTAGGGAATAACCCATGAACTAGGGCATGAACCAGATTGAACTTGGACCCAAATTAAGTGTGGTCCAATAAGGAAAGCCAATGACCCCTGAACTAGGGCATGAACCGGATTGACCTTGGGCCTGAATTGGGTATGGTTCAATGAGGAAAGCCCTTGAGCGCTAAGTTGGGCATTAAACAAATTGACCTTGGACCCAAATTGAGTGCGGTCCAATGATGTAAGCCCTTGAGCCCTAAGTTGGGCATGAAGCAGATTGAACTTGGACCCAAATTGAGTGTAGTCCAATGAGGAAAGCCCTTAAGCCCTATGTTGGGCATGAACCAGATTGAACTTGGACCCAAATTGAGTGCGTTCTAATAAGGAAAGCCCTTGAGCCCTAAGTTGGGCATGAACCAGATTGAACTTGGACCCAAATTGAGTGCGGTCCAATGAGAAAAGCCATTATGCCCTAAACTGGGGCATGAACCAAATTGACCTTGGACCCAAACTGAGAATGGTCAAATGAAGAAATCCATTGAACCCCCCAAGCCAAAGCATAAACTAGTCTAATCTTGGACTCAAAATGGTGTAGTGCAAGGGCGATACCCCTTGATCCCCAAGTTGGGGCACATGCTATAATCATTATGAACTCAATTAGAAGTGGTCCATTGATGAATCCATTAATCCCCAAACTGGGGCATAGACCAGAGTAACCTTGAGCTTAAAAAGCAATAGTCCGATTATGAATGGATCCCAAACTGAGCAAAAAACAAAAAAAAAAGAGAAAATTTTATGAAACCCTAAAAGGTAGGTGTCTTGCACCTATTGTAGAGGGGCATGATGAGTCCTGCAGTTAGAGGTCTGAAGGAAGATTTATTCCCACAACGACTAAAGGTAGTCGTCGAAGGCATTATTCCCAACTGGAGACGCTTGGACGAACTAGTTGTTTCAACTTTCTATTATCGGTATTCGATAAGTCATCCATGTCTAGGTCCAAGATTGATATGCTTGTTGACAAGTCCAGCCCAATCTGTCCTGTAAGTAAAAGAAAATCACCCATTTGGGATTTCAAATTCTGTGATTTGTCTCTTCCATACATTTCTTCACAGTTTTATACATCCTCCTATTCTACGTGCGCAGTCAATTCTGACTCTGAAGATGATTGAAACGATGAGCCGTCTCTTGAACTTCTATGCCACCTAGCCTCTTAAGAAAGAAAGGTCCAATCCGTCTGGGAAAGCTTTAAATGATCAATCGGGAGATATAAGAGTACTTTCAAGAAACATGTGTTGAAGAAGCTGCCATTTGTTCTATTTATGAAAAGATTCCTAGGAAAGCACTAGATAGTAACAGATCATATTAGCAGGTCAGCCAGTCAGTACAAATGAGTGGAGGACAGATGTACCACCAAAAGGATATAAATTTCAAAGTTCTTATAAAGTACACCATCTGCAAGGAAGAGATACATGATGAATGACCAATCCCAAAATCAAAGAATGAGGTCATTGGAATACCCAAAAAAAGAAAAAGAAAATTCAAGCCTATGTTTTATCTACATCAATAATAGGAGGCAGTCACATCAGACAAAAAGTGATGATTAACTTCCAGAGGACAGTATACGGATTCACTATTCAGATAAAATCAAATACTAGATGAGCAGTCACAAATGTTCATAAAGTTTACAGAAGATCAGAGTACTAACTGGGGCAAAGATATTCTATCTGATTGAAAATGTTTGAAAGAAGAAGATTCAAATCCAATATTGAAAGTCATGATTAAACTTTGCGATCAAGCGAAGCACTGCATTATGTGGGCTCTACATCCAAAAAAAAAAAGAAAAAAAAAGAAAAGAAAATAGTATGATGTTGAATGGCATTGGAGCTCATAGTAAGCCAATTGTCCCTCTCACTTCAAGAAGATGGTAGTTCCAATTAAAGCCTGATAGCAAGTGCGATCGTTCTTCGAGATTCACAGCATGTTGGACTGGACTTTTGATTTTGGCCACTTACATCCCGCCTTTATAGGAGACGATCTCATCAATTCTTCATCATCAGAGAATGATTTCTCATCGGCATTAGACTCACTCTCTCGTCTATCAATCTGTCGGCCTTCCAAGGAGTCTCTATCGCAAGCCCTTCTTTTGATTATAACTTTTTATGGCACTGTATCTCGTGAGCTTGTCATCATTTTATGTACAAATTTATGAATCTGACTGGAACTCTCATCTGTCATTCATTACATCCGATGGCTTCCCAAGGTTCCTATAAGCTCTTCATTTCTCAAGCCAATAAAATGGGATCTTCTTGGTCCCATTCTACATAAACAACCAAACACTCTCCCAATGGTAGACCCATGTGGACTATTTCACATCAGTTCTCCCAGACCTTCAACATCAATACTTGTCAACAAACTTAAAGGTTTTAGGCCCAGATATGATCGTGACTGATTCGGCATCTCGATGTAGCTTGTTGAGACACGTTTTCTATCTGAACATCTCCAAGAAAGGAAAACATAATTCAGCACCATTTTTAATTTTGGTGTGGGACGCATTTCCCTAAGGTCACTTTTAGGGATGATTCAAATAGTTGTCCGCCTATCAATGCGAGTAGGTGTCAACTTAAGCAGTAGGGCAAGGCTGTAAGACCCGTATCAAACTAACCCGGTCTTACCACCTTGAACCAGGTCTACCCATCATGGTCGAGCCAAATGGATCAAGTACGTGAGGGAGATCATGATCCCAGTTATTAAACTGACCCAAAAACACTAAAAATAGGGGGAGGGTCGCACACCCAGCTAGGTAGGGTCGGACCCCCCAGATAGAAAGTCAGACCCTAAGTTTTTAACCAGGGGTTGGACATTTTAAAACTAGGGGTCGATGGGATCTCCGACCCCCTCATCGACCCCCAGTCTGCCGACAGAAACCGTGATTTGAAAACTTTCCAAATTTCAGTGGGATTCTTTCCTAATCTCAATGGGACTTATTTTTGGAGTTTCTACTCTATAAATAGGACATCCCTAAGCCTCTTTTACTCCTTTTAGAACCCTAATTGGATTGAGAGAAAGAGAAGAGAAGGAGAAGAGAAAGAGAAGAAAAGGAAAGTGGAGAAGAAGATCAAAGAGAAGGCTTCAGAGAGACAAGCCTAATTCTCAGGTATGGGTACTATCTCCATGTAATCCTACAGACCTTAGAATATATAGTGAAGAGAGAATTATCTAGGAGAAACCCAAATCATCTATCCATGGTTAGGTTTTCATGGAAAATCATGATGGAAATGATAAAAACCATATAAGTAAATAAACTATGGTTCTAAGCCATAGAACAGGTATGTAATGAGTTATAGAAGTAAGCCATAGGACCCCAAACACGAAGGAATGGACTGAAGGATGAAAATTTGACGAAACCCACAGGGGGTCGCACGGGGGGTCGATGGCCAATTGACCCTACCAGACCCTAACAATCGATCCCTAGTGTTCGATAAGTCCAGACTGTGGGTGGTCGCACCCAGGGTCGATGGAACATCCGACCCTCGCATCGACCCCCAGTTAATAGCATGTTTTTTAAAGTCAGAACTAATTCTAATTAAATTCTATCGACTTGATTAGGTCTTCTAGTGTTATAATATCGATATATAGTTGATTCTTAAAGCTTGAAAGAGGACCTACGATTAAGCAAAGGTGAGGGAACAAGACCTAAACTAATTGGTTAATAATAAACTGTTTTACTCTTGAGTCCAATGCCGTGATTGATATTATGCGTGTATGATTGTTATGTGCATTCAACATGTCATCCAATATTTCTATTATTACTATTAATGCATATTTAATTATTGTTTATAACATGATGATGAGGATGATGATAGGAATAGGCATGTGGATGTATGTGTGTGGTTAGGGTGCTTGATACGAGCGAGTATCAGGGGGAGGTGTCATAGGCAGGGCCTCAGCACTCTAGCTCTATCTCTAACTCAAGTCTTGTCCACTGACATCGTCGTATCGCCATTACCATAGCAGAACTATTACGTCGTAGGGTATGAGGGGAAGTGGTCTCGGACCGTGTAGTCTCTGACTCTGTCGGGGGGCTTTAGCCCTATCTCTATGGACGTATTGAGGGATGCTGGGGTGAGGCCTTGGATACACTGATTGGTATTAGGATTGGTTAGTTGCGAGCCCAGTTTGTGAGCCCTCGCCAGTAGGGGCTTACGTGTTGGTATGGGCAACGGGTACAGCAATAAACGTGACCTTTGCGTGTACATTGTCCATGGTAGGTGCATGTGGGTCGACAATAAACATTATCTTTGGGCGGCTTCACACACTAGTGTATAGAGGTGCGGCGTCAATAAATGTGACCTTTGGCCACCTATCCTTTCTATAGCACATTGCAAACTTATTTACTAGACCAAAGATATGAATTGAATGCATGCATATGTTTGTTGCATTATTTTGTTCGCTCACTGAGCCATGATGTGTGCTCACCCTCTTGACGTCAAATATTTTTAGTTGATGATGCAGATACTATAGTTAAAGATTATATGAATACTCCGGTGTATGCATGTGTTGCTGTAATGGAAGCTGAAGACTTGGAGGATACGCATGACCCCTCATGTGAGTGCAACTCATGTGTATTCTATTAGAATTTTATTTGAATTTATAAAAGGATGTAATTGATATTTTATTTATTTACGTCTCAGTTGATACAATAATAACTTGATATTTTAATTATGATTATTACATTTAGAGTTCTCAGTTCCTTTACTATAAGACTTCCTCTATTGTGTATTTATTCTGATTATGGTTGTGGATGTGCATGGTTTTATTTTTAATGGATACCACCTACTAGAGATCCTGGTTGAACCGTTGGTTTATTAGCGGTTCATCGCACCGTTCTGAATGGTGCAGAATTGAGGTGTGACAACTTGGTTTCAGAGCATCTCAGGCTTTATCTATGAAACCGTATACTTCCACAAAAGGTCGTGAACTGAGATAGGATAAAAATTTAAAAGATGTAATAATACCACACCATAAGCACCTGTATTGTTTGAGACTAAATTGAAAGAGAATAATGCATCTATTAAATGAGAAGCAAATTTATATACAACCAAAATGAAGAACAAATGTTTATATATATATATGATTAAAGCAGAGTACAGTCCACAGTCCAAACAATTACACTGAAATACAACAAGAAAAATAAAAGAAGTACATCAAGAAGTTGGAGGTGATGGGGGAGGCGGTGCTTTACTGTCTCTATCATAGTCCTCAGCGTAGACTCTGGTCAACCAAGCTAACTGAGTCTGGGTCGTCTAGAGACTAGCTGTGAGATCCGCCACCCGCTGATCAGTCACACACTGAGCATCCCTCAGCTCTCCCATCCGCTAATCCGATAAGCGCTGAGCAACCAGAAGCTCTCCCACCCGCTGATCGGACGAGCGCTGAGCCTCTAGAAGCTCTCCCATCCTCAAGTCAGACATACGCTGGGCCTCTTGTATTTCATGTAATATACCCATCATGTCGTCAGAAGGAGCATACGAAGGACCAGCTGCATACGAAGGACCAGTAGAAGAAGACGGACCATCTTCAGTAGCATGAGTAGGTGATGGAGGAGGTATGGCATCTCCATCCATGTATAACCGATCATCATCATCCCCCTGAACCCCTGCTCCAGCGGCTGCTGCTGCTGCTGCCTCAGCGTCAACCATCTTCACTCGAGTGCAAGGGCACACCATCGCGTTCCTCTCCTTATCGCTGACCTGGGCATCCTGCATGCCCATCTTGCAGATAGCCTCCCAATCCAGAGGCGATGAGAAGGATTTCTCCTGAATCTTCTCATCCAATAAGTCAATCCCCAAGAGGGTAAGCAAGGTAGTGATCATGCGTCCGTAAGGAAGGTTACCAGTGTGACTGGGCAACGTAGCACTGATCATCGTACGTGTGATGATGTAGGGAAGGCAGATGGGCTGCCTAGTGCATATGCAGTATAATAGATACTGGGTCAACTGGAATACCCTCTCGTAATGACCACTCTGCGGTATCAGGTTATGCTGAATGATCTTGCAGTTTACCCGTGGATCTGAGCGCGGACAACTCGCTTTCATCTGCCAGCGAACAGGTCTAATGAGCTGGCTATCGATCTTAGCCCTCATCTATAGAGAAAAGAACTGGGGCTCTCCAGGGGCACAGAATACCAAGGGGCCAGCCGAGGAAATGCCCAATAAGTCGGCCAGCTGCCGATAATCAAATGAAACATCAACCCCCCTTGACGTAACTGGTGATCCGAAGCTCACCACCCCTCTAAACATCATTGTAATCTCCCTCCACCTGGAGATTACAGTAGAACTGGCGTACCAATTCAGGACAGGTACACGCATCATAGGTGATGATAGGGAGTCAGCCCATATCACCAAAGGTCCCCTTCACATTGAACAGGGCTAAGCTAGCTAAGTCCACTTTGTGGCCGCCCTCTACCTTCTTGCGAGCATAGTGGGCATATTGTGCCTCGGCTTCATTGGAACGGAAGCGAAGACGGTCGCGAACTCTGGGTACCTTGGTACGAGCCATAGTATCTGCAAATAAGGAAAGAAAAATAAATAATGGATTAGTAGAGAGTAAAAACCTGAAATTTCAACATAATAACGACGTAAATTGGTCAAAAGCCTCACCTTTCACCCATACGCGTAAGCAGGAGGACTTACATAGATCCTATACTATCATATGAGACTCAAACATCCGGAAATTTCAGCTAATGAGATTGAATTGGAAGAAACTTCAAGAAATTCAAAATCTCGACAAAATTAGGGCAAAAAGAGTAAATTTTGAGTTTCTCGATAACCAACCGATGAAACTCAAATATTTTTGAGGGCTTTCATTCCTCGAGTCACCAACAACAAAAGCCCCGAATAAAAATCAAATTTTTATGGTTGGAAAAAGTTTAATTTGAAAAATACGAGATAAATGAGTAAAAACCTAGGTAAAGAAACCTAAAAACATAAAAAGGTAGAAGACATACCTGTAACGGAGGTGTAGACGATGAAATAGGGAGTGCAAACCACCAATGGATCGAAGTTGTCACTATAGCAACTCAGAGGGACAAGTTAAGTCGAAGCGGAGAAGAAAGAATGAGAAATGGACTTTGAATCGGAACTTAAAAATAAGATTTTTAGTCCAGGGGTCGGAAAATTCGATTAAAACAATCATCCCCCGCATCAACCCCTGCATCGACCCTCGGCTCTCGGGAATTTGACAGAGAACCATGGATCACACCCTGGGTCGGACACCCTCCAACGCCCCCATCGACCCCCGGCTCTCGGGAAGAATGGGTGATTTCCCAGGGTCGTGGACTGAGGGTCGGACACCCATCGACCCTGCAATGAAAACACAGCATTTTCGACAGAATGACCTGAAAATTTTGAAATTTGTATTTGTTAGTGGTTTTAAAATATGAGAATGAAATATTTAATGATTGTCTCTCGTGTTCAATGATTTCAGATAATCCCACTATCAGATTAATTAATGGCGGGACGTAGAGTAACCAGACAGAGCCGTAACTCTATTCCACCACCACCACCTGTGGGGGAAGATAACCAAACACAACCGGGAACACAAGGGAATATGAACACGGCACCGTCTGTCATAAATGGGCAGGCAAATCCTACCAATCTGCCAGCTCCACCAACAGACTTGGTCACAGTCGTAATGAACTTGGCCCAACAGCTGCAACAGATGCAACAGGCACAAGCTACTATCCAAGCTGCCATATGCATAACTCTTCCAGATGCACAGACACCTCCAATGCCAGCCGGACAGGCAGGCACAGCACCAGGGGGAAGTAACACAGTACCCCACGCACCTCAGACTCCTATCATGCACGCTCAAGTACAAAATCTTGAGATAGCTCCAAATGGATACCAATTCCAACCACCTATGTATGGAGCATATGTTCCGCAGCAACTAGACCACTCTAGATTGGTAGAGCATTTTCTGAAACTAAATCCCAGAGAATTCAATGGCAAGCCAGCAGATCCTTTACGGCCGGTACACTGGGTTGACGAAATGGAAAGAAACTTTATGATGATGACACTAAATGAAGAAGAAAAAGTGTTATGTGCCACCTTTCTGCTGAAAGGAGATGCACACCATTGGTGGAGGTCTACCAGGACGTATTTACTTAAAAAGCACTCCCAACTGACTTATGATATTTATATAGAGGCGTTCTTTGAGAAGTACTTTCTGAGAAGTTTCAGAGATTCTATGGAAAGAGAGTTCCTGAGTTTTTATCAGGGGCAGATGACCGTGGACGCGTATCAACAGCATTATGAAGAGCTGTTCTTCTTTGCACCCACTAGTATGCAAGAGGAAAACACAAAGACGCAAAGGCTCATCATGGGACTTAGGGGAAGCATCCAAGAGCACGTTCTGGGACACGAAAAGAAAATTTATAATGAAGCGGCACAAATTGCTCGAGTTATGGAATCGAGCCAGAAGGAGTGTTATTTCATGCAAAACAGAGGTATCAAAAGGCCAGCTGGAAATTCTTATAATGGAGGGAATAACAAGACATTCAAACCCTTCCGTGCTCAAGGCTTTACCGCTGCAACCAAGACTATTCCCATAGCTCAACAGCAATAGAAGCCAATTACTGAAGGGATAAAATGTTTTAACTGCAACCTAGTGGGACATATAGCAAGGGAATGTCCTAAGCCCAAGAAGCAGCTACGTCAAGGACGAGTTTACGCGGTTACGTCCGACGATGCTGCCGCATCGCCTGATGTGGTCACAGGTATGACGTACATTTTTAGTTAGTTGTATTACATTGTATGAGCATGTAGACTAAACCAAGACAAATCACAGGTATCGTACCGATTAATGGCATTCCCGCCAGAGTACTCTTTGATTCAGGAGCTACTCATTACTTTATATTTGTGACGTTTGGAAAGAAGTTAAATTTACCCCTTAAATGCTTAGACTACAAACTACTTGTACGATCACCTACGGGATTAGAAGTGGAGTTAGAAAAAGGTTATGGACCATGTCCAGTTCTAATTGGTGAAAAGACCTTGGATGCGACCTTGATCCAACTTGAGATGGCAGACTTTGAGGTCATCTTGGGAATGGACTGGTTAGTTCGGCATTCTGCAAACTTATTGTGTGCCAAAAAGAAACTGACATTTAAAAACAAGGAAGGAGCAGAGTTCAGTTTTATGGGAACTAAACTTCCCCGTAAATGAAAGCTCATACTCTCGGCGCTAAAGGCTAAGAATTGCCTTGAGAAAGGAGCAGTTGGATATTTAGTATCTGTGGTTGGCCTTACCAAAGTAGCACCACGAATGGAAGATATTGATGTCGTACGTGACTTCCCAGACGTATTTCTTAAAGAATTACCAGGATTACCACCCGACCGAGCCACGGAGTTTGTTATAGATCTTATACCTAGAGCTGCACCAGTATCGAAAGCACCTTATCGAATGGCTCCCACCGAACTGAAGGAATTGAAAGTACAACTACAAGAACTACTGGACAAGGGTTACATTCGCCCTAGTATATCACCATGGGGAGCGCCAGTATTATTCGTGAAAAAGAAGGACGGTAGCGTTCCCTTGTGTATAGACTACCGAGAACTGAATAAACTGACAATCAAGAATCGATATCCATTGCCTCGGATCGATGACCTGTTCGATTAGTTGCAGGGTGCCAAAGTGTTCTAAAAGATTGATCTTCGGTCAGGCTACCATCAGTTGAAGATTAAGGATGGTGATATCCCCAAGACAGCGTTCAGGATCAGATATGGACATTATGGATTTTTGGTCATGTCTTTTGGATTGACAAACGCACCAGCAACCTTTATGGAACTTATGAACCGGGTTTTCCATGACATGTTGGATATGTCGGTTATTGTATTCATTGATGATATATTAGTCTACTCCATGGACGAGGAAACGCATGTTAAGAATCTAAACGCTGCTCTGCAACGACTACGGAAGGAAAAGCTCTATGCCAAATTTACAAAGTGTGAGTTTTGGCTAAAGGAAGTCACATTTCTAAGCCATGTAGTATCTGTTGAAGGAATTAAAGTGGATCCCAGCAAGATCGAGGCTAGTGTAAAGTGGGAAGCACCGAAGAGCGTTGCAGAAATATGAAGTTTCTTGGGTCTAGCTGGGTATTATCGACGATTTGTGGATGACTATTCCCAAACTGCCGTACCTCTTACCAGTAACCTTCCATACGGTCGTCTCATTACCTTCCTGCTACGTCGCCTGGGCGTGAGCATGAGAGGCGAGGTGACCGTTGAGGATACTATGACCTCCGACATAGACTGGGACGCCATTCAGAGGATGCAGATGGTTGATCTGCCTGTTAGCGATGACGAGTTGGAGGCTCACCCTCGCCCACTCGGGAGGGTAGCAGTCGCGGCGGCAGCAGCAGCAGCAGCCAATGCGGCCTATGCAGCCGAGCTCGAGCGTGATGATGACGAGGATAGAGCCGAGGGTGTACCAGTGTCAGCTCCACAGCCTACACCTGCAGCACCACCATCTTCCTCTATAGCTGGACCATCTCAGCCTCCCTCCGACACCATGATGGGTATGATTATGGAGATCCGGGACACTCAGCGTGAGATGAGCCACGACTTGGCGTAGTTGGCTCGCAGTCTCAGAGTCACACAGGATCAGGTGTACTGGCTCATGGTTGCTTACGAGCGAGACTATGATATAGCAGACCCTATTCCTCCCAGGCCCCCTACCCCATGATTGTCCCTCTTTATTTTCTTTTTCTTCAGACAGTTTATAATACAGGGTAATTGTCCGGTTTGTGGACTGTACCCTGTAGCACTATTTTATTTGATACCCATTTTCTTGTTTAATGAAAATTTTTATGTTTCACCTAACTAGTATATGTGCACATGTTAAGTTCCATATTTAGAATAGTACATTATTCTCTTTCTTAATCAGTCTTAGGTATCAAACAATGCTTAGGGTGTGTTTGTATTAAAATTTTTATAAATATTTCCTAACTCAGTTCATCGACTTAGTTAAGTGCAATATGGTTTCTTGGACAGAGCCCGAGAGCTCTGATACCAAGTTGTCACACACCAATTCTGACCCAACCAGAATGGTGTGAGTGAACCGTCATTGAACCAACGGTTCACACCAGGATCTCGAATAGGTCGTGTCCACTCTTACAAACCATCACACATAACCACAATCAGAATATAATAGTACAGCGGAAGTCTTTTAAATATAATGAACTGAGTATCTATTGATAATTAAATAAGTATCCAATTATTCAAATCCAAACATAAAATAAATATCTTTTACATCCTTTAATATCAAACGAAAATAACTGAAACGAATAAACAAAAATCTGATCACAGGTACACGCAGAAAGGGCACTCGCATGAAGCGTCATGCTCGTCCTCTCCTGCCTGTACACTCAAAGCAGCAACGTCACCATACGCCGGAGCGTTTACATAGTCGTCAACAGTGTAACCTGCATCAACATCTAAAACAATGTGTACACAAAGGGTGAGCTCACAACTTAGCTCAGTAAGACCATCAGACAGTTTCACAATATTATGCATGAGTAACAATCATTTTATGCTGTGGTCTGGTTTTAAGTTTGCAATGTGCTATAGAAAGGTTTGGCGGCCCCCGCACCTATATACACGAGTGTGTGGCATTCGTGGATCACACCCCCATTGGCCCACATGCACCCATCATGGAATAGAGATAGAGCTAAGATACCCCCATAGCTCCCCTGATGCTCTACCCATACCAGTACCTAAGCCCCTACTGGCCAGGGCACACAAATTGGGCTCGCAACTAACCAATCCTATATGTCATCAATGTACGCTCTATCCCAGCACAGCCGTCTATGACATAGAGATAGAGCTAAGGCATTCCCACACCTCCCCTGATGCCCTATCCAAAACTAACCCACTAGGATAGAAACAATATCGGTAGACCCTATCCCAACATAACTCCCTACGACATAGAAATAGAGCTAAAGCATCGTGGACAAGCCAGCGTCGACCTCGGAGACCACAATGCCACATAACCATGGCCAGGCCAGCATCAACATCGGAGACCACCGTACCACGACCTTCCCCTGATGCCCCACCCATACCAAGCATGTTAAGACAGAATACTACAAAAGGTGCTAGTGTGAGGAGCGATCCCAGGCCCATGCCCCACTCCACACACTAACGAAAACAATCACATGCCTAACAATCACATCCTATCAATGCATGAACAATAATAATAATTGTAAGTAAAGGATGGCATGCGAATATGCACAAACAACACATCACATATATTTAGGTTATTTACAACGATTTATTGTCCATTAATTATTAGGTTTAGGTCAGATTCCCTTACCTGACGCTCGTTTGATAGCTTGCTCCACGTCGCAAGATCCAAACGGGAAGTCACAAAGTCCTACAATGTTATTAGGGTTTCATTAGAATATATTGCTTAGGGTTTCATGTTGGTCGAAAACCAACAAGGTTACAAAATACCCTCACAGAGCTGATCGGTGGCATGTAGTGATCGCAGCTCTATGGGGAAGACTGGCGACCGATATGGTCAGCCGGTCCCCACAGACCAGCCTCCCGAGGGATACCGGTGGCTACATACCGGTCGCACTATGTGCAACAGGTATAGTCGATCGGTATGTCTCCGGAAGACCATACATGGGTTTTTCGACTACCGTCGATCATCCTCTATGGATTTCCAGGGTTTCTCCAATCCATTCTAAGTCTTATCTTGGAGTTAGAGTTATCCCAACTCATTCAAGTCTCGTTCCGATGAATATCATCTCGGAACTCGAATCTAGGGTTTGACGGCAACTTAGGGTTTATTGGCCAATTTAGGGTTTTAGATCAATACCTACTTTGCATGGTATTGGTCCACCCATATAATTATCCTAGAGTCATAGGGTAAGAAGATTGATTCAAACACTTACCGTTGACTGGCGTAGCGTAAGCGTCGTCGAACGGTAATGGCGGCACCTTCTTCTTCTTCCTAGCTCCTTCTCCTTTCCAACCTCTTTCTCTTCTTTAGGGTTTGTGAGAGATAATGGAAAGGATTTGAGGAGGTTTAAGGGTGTATTTTTAGGCTAAAATTAGGGTTTAGTAACCTATTAGGATTAGGAAGGTCTTAGGATTCAAAATCAGGAAAGTGGGACCCTCAGAAGTCAATTTCCAGATTTCCACACTTAGCTGCGTAGACCTGACCGGTCGACCGGTACCAAGACCGGTACCATCGATCGGTCAACACAAAATCATGTTGATTTGATCGTCTTTGGTCCGATTTCATACCTGTTTGTCATCCGCTCGTCCCGTCTGGCCCGGTGATGATCGGATGACCTGCTATAACACAAAACCAAGGTTTAGACCGGGTTTACGGAGTGCGGGTTTTACAACTCCCCCACCCTTAAAAGAAATTTTGTCCCGAAATTTGCATGCAGGTTTCACAACTCCCCCACCCTTAAAAGAAATTTCGGCTCCAAAATTTGAACATACCTTGATCGTTGAAAAGGTTAGGGTACCCCTTCCTCATTGCGCTCTCCTCTTCCCAAGTAAGTTCCTCCACATTTTGGCTTCTCCAATGCACCTTCACATAATGGATATCCTTGGTTCGATGTTGCTGGACTTTTTGGCTTGAGAGCATCACAGGCACCACTTCGAATGTTAAGTCTTCAGTCAAGTCTGGGGGATCAGCGGTCAAGATGTGCGATGGATCTCTGACATACTTCTTCAGTAATGATACGTGGAACACATTATGAACACTGGACATAGATGGTGGTAGAGCCAATTGATATGCTAATTACCATGTCGGGTCAATATCTCATACGGTCCCACATACCTGGGGCAAAGCTTCCCCTTCTTACCAAACCTTTTCAGACCTCGCACCGGTGATACCTTCAAGAATACTTTGTCTCCCACTGCAAACTCTAGATCTTGACGTCGATTATCTGCATAGTGCTTCTGTCGAACTTGAGCTGTCTTTACTCTCTCCTTGATTTGATCAATCACTCGGCAAGTTTCTTCAATGAACTCCGAACCTATAATTCTTCTTTCTCCCACCTCGTTCCATAACAGAGGTGTACGACACTCCTTCCCATAGAGTGCTTCATATGGGGCCATCTGAATTGTAGCCTGATAACTGTTGTTATAAGCAAACTCGATAAGTGATAGTTTCTCATCCCAAGCTCCCTTGAAATCTATTGCACAAGCTCGGAGCATATCTTCTAAAATTTGAATAGTTCATTCTGACTGTCCGTCCGTCTGAGGGTGAAAAGATGTGCTGAACTTCAACTTGGTTCCCATAGCTTTCTGTAATCTTTCCCAGAACTTTGATGTAAAACGGGGATCTCTATCATATACTATACTCTCTGGAACGCCATGAAGTCTGACTATATTATCAACATATAAATTGGCCAGTTTCTCCATGGTATACTGAGGTCTGATCGCAATAAATCAAGCTGTCTTGGTGAGTCGATCAACTATTACCCAAACTGCATCCATTGACCTTGGTGGCAAAGGTAAGCCAGTGATGAAATCCATAGTAATACAATCCCACTTCCATGTAGGTTCTGATAATGGCTGTAGTAAACCTGCGGGTCTCTGCCTTACCGCTTTAACTTGTTGACAATTCAGACACTGGAACATGAAACGAGCTATATCAGCTTTCGTACCCCTCCACCAATATAGTCTTCTTAAATCATGGTACATTTTGGTACTTCTTGGATGTACCGAATATGGAGTGTAATGAGCCTCAGTCATAACTCGATCTCTGATATTGCAGTCTTCACTCTCAGGTATACATAACCGCCCATGATACCTGAGTACCTTGTCTGAATCCAAGGTAAAGTCAAGATTGCTCGTACCCTTCTCTAAGTCTTCTTGCACTATCTTGAGATGAGGATCCTATAGGATTGCTACCTTGACTTCATCAACTAGATCCGGTGAGATCTTCAAAGCTACGAACATCATGGTGAACTTATGAATTAAGCCTTGCTCAACTGGACCTTCTGCAGTTTCAATTATATACTCTTCATCAGCTTCGATTGAACTTGAAGCTATGGCACATAATGCAGCATTTGTACTTGGTCCTGCCTCAGGTTTCGATGCCCACTTCTTGGTTAAGGCGTCGGCCACCACATTTGCTTTACCCGAATGGTACTGGATGTCACAATCATAATCTTTTAATAACTCCAGCCATCTCCTCTGCCTCATATTTAGATCCTTCTGAGTGAAAAGATAAGTTAAGCTCTTGTGATCTGACTTGATCTGAAACTTCTCACCATACAAGTAGTGTCTCCAAGTCTTGATTGCATGTATAACCGCTGCTAGTTCCAAATCATGCGTAGGATAGTTCTTCTCATGCTCCTTTAGCTGTCTTGATGCGTAAGCAATCACCTGTTCTCCTTGCATCAATACACACCCAATACCCAACCCTGAAGCATCCGTATATAAAGTAAATGGTACGCTTGGTTCTGGGATGGTCAAGATAGGTGTAGAGACTAGTCATGACTTCAAAGTCTGAAAGCACTTCTCACACTCATCTGTACATATGAATTTCTCCCCCTTCTTAGTCAATCTGGTGAGTGGAACAACGATCCTGGAGTAATCTTCCACGAACCTTCTATAATAACCAGCCAACCCAAGGAAACTACGAATCTCCGCAACAGATTTTGGTGCTTCCCATCCTACTATAGCAGCTATCTTACTTGGATCAACCTTGATACCTTCTTCAGATACAACATGGCCCAAGAAAGCCACTTCCTTCAGCCAAAAATCGCACTTCTTGAACTTAGCATAAAGCTTTTCCTGTCTCAGCCGTTGTAGGGCTGCCCTCAAATGTGTTGTATGAGTCTCCATGTCCTTAGAGTAGATCAATATGTCATCGATGAATACGATGACCGAAGTGTCCAACATATCATGAAACACTTGGTTCATCAGTTCCATGAACGACGCTGGAGCATCGGTCAACCCAAAAGACATAACTAGAAACTCATAATGCCCATACCTCGTTCTGAAAGCAGTCTTCAGAATATCTCCGGCCTTGATCTTCAGTTGGTGATACCCCGATGGGCGATCAATCTTCGAGAAAACCTTTGCACGCTGTAACTGATCGAACAAATCATCGATCCTAGGCAAAGGATACCGGTCCTTGATAGTCAACTTGTTCAGTTCACGGTAGTCAATGCATAGCCTTACACTTCCGTCCTTCTTCTTGAAGAATAATACCAGTGCTCCCCAAGGCGATATGCTAGGTCGTATGAAGCCCTTATCTAACAATTCTTGTAATTGGGTCTTCAACTCCTTTAACTCGGTAGGGGCCATCCTGTATGGTGCTTTAGACACCGGCGCCGAACCTGGCATAAGGTCTATTACACACTCTATAGCCCTGTCCGATGGTAGACCTGGAAGCTCCTCAGGAAATACATCTGGGAACTCTCGAACCACATTTATATCTTCCATCTTGTGTGACTCTGCCGTGATATCAACTACCGATACAAGGTACCCCACTCCCCCCTTCTCTAAGCATCTCTTAGCTTTTAGGGCGGAGAGAATCAGCTTCTGCTTCCTAGATAGCCTGATCCCAGTGAAGCTATATTCCCTTCCCTTTTTGTCAGTAAGTACCAGCTTCTTTTCACCACATAATAGGACGGCCGAATGATGGCCTAGCCAATCCATTCCCAAAATGACATCAAACTCTGCCATTTCGAGTAGTACTAAGCTTGCTTCTAAGTCTCGGCCCTCAATACTTACAGTACATAGTCCATAATATTCGGTCAAAGCCACTTCGACTCCTAGTGGAGAGCGAACTATCAAGCTTGGGTTCAAATGCTTGATTGGTAACTCCATTCGCTTCCCAAAAAAATAGAAACAAAGGAGTGCGTGGCCCCACAGTCAAATAGTACTCTGGAAGGTATACCAGCTACATTTACAATTCCTAGAATTTTTATTATCCTTTAGTTCTACATGCGCATACACACAATGAAAATTAGTAATCCAAATAGTAAGGGATAGAGTCATACCAGTGACCACATCAGGTGATGCAGCTGCCTCTTCAGTGGTGACCGCATAAACTCTTTCTTGCTGGGGAGGTTGCTTCTTAGGTAGAGTGCAGGTCCTTGCAATATGACCCACTTGCTGGCAGTTGAAACATTTGATATTCGGGTTGAATCCTGTATTCCGTGGCACAGGTGGTGCCGTATTGTTCCTTGCAGGCACTGTAGCGGTCTGAGCCCTGTATGGGCGGAAGGGTCTATTGTTAACGCCACCCGAACTCTCACTAGCAGGTCTCTTCACTCCCCTGTTCTGAGCAAAGAAGCTATCCCTCTGACTGGATTCTATCACCCTCGCAACCTGCACAGCCTCATTGTAGATTTTCTTGTCCAGACCCAAGATGTGCTCTCTGATGCTTCCACGTAGTCCCATGGTGAACATACGTGTCTTGGTCTCTTCCTCTTGCATACTTGCCGGTGCGAAGAAAAATAGCTCTTCATACCTCTGCTGATAAGCATCCACGGTCGACTGAGATTCCTGTAGATTGAGGAACTCCTTCTCCATTTGATCTCTAAAACTCTTCGGAAAGTATTTATCGAAGAAGGCAGCTTTAAACACTTCCCAATCCACCAGTGTATACTTAGTCTCCGGATATTCCCGTGTAGAATTCCACCAAGCATTTGCATCTTCTTTTTAGCATGTGAGTGGCAAATAAAACCTTTTCCTCCTCTGTACATATCATTAGACAGAAATTCTTCTCCATCTCTGCAACCCACTGTGCTGGCCACAATGGTTTCCCTATCCTACCAGTGAATGATGAAGGCTTCAACTTTAGGAATCTGTCTACTGCCCTACTCAGATCATGCTGTCCCTGAGTGTTCATTCCATACCATGGTGGTGGATACGGATAGGCTCCCGGGTACGCAGAAGGTGACGAAAACTGATGCGGTGGTGGTACATTCTGTGCTTGGCCCATCGGCCTTGGGCTACCCTGCATCGGCTGTGAAGTATTTTTCTCTCCAGACTCAGGCGTATCTCCAGTGGGAACAGAACCCGGTGGCCTGAGCATCTTCAGTATCTCGGTCAGGAATTCTTTCTGCTGAGCTTGCATCTAATAGACCAGTTTTGTAACAATGGTCTCAAAATTCCTGTGAGGTGGCCCAGGCAAATTTGTTGTTACTTCTGGAACCTGTTCCTCCTCCACTTCTGGACTTGGCTCTCTAACATGGCCTTGTTCAACTTGCTCTTCTTCCTCGAGGCGCATCCTGGCCTGGTGACGCTTCCGACCCCTACGACCATTTTCGCCCACCATCTCAGACTATTCTGTTTGAATCTGAGAAGAAGACATAACACATGAGATTTGAATCAATAGAGGTGTTAGTCTTGAACAATATAAGGCGAAACAGTCATAAAAAGAAGTAATTAAGTCTACCAATTTTTTAAAATTTTTTTTTTTTAGGGTTATTCTGGCTTTTCAGGTGTTGACCGGTCGTAACATACCGGTCGACACTCTATATACAGGGTTGCGACCGGTATAGCTGACCGGTCAGAATTAGAATTCTGACCGAGACATACCGGTTGCACACCTGGGGAGATACCGGTCGACCGGTATAGGCAAAACCGTCGACCGGTATGCGCAGAATTGGCTTTAAAATCGCTAAAAGTGAGAATTTTTCTCACTTTTCTTCTCTTTTCTCTCCGGTGGCGATTCCTCTCTGCCGAACCGAGTTGCTACATTCCGTCCGGTGACCTTAGAAGCCGATTCCTTCCGTTCCAAGCGTAGAACATCGTCTCCAGGTAGGTCTCTTCCCTCTCTCTCATGTTTTTACAAATTTTTCATATCGTCTATATGTAGAAATTTAGGTTTTTCATTGATTGAGATATTCCAACCGTAGGAACTCTTTTCCTTCGGCTTGGAAAGGGTTTAGGGACCCCCAAGAGCAAAAGCCCTCAACCAATTTGGTGTTTCACCAAACGGTTTTCATAAAAATCAAATTTTTACATGTTTTGACCTAGGTTTTCCAAAATTTTCAAAATTTCTTGATTTTTTTCCAAATTTCTTGAAATTTCTTATTGTAAATGCTTGTGTTTAATTTGTTGAAGAGTGTGGGGGTTACGTAAGTCCTCCTCCCCATGTTTTTGGGTGAGTTTGAGGCTTTTTCCCAATTTACTATCGTTATGCTGCCGAAATTTTGACAATTTCTCACATTTTCATCTTGTTTTCTTTTGTTTTGCAGTTAAAATGGCTCCCCGACGTGCTCTTGGGAAACGTCCTCATGGCTCGAGTTCACGTGTTCCCCAGCCACCAGTTTCCCAACTTGACGAGCACTGGTTTCGTTCTATAGAGGCACAGGCTCGGTTCCCATGGTTTGATAACAAGAGCATTGAATCTGGATGCCGGGTTAACCTGGATCAGCTGGAGAGATTCGACGTGCGAGCCGCTTTCAACGCGCTCGGGTGGGTACCGGTAATATCCTATACTGATACCACCCGTCCCAATCTGGTTAAGCATATTTATGCTAACCTGGAGCTGCACGGAGATGTTAACGATCCCAACCAGGGTAGGGATTTGTGCATCACTAGTTATGTCAGGGGTGTACCCATTTCATTCAACACCTACCAGCTGGCCGACCTTCTAGAGGTTCCTAATGATGGAGACCTAGTATATTGCCCTCCCAAAGCAAAGGGCTATCTGACTGAGGATTTGCGCCCGAGAGATAGCAGATCAGATACTAAACCCTGGAGCTCCCATGAAGGCGGCTAGCTTGAGACCTATACCTCGGGTATACAGTCGCATCATTCAGCACAACATCGTGCCCTAGAGCGGCCATTATAGTGAGTTATCCCAGCTCACTCAGTACATTACTTATTGCGTCTGTACTGGGGAGCAGGTCTCTCTTCTATACCTCATCATCAGGACCATGCATCAGGTGACCCTGGCCGATCAGGACAGTAACCTTCCATACGGTCGTCTCATTACCTTCCTGCTACGTCGTCTGGGCGTGAGCATGAGAGGCGAGGTGACCGTTGAGGATACTATGACCTCCGACATAGACTGGGACGCCATTTAGAGGATGCAGATGGTTGATCTGCCTGTTAGCGATGACGAGTTGGAGGCTCGCCCTCGCCCACTCGGGAGGGTAGCAGCCGCGGCGGCAGCAACAGCAGCAGCAGCCAATGCGGCCTATGCAGCCGAGCTTGAGCGCGATGATGACGAGGATAGAGCCGAGGATGTACCAGTGTCAGCTCCACAGCTAACACCTGCAACACCACCATATTCCTCTATAGCTGGTCCATCTCAGCCTCCCTCCGACACAATGATGGGTATGATTATGGAGATCCGGGACACTCAGCGTCAGATGAGCCGCGACTTGGCGCAGTTGGCTCGCAGTCTCAGAGTCACACAGGATCAGGTGCACTGGCTCAAGGTTGCTTACGAGCGAGACTATGATATAGCATACCCTATTCCTCTCGGGCCCCCTACCCCATGATTGTCCCTCTTTATTTTCTTTTTCTTCAGACAGTTTATAATACAGGGTAACTGTCCGGTTTGTGGACTGTACCCTATAGCACTGTTTTATCTAATACCCATTTTCTTGTTTAATGAAAAATTTTATGTTTCACCTAACTAGTATATGTGCACATGTTAAGTTCCATATTTAGAATAGTACATTATTCTCTTTCTTAATCAGTCTCAGGTATCAAACAATGCTTAGGGTGTGTTTGTATTAATTTTTTTCTAATATTTCCTAACTCAGTTCATCGACTTAGTTAAGTGCAATATGGTTTGTTGAACAGAGCCCGAGAGCTCTGATACCAAGTTGTCACACCCCAATTCTGATCCAACTAGAATGGTGTGAGTGAACCGTCATTGAACCAACGGTTCACACCAGGATCTCGAATAGGCCGTGTCCACTCATACAAACCATCACACATAACCACAATCAGAATATAATAGTACAGCAGAAGTCTTTTAAATATAATGAACTGAGTATCTATTGATAATTAAATAAGTATCCAATTATTCAAATCCAAACATAAAATAAATATTTTTTACATCCCTTTAATATCAAATGAAAATAACTGAAACAGATAAACAAAAATCCGATCACAGGTACACGCAGAAAGGGCACTCGCATGAAGCGTCATGCTCGTCCTCTCCTGCCTGTACACACAAAGCAGCAACGTCACCATACGCCGGAGCGTTCACATAGTCGTCAACAGTGTAACCTGCATCAACATCTAAAACAATGTGTACACAAAGGGTGAGCTCACAACTTGGCTCAGTAAGACCATCAGACAGTTTCACAATATTATGCATGAGTAACAATCATTTTATGTTGTAGTCTGGTTTTAAGTTTGTAATGTGCTATAGAAAGGTTTGGTAGCCCCCGCACCTCTATACACGAGTGTGTGGCACCTCATGGATCACACCCCCATTGGCCCACATGCACCCATCATGGAATAGAGATAGAGCTAAGATACCCCCGTACCTCCCCTGATGCTCTACCCATACCAGTACCTAAGCCCCTATTGGCCAGGGCTCACAAACTGGGCGCGTAACTAACCAATCCTATATGTCATCAATGTACGCTCTATCCCAGCACAGCCGTCTATGACATAGAGATAGAGCTAAGGCATTCCCACACCTCCCCTGATGCCCTATCCATAACTAACCCACTAGGATAGAAACAATACAGGTAGACCCCATCCCAACATAACTCCCTACGGCATAGAGATAGAGCTAAAGCATCATGGACAAGCCAGCATCGACCTCGGAGACCACAATGCCACATAACCATGGCCAGGCCAGCAACAACATCGGAGACCACCGTACCATAACCTTCCCCTGATGCCCCACCCGTACCAAGCATGTTAAGACATAATACTACAAAAGGTGTAAGTGTGAGGAGCGATCCCAGGCCCATTCACTCCACACTCTAACGAAAACAATCACATGCCTAACAATCACATCCTATCAATGCATGAACAATAATAATAACTGAAAGTAAAGGATGGCATGTGAATATGCACAAACAACACATCATATATATTCAGGTTATTTACAATGATTTACTGTCCATTAATTATTAGGTTTAGGTCAGATTCCCTTACTTGACGCTCGTTTGATAGCTTGCTCCATGTCGCAAGATCCAAACGGGATGTAACAAAGTCCTAAAATGTTATTAGGGTTTCATTAGAATATATTGCTTAGGGTTTCATGTTGGTCGGAAACCAACAAGTTTACAAAATACCCTCACAGAGCTGACCGGTGCTGGTCATAGCTCTGTAGGGAAGACTGGCAACTGGTATGGTCAGTCGGTCCCCACAGACCAGCCTCCCGAGGGATACCGGTAGCAACATACCGGTCGCACTATGTGCAACCGGTATAGTCAACCGTTATGTCTCCGGAAGACCATACATGGGTTTTTCGACTGCCGTCGATCATCCTCTATGGATTTCCACGGTTTCTCCTATCCATTCTAAGTCTAATCTTGGAGTTAGAGTTATCCCCAACTCATTCAAGTCTCGTTCCGATGAATATCATCTCGGAACTCGAATCTAGGGTTTGACGGAAACTTTGGGTTTATTGGCCAATTTAGGGTTTTAGATCAATACCTACTTTGCATGGTATTGATCCACCCATATAATTATCCTAGAGTCGTAGGGTAAGAAGATTGATTCATACACTTACCGTTGACTGGCGTAGCGTGAGCGTCGTCGAACGGTAATGGCGGCACCTTCTTCTTCTTCCTAGCTCCTTCTCCTTTCCAACCTCTTTCTCTTCTCTAGGGTTTGTGAGAGATAATGGAAAGGATTTGAGGAGGTTTAAGGGTGTATTTATAAGCTAAAATTAGGGTTTAGTAACCTATTAGGATTAGAAAGGTCTTAGGATTCAAAATCAGGAAAGTGGGACCCTCAGAAGTCAATTTCTGGATTTCCACACTTAGCTGCGCAGACCTGACCGGTAGACCGGTACCAAGACCGGTACCATCGACCGGTCAACACAAAATCATGTTGATTTGATCGTCTTTGGTCCGATTTCATACCTGTTTGTCATCCGCTCGTCCCGTCTGGCCCGGTGATGATCGGAAGACCTGCTACAACACAAAACCAAGGTTTAGACCAGGTTTACGGAGTGCGGGTCTTACATTTATCTTGTATATCGATGCGTCAGGACTGGGATTAGGATGTGTACTTACGCAAGGAGAACGATTAATTGCTTATGCCTCAAGACAACTGAAGACACATGAGAAGAACTATCCTACACATGATTTGGAACTAGCGACAGTCGTACATGCTGTCAAAATATGGAGACATTATCTGTACGGGGAGAAGTTTCAGATTAAATCAGACCATAAAAGTCTTACTTATCTATTTAATCAGAATGAGCTGAATATGAGACGAAGAAGATGGCTAGAACTATTGAATGACAATTGTTGTGATATCCAGTATCATCCGGGGAAAGATAATACAGTAGCCGATGCATTGAGTAGAAAGGTAATGATAAAATCTCAGGGAGAGGTTAGCACAACTGCCGCAATGTGTACTACCAGAAAGGTATTCAAGCACGGTAATGAGCAGTTTGTGATAGATGCACCAGATGGAGCAGCTAACCAAGGGTTTATTCATCAGTTTTCAAATATGTTCGCAGCATTGAAGATTATACCGGATATAGTCGATGAAGTGAAGACAGCTATCAAATCAGACCCTTACCTAAGAACGGTAGAAGAGGACATCAAAAAAGGTAGAACTAACCCTGAGTTCACCTTGGACGAAGAAAAGGTACTTAAGTACAAAGGAAGAATATGTGTACCTGAAACAGAAAGCTTGGACATTAGACACCGATTGATGAAAGAAGCCCATACCACCATTTATTCGATACATCCTAGAAGTACAAAAATGTATCATGATCAAAAGAAATTATATTGGTGGAGAGGAATGAAAGCAGATATAGCTAAGTTCGTGTCTCAATGCCTAAATTGTCAGAAAGTAAAGGTTGAACGACAAAGACCGGCAGGACTATTACAGTCGTTATCGAAACCAGCATGGAAATGGGATTGCATCACTATGGACTTCGTCACAGGATTACCATTGACTCCTCGAGTAGTTGACTCAGTTTGGGTGATTGTAAACCACCTGACTAAAATAATTCGCTTTATACCGATACGACCCCAGTATACACTGGAGAGGTTAGCTAAGCTGTATGTGGATAACATTGTGCGATTACACGGTGTACCTGATAGCATTGTGTCCGATAGAGATCCACGATTTACTTCAAAGTTTTGGGAAGGATTGCAAAAGGCTATGGATACAACATTGAAGTTTAGTACCGCATTCCATCTGCAGACAGACGGACAGTCAGAGCGTACAATTCAGATTCTAGAAGATATGCTTCGAGCATGTGTGATTGATTTTAAAGGATCATGGGATGAAAAGTTCGAACTCCTTTGTTTTGGAATGAAGTTGGGGAACATATTATTATTGGACCGAAATTCGTTGAAGAGACTTGTCGGGTGGTCGACATTATCAAGGAAAGAGTGAGAACAGCTCAGAATCGTCAGAAGCAATATGCAGATACCCAACGCCGAGACCTTGAATTCATCGTGGGTGATAAAGTATTCTTTAAAGTATCACATATCCGAGGATTGAAACGGTTCGGAGAGAAAGGGAAACTAAGTCCAAGATATGTCGGGCCATATGAGATTCTAGCAAAGCATGGGAAAGTGGCGTACCAGTTAGCACTACCACCATTTATGTCAAGTGTGCATGACGTATTTCATATTTCCTTATTGAAGAAGTAAGTCAAGGATCCAATGCACGTTCTTACAGTAGATTTACCTGATTTGATTGATGATTTGAAATTTGAGGTAACACCAACTGAAATCACCAGTCGAAAGGTTCAACGACTACGCAACCTTGATATCTATTATGTTAAGGACATCTGGAGAAGTAGAGATATGGAAGAAATTACATGGGAAGAAGAGAATGCTATGCGAAAGCAATACCCTCATTTATTTGACTCGGAAGGTAAGTAAAATTTCGAGGATGAAATTTTTATAAGTAGGGGGAGTTGTAAGACCCGTATCGAACTAACCCGGTCTTACCACCTTGAACCAGGTCTACCCATCATGGTCGAGCCAAATGGATAAAGTACGAGAGGGAGATCGCATCCCAGGTATTAAACTGACACAAAAACACTAAAAATAGGGGGAGGGAAGCACACCCAGCTAGGCAGGGTCGGACCCCCCAAGATAGAAAGTTAGACACTGAGTTTTTAACCGGGGGTCGAACATTTTAGAAGCAGGGGTCGACGGGATCTCCGACCCCATCATCGACCCCCAGTCTGCCGATAAAAATCGTAATTTGGAAACTTTCCAAATTTCAATGGGATTCTTTCCTAATCTCAATGGGACTTATTTTTGGAGTTTCTACTCTATAAATAGGAAGTCCCTAAGCCTCTTTCACTCTTTTTTTAACCCTAAGTGGATTGAGAGAAAGAGAAGAGAAGGAGAAGAGAAAGAGAAGAGAAGGAAGGTGGAGAAGAAGATCAAAGAGAAGACTTCAGAGAGACAAGCCTAATTCTCAGGTATGGGTATTATCTCCATGTAATCCTACAGAGCTTAAAATAGATAGTGAAAAGAGAATGATCTAGGGGAAACCCAAATCATCTATCCATGGTTAGGTTTTCATGGAAAACCATGGGAGAAATCATAAAAACCATATAAGTAAATAAACTTTAGTTCTAAGCCATAGAACAGGTATGTAATGAGTTGTAGAAGCAAGCCATAGGACCCCAAACACGAAAGAATGGACTGAAGGATGAAAATTTGACGAAACCCACAGGGGGTCGCACGGGGGGTCGATGGCCAATCGACCCTACCAGACCCTAACAATCGACCCCCAGTGTTCGAGAAGTCCAGACTGTGGGTGGTCGCACCCAGGGTCGATGGAACATCCGACCCTAGCATCGACCCCCAGTTAACAGCATGCTTTTTAAAGTCCGAATTAATTCTAATTAAATTCTATCGACTTGATTAGGTTTTCTAGTGTTATAATATCAATATATAGTTGATTCTTAAAGCTTGAAAGAGGACCTACGATTAAGCAAAGGTAAGGAAACAAGACCTAAACTAATTGGTTAATAATAAACTATTTTACTCTTGAGTCCAATGTCGTGATTGATTTTATGCGTGTATGATTGTTATGTGCATTCAACATGTCATCCAATATTTCTATTATTACTGTTCATGTATATTTAATTATTGTTTATAACATGATGATGAGGATGATGATAGGAAAAGGCATGTGGATGTATGTGTGTGGTTGGTGTGCTTGATGCGAGCGAGTATCAGGGGGAGGTGTCATTGGCAGGGCCTCAGCACTCTAGCTCTATCTCTAATTCAAGTTTTGTCCACTGACATCATCGTATCGTCATTACCTTAGCAGAACTATTACGTCATAGGATATGAGGGGAAGTGGTCTCGGACCGTGTAGTCTTTGACTCTGCCGGGGGGCTTTAGCCCTATCTCTATGGACGTATTATGGGATGCTGGGGTGAGGCCTTGGATACACTGATTGGCATTAGGATTGGTTAGTTGCGAGCCCAGTTTACGAGCCCTCGCCAGCCGGGGCTTACGTGTTGGTATGCGCAACGGGTACAGCAATAAACGTGACCTTTGCGTGTACATTGTCCATGGTAGGTGTATGTGGGTCGACAATAAACGTTACCTTTGGGCGGCTTCACACTCGTGTATAGAGGTGCGGTGTCAATAAACATGACTTTTGGCCACCTATCCTTTCTATAACACATTTCAAACTTATTTACCAGGCCAAAGATATGAATTGAATGCATGCATATGTTTGTTGCATTGTTTTGTTTGCTCACTGAGTCATGATGTGTGCTCACCCTCTCGACGTCAAATATTTTTAGTTGATGATGCAGGTACTACAGTTGAAGATTATATGAATACTCCGGTGTATGCCCGTGTTGCTGCAATGGAAGCTGAAGACTTGGAGGATACGCATGACCCCTCATGCGAGTGCAACTCTTCCGTATTCTATTAGAATTTTATTTGAATTTATAAAAGGATGTAATTGATATTTTATTTATTTACGTCTCAGTTGATACAACAATAACTTGATATTTTAATTATGATTATTACATTTAGAGTTCTCAGTTCATTTACTATAAGACCTCCGCTATTGTGTATTTTTTTTTATTATGGTTGTGGATATGCATGATTTTATTTTTAATGGATACCGCCTACAAGAGATCCAGGTTGAACCATTGGTTTATTAGCGGTTCATCACACCATTCTGAATGGTGCAGAATTGGGGTGTGACAAAGGCTACCCATTTGTGGGTTTCAGACCATTGGATAGGGCCATAATTTTGGCAATATCCTCACCATATTAGGACTCTTTATTCAACCCAAGACGGGGTTTGCAAAAAAAATGATGAAAAAAAATAACGGAAGAAAAGAAACCTCAGTAAGGAAAAGCAACCCAAGAAACTTCAATGGGCAACCCATAATACCTCAGTGGGGATAGGCGACCTGATGCAACCCTAAAGCATTGCCCTCACTGGCCCTACATAGAAAAATCCAGTGGTTCATGTAGACAAGTGTCATACCCAGTCTACCCTCCATCAGGAAAAGAACCCCTCTTGCTCTCCAATGAATCATACTCGGAGGAGTTGAACAAACCATTTTCTATTGGGCTCCATAGCATTGCCTTTCAACATAATTCTATCTTCAAATCTTTTTGTCACGACCTGGTTATGGATGTAGCCAAATTCATCAAATCATCAGCTCCTTCATTTTTCAAGATTCAAGAAGGGTTTCTATGAAGTCACTTTTTGCAATCAATTTATCAATATTCCCTTGACCTTGGAAGCATGGTCAAATTCTAGATGCAATCCAGATTCAACCTAGTTCCAACTTTGTTAGATTGCTCGTTTCCTTCTATAGTAGCGGTCTGTCACAACATGCAGACACAGGGGGATAGATATACCCTATGTAGAGGAATTGAACTTGATCATGAGCATTACATCTAGGATCCATTGTCTAGTCTGAAGTTACTGACTTTCCTAGTCAATAGAAGTAGGTCCATCCAAATTGGTTTTTGCCAATCTCTCAGTTCTCCCAATCATGTTGATGAAGAAAAGTGGTCGCTCACCTGTTAAGATCTGGTCACCAAATTCTCTGAAGGAACATTTCGAATCCTTTGTTCCTCGTATCTAAAGGTAGTCGTTGAAGGCGTTATTCCCAACTGGAGACGCTTGGACGAACTAGTTGTTTCAACTTTTTATTATCGGTATTCGATAAGTCATCCATGTCTACGTCCAAGATTGATATGCTTGTTGACAAGTCCAGCCCAATCTGTCCTGTAAGTAAAAGGAAATCACCTGTTTGGGATTTCAAATTCTGTGATTTGTCTCTTCCATACATTTCTTCCAAGTTTCATACATCCTCCTATTCTACGTGCGCAGTCAATTCTGACTCTGAAGATGATTGAAACGATGAGCCATCTCTTGAACTTCTACGCCACCTGGCCTCTTAAGAAAGAAAGGTCCAACCCGTCTGGGAAAGCTTTAAATGATCAATCGGGAGATATAAGAGTACTCTCAAGAAACATGTGTTGGAGAAGCTGCCATTTGTTCTATTTATGAAAAGATTCCAGGGAAAGCACTAGATAGTAACAGATCATATTAGCAGGTCAGCCAGTCAGTACAAATGAGTGGAGGACAGATGTACCACCAAAAGGATATAAATTTCAAAGTTCTTATAAAGTACACCATTTGCAAGCAAGAGATACATGATGAATGACCAATCCCAAAATCAAAGAATGAGGTCATTGGAATACCCAAAAAAAGAAAAAGAAAATTCAAGCATATGTTTTATCTACATCAATAATGGGAGGCAGTCACATCAGACAAAAAGTGATGATTAACTTCCAGAGGACAGCATACGGATTCACCATTCAGATAAAATCAGATACTAGATGAGCAGTCACAAATGTTCATAAAGTTTACAGAAGATCAGAGTACTAACTGGGGCAAAGATGTTCTATCTGATTCGAAATGTTTGGACGAAGAAGATTCAAATCCAATATTGAAAGTCATGATTAAACTTTGTGATCAAGCGAAGCACTGCATTATGTGTCCTCTACATCCAAAAAAAAAGAAAAAAATAAAAGAAAAGAAAATAGTATGATGTTGAATGACATTGGAGCTCACCATTAAGCCAATTGTCCCTCTCACTTCAAGAAGATGGTAGTTCCAATTAAAGCCTGATAGCAAGTTCGATCGTTCTTCGCGATTCACAGCATGTTGGACTAGACTTTTGATTTTGGCCACTTACATCCCGCCTTTATAGGAGACGATCTCATCAATTCTTTATCATCAGAGAAAGATTTCTCATCGGCATTAGACTCTCTCTCTCGTTTATCAATCTGTTGGCCTTCCAAGGAGTCTCTATCACAAGCCCTTCTTTTGATTATAATTTTTTATGGCATTGTATCTCGTGAGCATGTCATCATTTTATGTACAAATTCATGAATCTGGCTTGAACTCTCATCTGTTGTTCATTACATCCGACGGCTTCCCAAGGTTCCTATAAGACCTTCATTTCTCAAGCCAATAAAATGGGATCTTCTCGGTCCCATTCTACATAAATAACCAAACACTCTCCCAATGGTAGACCCATGTGGACTATTTCACATCAGTTCTTCCGGACCTTCAACATCAATACTTGTCAACAAACTTAAACGTTTTAGGCCCAGATATGATCGTGACTGATTCGGCATCTCAATGTAGCTTGTTGAGACACGTTTTCTATCTGAACATCTCCAAGAAAGGAAAACATAATTCAGCACCATTTTTAATTTTGGTGTGGGAATGTGTTTCCCTAAGGTCACTTTTAGTGATGATTTAAATAGCTGTCCGCCTATCAATGCGTGTAGGTGTCAATTAAACAGTAGGGCAAGGCTGTAAGACCCGTATCAAACTAACCCGGTCATACCACCTTGAACCAGGTCTATCCATCAAGGTTGAGCGAAATAGATCAAGTACGTGAGGGAGATCGCGATCCCAGTTATTAAACTGACCCAAAAACACTAAAAATAGGGGGAGGGTCGTACACCCAGCTAGGCAGGGTCGGACCCCCCAAGATAGAAAGTCAGACCCTGAGTTTTTAACCGGGGGTCGGACATTTTAGAACCAGGGGTCGACGGGATCTCCGACCCCCTCATCAACCCCTAGTCTGCCGACAGAAACCGTGATTTGGAAACTTTCCAAATTTCAATGGGATTCTTTCCTAATCTCAATGGGACTTATTTTTGGAGTTTCTACTCTATAAATAGGACGTCCCTAAGCCTCTTTCACTCCTTTTAGAACCCTAATTGGATTGAGAGAAAGAGAAGAAAAGGAGAAGAGAAAGAAAAGAGAAGGAAAGTGGAGAAGAAGATCAAAGAGAAGGCTTCAGAGAGACAAGCCTAATTCTCAGTTATGGGTACTATCTCCATGTAATCCTACAGACCTTAGAATAGATAGTGAAGAGAGAATGATCCAGGGGAAACCAAATCATCTATCCATGGTTAGGTTTTCATGGAAAATCATGGGAGAAATCATAAAAACCATATAAGTAAATAAACTTTAGTTCTAAGCCATAGAACAGGTATGTAATGAGTTGTAGAAGCAAGCCATAGGACCCCAAACACGAAGGAATGGACTAAAGGATGAAAATTTGATGAAACCCATAGGGGGTCGCACGGGGGGTTGATGGCCAATCGACCCTACCAAACCCTAACAATCGACCCCCAGAGTTCGGGAAGTCCAGACTGTGGGTGGTCGCACCCAGGGTCGATGGAACATCCGACCCTAGCATCGACCCCCAGATAACAACATGCTTTTTAAAGTCTGAATTAATTCTAATTAAATTCTAGCGACTTGATTAGGTCTTCTAGTGTTGTAATATTGATATATAGTTGATTCTTAAAGCTTAAAAGAGGACCTACGATTAAGCAAAGGTGAGGGAACAAGACCTAAACTAATTGGTTAATAATAAATTGTTTTACTCTTGAGTCCAATGTCGTGATTGATTTTATGCGTGTATGATTGTTATGTGCATTCAACATGTCATCCAATATTTCTATTATTACTATTCATGCATATTTAATTATTGTTTATAACATGATGATGAGGATGATGATAGGAATAGGCATGTGGATGTATGTGTGTGGTTGGTGTGGTTGATGCGAGCGAGTATCAGGGGGAGGTGTCATAGGCGAGGCCTCAGCACTCTAGCTCTATCTCTAACTCAAGTCTTGCCCACTGACATTGTCATATCGCCATTACCTTAGTAGAACTATTACGTCGTAGGGTATGAGGGGAAGTGGTCTCGGACCGTGTAGTCTCTGACTCTTCCGGGGGGCTTTAGCCCTATCTCTATGGACGTATTGAGGGATGCTGGGGTGAGGCCTTCGATACACTGATTGGCATTAGGATTGGTTAGTTGCGAGCCCAGTTTGTGAGCCCTCGCTAGTAGGGGCTTACGTGTTGCTATGGGCAACGGTTAAACTTGACCTTTGTGTGTACATTGTCCATGGTAGGTGCATGTGGGTCGACAATAAATGTTACCTTTGGGAGGTTTCACACACTCGTGTATAGAGGTGCGGCGTCAATAAACGTGACCTTTGGCCACCTATCCTTTCTATAGCACATTGCAAACTTATTTACTAGACCAAAGATTTGAATTGAATGCATGCATATGTTTGTTGTATTATTTTGTTTGCTCACTGAGCCATGATGTGTGCTCACCCTCTCGACGTCGAATATTTTTAGTTGATGATGCAGGTTCTACAGCTGAAGATTATATGAATACTCCGGTGTATGCACGTGTTGCTGTAATAGAAGCTGAAGACCCCTCATGCGAGTGCAACTCATGCGTATTCTATTAGAATTTTAGTTGAATTTATAAAAGGATGTAATTGATATTTTATTTATTTATGTCTCAGTTGATAAAACAATAACTTGATATTTTAATTATGATTATTACATTTAGAGTTCTCAGTTCATTTACTATAAGACTTCTGCTATTGTGTATTTATTCTGATTATGGTTGTGGATGTGCATGGTTTTATTTTTAATGGATACCGCCTACTAGAGATCCTAGTTAAACCGTTGGTTTATTAGCAGTTCATCACACCGTTCTGAATGGTGCAGAATTGGGGTGTGACAACTTGGTATCAGAGCATCTCAGGCTTTATCTGTGAAACCGTATACTTCCACAAAAGGTCGTGAACTGAGATAAGATAAAAATTTAAAAGATGTAATAACACACCATAAGCACCTGTGTTGTTTGAGACTTAATTGAAAGAGAATAATGCATCTATTAAATGAGAAACAAATTTATATACAACCAAAAGGAAGAACAAATGTTTATATATATATGATTAAAGCAGTGTACAATCCACAGTCCAAACAGTTACTCTGAAATACAAAAAGAAAAATAAAAGAAGTACATCAAGAAGCTAGAGGTGATGGGGGCGGCGGTGCTTCACTGTCTCTATCATAGTCCTCAGCGTAGACTCTGGTCAACTAAGCTATCTGAGTCTGGGACATCTGGAGACTAGCTGTGAGAGGCTTTGAGCTATCCCGTATCGTAGAGAGAAGAGAGGCATTCACATTCGGGAGCTCACAAATTCCATTTGCCTAGTGTAGCGGCGAAGGGAACAAGTTGCCGGAACTTCAACAGTGAGTTCCTCCATTGCTCGGGTAGGACGATAACAGATTAAATGAGAACCTAGACGAGAGATAGATGCCTGTTGCCCTCTGTCGTGAGCTACCCATGGAGACGGCCGACATGCTGCGATCAAATGACTAAGACTAGGTTAGGTATACAGTTTTTTCTCTTTTCCTGAACCCCTGACTGCTGCCCTGATGCCACCCACTAGTCAGTCACACGCTGAGCATCCCTCAGCTCTCCCATCCGCTGATCCGATACGCACTGAGCAGCTAGAAGCTCTCCCACCCGCTGATAGGAAGAGCGCTAAGCCTCTAGAAGCTCTCCCATCCTCAAGTCAGACATAGGCTGGGCCTCTCATATCTCGTGTAATATCCCCATCATGTCGTCAGAAGGAGCATACGAAGGACCAGCTGCATACGAAGGACCAGCCGAAGAAGAGGTATGGCATCTACATCCATTTATAATCGGTCATCATCATCCCCCTGAACCCCTGCTCCAGCAGCTGCTGCTGCTGCTGCCTCAGCGTCAGCCATCTCCACTCGAATGTGAGGGCGCACCATCGCGTTCCTCTCCTTTTCACTGACCTGGGCATCCCACATGCCCATCTTGCAGATAGCCTCCCAATCCAGAGGCGATGAAAAGGATTTCTCCTGAATCTTCTCATCCAATAAGTCAACCCCCAGGCGGGTAAGCATGGTAGTGATCATGCGTCCGTAATGAAGGTTGCCAGTGTGACTGGGCAACGTAGCACTGATCATCGTACGCATGATGATGTAGGGAAGGCAGATGGGCTGCCTAGTGCATATGCAGTATAATAGATACTGGGACAACTGGGAGACCCTCTCGTAATGACCACTCTGCTGTATCAGGTTATATGGAATGATCTTGCAGTATACCCATGGATCTGAGCGTAGACAACTCGCTTTCATCTGCCAACGATCAGGTCTGATGAGCTGGCTATTGATCTCAGCCCTCATCTATAGAGAAAAGAACTGGGGCTCTCCAGGGGCACAGAATACCAAGGGGCCAGCATAGGAAATGCCCAACAAGTTGGCCAGTTGTCGATAATCAAATGAAACATCAACCCCCTTGACGTAACGGGTGATCCGAAGCTCACCACCCCTCTCAACATCATTGTAATCTCCCACCACCTGGAGATTACAGTGGAACTGGCGTACCAAGTCAGGATGGGTACACGCATCATAGGTGATGACAGGGAGCCAGCCCATATCACCAAAGGTCCCCTCCACACTGAACAGAGCTAAGCTAGCTAAGTCCACTTTGTGGACGCCCTCTACCTTCTTACGAGCATAGTGAGCATACTAGCCTCGGCTTCATTAGAACAGAACCGAAGACGATCGCGAACTCTGGGTACCTTGGTACGAGCCATAGTATCTGCAAATAAGAAAGTAAAATAAATAATGGATTAGTAGAGAGTAAAAACCAAAAATTTCAACATAATAATGATGTAAATTGGTCAAAAGCCTCACTTTTCACCCATACGCGTAAGCAGGAGGACTTACATAGATCCTACACTATCCTGTGAGACTCATACATCTGGAAATTTCAGCTAATGAGATTGAATTGGAAGAAATTTCAAGAAATTCAAAATCTCGATAAAATTAGGGCTAAAAGAGTAAATTTTGAGTTTCTCGATAACCAACCGATGAAACTCAAATATTTTTGAGGGCTTTCATTCCTCGAGTCACCAACAACAAAAGCCCCGAATAAAAATCAAATTTTTACGGTTGGAAAAAGTTTAATTTGAAAAATACGAGATAAACGAGTAAAAACCTAGGTAAAGAAACCTAAAAACATAAAAAGGTAGAAGACATACCTGTAACGGAGGTGTAGATGACGAAATAAGGAGTGCAAACCACCAATGGATTGGAGTTGTCACTATAGCAACTCAGAGGGACGAGTTGAGTCGAAGCGGAGAAGAAAGAATGAGAAATTGACTTTGAATCGGAACTTAAAAATCAGATTTTTAGTCCGGGGGTCAGAAAATTCGATTAAAACAATCGACCCCTGCATCGACCCCTGCATCGACCCCTGCATCAACCCTCGGCTCTTGGGAATTTGACAGAGAACCATGGGTCGCACCCTGGGTCGAACACCCTCCGACGCCCCCATCAACCCCCAACTCTCGGGAAGAATGGGTGATTTCTCAGGGTCGTAGACTGAGGGTCGGACACCCATCGACCCTGCAATGAAAACATAGCATTTTCGACAGAATGACCAGAAAAATTTGAAATTTGCATTTGTTAGTGGTTTTAAAATATGAGAATGAAGTATTTAATGATTGTCTCTCATGTTCAATGATTTCAGGCAATCCCACTATCAGATTAATTAATAGCGGGATGCAGAGTAACCAGACAGAGCCGTAACTCTATTCCACCACCACCACCTGTGGGGAAAGATAACCAAACACAACCGGGAACACAAGGGAATATGAACATTGCACCGTCTGTCATAAATGGGCAGGAAAATCCTACCAATCTACCAGCTCCACCTATAGACTTGGCCACAGTCGTAATGAACTTGGCCCAACAGCTACAACAGATGCAACAGGTATAAGCTACTATCCAAACTGCCATAGACATAACTCTTCCGGCTGCACAGACACCTCCAATGCCAGTCGGACAGGCAAGCACAGCACCAGGGGGAAGTAACATAGTACCCCACGCACTTCAGACTCTATCATGCAGGCTCAAGTACAAAATTCTGAGATAGCTCCAGGTGGATATCAATACCAACCACCTATGTATGGAGCATATGTTTCGCAGCAACTAGACCACTCCAGACTGGTGGAACATTTTCTAAAACTAAAGCCCAAAGAATTCAATAGCAATCCAGCAGATCCTTTATAGGCGGCACACTGGGTTGACGAAATGGAAAGAAACTTTATGATGATGACACTAAATGAAGAAGAAAAAGTGTTATGTGCCACCTTTTTACTGAAAGGAGATGCACACCATTGGTGGAGGTCTACCAGGACGTATTTACTTACAAAGCACTCCCAACTGACTTGGGATATTTATAAAGAGACATTCTCTGAAAAGTACTTTCCGAGAAGTTTTAGATATTCTATGGAAAGAGAGTTCCTGAGTTTATATCAGGGGCAGATGACCGTGGACGCATATCAACAGCATTATGAAGAGCTGTTCTTCTTTGCACCCACTAGTATGCAAGAAGAAAACACAAAGACCCAAAGGTTCATCATGGGATTTAGGGGAAGCATCCGCGAGCACGTTCTGGGACATGAAAAGAAAATTTATAATGAAGCGGAACAAATTGCTCGAGTTATAGAATCGAGCCAAAAGGAGAGTTATTTCATGCAAAACAGAGGTATCAAAAGGCCAGCAGGAAATTCTTATAATGGAGGGAATAACAAGACATTCAAACCCTTTCGTGCTCAAGGCTTTACCGCTGCAACCAAGACTACTCCCGTAGCTCAACAGCAACAGAAGCCAATTACTGAAGGGATAAAATGTTTTAACTGCAACCAAGTGGGACATATAGCAAGGGAATGTCCTAAGCCCAAGAAGCAGCTACATCAAGGACGAGTTTATGCGGTTACGTCCGAGGATGCTGCCGCATCACTTGATGTGGTCACAGGTATGATGTACATTTTTAGTTAGTTGTATTACATTGTATGAGCATGTAGACTAAACCAAGACAAATCACAGGTATCGTACCGTTTAATGGCATTCCCGCCAGAGTACTCTTTGATTCAGGTGTTACTCATTCCTTTATATCTGTGACGTTTGGAAAGAAGTTAAATTTACCCCTTAAATCCTTAGTCTACAAACTACTTTACGACCACCTATGGGATTAAAAGTGGAGTTAGAAAAAGGTTATGGACCATGTCCAGTTCTTATTGGTGAAAAGACCTTGGATGCGACCTTGATCCAACTTGAGATGGCAGACTTTGACGTCATCTTGGGAATGGACTGGTTAGTTCGGTATTCTGCAAACTTATTGTGTGCCGAAAAGAAGCTGACATTTAAAGATAAGGAAGGAGTAGAGTTCAATTTTACGGGAACCAAACTTCCCCATAAACGAAAGCTCATACTCTCGGCGCTAAAGGCTATGAAGTGCCTTGAGAAAGGAGCAGTCGGATATTTAGTATCTATGGTTGACCTTACCAAAGAAGCACCACGAATGGAAGATATTGATGTCATGCGTGACTTCCCAGACGTATTTCCTGAAGAATTACCAGGATTACCACCCGACCGAGCCACGGAGTGTGTTATAGATCTTATACCTAGAGCTGCACCAGTATCGAAAGCACCTTATCGAATGGCTCCCACCGAACTGAAGGAATTAAAAGTACAACTACAAGAACTACTGGACAAGGGTTATTCGTCCTAGTATATCACCATGGGGAGCACCAGTATTATTCTTGAAAAAGAAGGACGGTAGCGTTCGCTTGTGTATAGACTACTGATAACTGAATAAACTGACAATCAAGAATCGATATCCATTGCCTTGGATCGATGACCTGTTCGATCAGTTGCAGGGTGTCAAAGTGTTCTCAAAGATTGATCTTCGGTCAGGCTACCATTAGTTGAAGATTAAGGATGGTGATATCCCCAAGATAGCGTTCAGGACCAGATATGGAAATTATGAATTTTTGGTCATGTCTTTTGGATTGACAAACGCACCAGCAACCTTTATGGAAGTTATGAACCGGGTTTTCCATGACATGTTGGATATGTCGGTTATTGTATTCATTGATGATATATTAGTCTACTCCAAGGACGAGGAAACGCATGTTAAGAATCTAAACGCCGCTCTGCAGCGACTACGGAAGGAAAAGCTCTACGCCAAATTTACAAAGTGTGAGTTTTGGCTAAAGGAAGTCGCATTTCTAGGACATATAGTATCCATTGAAGGAATTAAAGTGGATCCCAGCAAGATCGAGGCTAGTGTAAAGTGGAAAGCACCGAAGAGCGTTGCAGAAATTAGAAGTTTCTTGGGTCTAGCTGGGTATTATCGATGATTTGTAGATGACTATTCCCGAATTGCCGTACCTCTTACCAGTTTGACTAAGAAGGGCGAGAAGTATGTTTGGCCGGATAAATGCGAGAAGAGTTTCCAGACCTTGAAGGCTAGATTGATATCAGCTCCAATCTTGACCATCCCGATTCCAAGACAACCATTTATCTTGTATACCTATGCGTCAAGACTGGGATTAGGATGTGTACTTATGCAAGGAGAATAAGTAATTGCTTATGCCTCAAGGCAACTGAAGACACATGAGAAGAACTATCATACACATGATTTGGAACTAGTGGCAGTAGTATATGCTGTCAAAATATGGAGACATTATCTATACGGGGAGAAGTTTCAGATTAAATTAGACCATAAAAGTATTACTTATCTATTTAATCAGAAGGAGCTGAATATGAGACAAAGAAGATGGCTGGAACTATTGAAAGACTATGATTGTGATATCCAGTATCATCCGGGGAAAGATAATGTTGTAGCCGATGCGTTGAGTAGAAAGGCAATGATAAAATCTCAGGGAGAGGTTAGCACAATTGCCGCAATGTGTACTACCAGAAAGTTATTCAAGCACGGTAATGAGCAGTTTGTGATAGATGCACCAGATGGAGCAGCCAACCAAGGGTTTATTCATCAGTTTTCAAATATGTTCGCCGCATTGAAGATTATACCGGATATAGTCGATGAAGTGAAGACAGCTATCAAATCAGACCCTTACCTAAGAACGGTACAAGAGGACATCGAAAAAGGTAGAACAAACCCTGAGTTCACCGTGGACGAAGAAAAGGTACTGAAGTACAAAGGAAGAATATGTGTACCCGAAACAGAAAGCTTGGACATTAGACACCGATTGATGAAAGAAGCCCATACCACCATTTATTCGATACATCCTAGAAGTACAAAAATGTATCATGATCAAAAGAAATTATATTGGTGGAGAGGAATGAAAGCCGATATAGCTAAGTTCGTGTCTCAATGCCTAAATTGTCAGAAAGTAAAGGCTAAACGACAAAGACCAGTAGGACTGTTACAGCCGTTACCGGAACCAGCATGGAAATGGGACTGCATCACTATGGACTTCGTCACAGGATTTCCACTGACTCTTTGAGTAGTTGACGCAGTTTGGGTGATTGTAGACCGCCTGACTAAAACAACTCGCTTTATACCGATACGACCCCAGTAAACAATTGAGAGGTTAGCTAAGCTATATGTTGATAACATTGTGCGATTACACGGTGTACCTGAAAGCATTGTGTCCGATAGAGATCCACGATTTACTGCAAAGTTTTGGGAAGGATTGCAAAAGGCTATGGGTACAACTTTGAAGTTTAGTACCGCATTCCATCCGTAGACAGACGGACAGTCAGAGCGTATAATTCAGATTCTAGAAGATATGCTTCGAGTATGTGTGATTGATTTTAAAGGATCATGGGATGAAAAGTTACCATTGATTGAGTTGGCTTATAACAATAGCTATCAGGCTACTATACAGATGTCACCCTATGAAGCACTGTATGGCCGAAAGTGTCGAACTCCTTTGTTTTGGAATGAAGTTGGGGAACGTATTATTGTTGGACCGGAATTCGTTGAAGAGACTTGTCGAGTGGTCGACATTATCAAGGAAAGAGTGAGAACAGCTCAGAATCGTCAGAAGCAATATGTAGACACCCAACGTCGAGACCTTGAATTCATCATGGGTGATAAAGTATTCTTAAAAGTATCGCCTATGCGAGGATTGAAACGGTTCGGATAGAAAGGGAAACTAAGTCCAAGATATGTCGGGCCATATGAGATTCTAGCTACGTGTGGGAAAGTGGCATACCAGTTAGCACTACCACCATCTATGTCAAGTGTGCATGTCGTATTTCATATTTCCTTATTGAAGAAGTATGTCAAGGATCCAACGCACGTTCTGACAGTAGATTTACCTGATTTGACTGATGATTTGACATTTAAGGTAACACCAACTGAAATCACCAGCCGAAAGGTTCAACGACTACGCAACCGTGATTTTTATTATGTTAAGGTCATCTGGAGAAGTAGAGATGTAAGAACCGTATTCTAAAACCGGGTCTAAACCATGGTTTTTTTAGGATGACAGGTGTCCCAATTATAACCGGACCGGAGGGCGAAGCCGAGTGATGGGCCACTCAAATTTTAGGTAAGAAAAAGAATAAAAAAATGCCTAAACTCCATACCGGTCAGGTCTCACTATACCGGTTGCAGTATAGTGCAACCGGTATGTGCAACCGGTATGTATACCGGCTACACTATACCGGTTGCAGGGTCTCCAACCGGTATGTGCGACCGGTATGCCTGACTCCGGCTGTAGATAGACTCCAGTGAGCCTTTTTCTCCTAATGGAAACTTAGAAAGTTTCCATTCTAAGGGAAAACCTTCCATGGATGGTCTCCCTCTATTAATAGAGAAGGAGGCACTCCATTGCTCCTTCTCAAACACCTTAGCCGTCTGGAGAAGAACTGAGAGGGAGCAAGGAGGAGGTAGCCGCCCAGGAAGGAGAGAACGCCGCCATCCGACAACCGCCGGTAAGTGCTCTATACTGTTAGTAATGTTAGGATGTCGGATCAGAGCCACGAAGCGGCGCAATGTTCCAAAAAGATTATAGTATCCATTGTTCTTCCTCATTCGAATCTAACCTAGGTTTGATACGGCATTATAGCCGAGATCCGAAGGCCACTAGAGGGTTTGGACCTTAGTAAAGGGTAGGGGAAACCCTAGAGACCTAAATGTTAGCCGACAAGGAGGGGATATCCGAGATCTTGCTCTCAGATCCAAACCGTGGGGTATACCGGATGGACTATAGGTCCAGTGGTATGGCCTGGAGGTATATACCGTAGGCACATACAGGTCTCACTCAGTGAGATCTGAGTGAGACCGGTAAGTGCCACCGGTATATACCGGTCACACATACCGGTTGCAGTATGTGCAACCGGTATACTGCCACCGGTATGGGTTTCCGAGCCTGGTTTGTTTAGCCAAACCTGGTTCTGACCCCTGAAACTTTAATAAATGAATTCTAACATAAATATGTGATTATGTAGGACCTGTAGACACTGTGAGTAAGCTCTCTGACGCAGAACGAGATCATTATCACGCGTCAGGTAAGGGACAAGACCCCAAACTTAAATTAAATAAAGAACAGTAAGCCTTTGTGAATAAGTTATGAATTTATATGTTTGCTTGATGTCTGTGCATCTCACATGCCATGTAGTGAATGCTTTTGTTAATATTACCTGTTCATGCATTTCATATGCTAGGATTGTTGGATGTTAGGCATGTGTATGTTTTAGTTAGTATGTGGAATGTGAAGGGGATGTGCCCTGGATATATCCACAGCTAACACTTTTCTCGTATCGCCTTTTACCTTAGCAAACTCAGTGCGAATAGGGTATCAGGGGGAGGACGTGGGATTGTGGTTCTTCCTGCCCACCTGACTCGAGCCCTATCTCTATGTCGTAGGGGGGTTGTGCTGGGGTAGGGTTATATAGTCTTTACCTTAGCAGACTTGGTGCGAATAGGGTATCAGGGGAGGACGTGGGATTGTGGTTCTTCCTGCCCGCCAGACTCGAGCCCTATCTCTATGTCGCAGGGAGCCGTGCTGGGGTAAGGATAATGATATTGTATTGACATCTAGGACTGGTTAGAAACGGAACCCACTTGCAAGCCCTTGCCAATAGGGGTTTAGGTATTGGTACGGTATGGGGTATCAGGGGGAGGACGTGGGATTGTGGTTCTTTCTGTCCGCCAGACTCGAGTCCTATCTCTATACCGGAGTGAGTGATGTGGGGCAATAGCAGTAGTGTGGTAGGTGCCTGACTGTTGGGTGTGCTCACACTCTTGTGCATGGAGGTGCGGTGGCCGCCATACTTTACCATAGCATATTTGCAAGTTATACCTGACCCAAAATGTAATGTTATCTCATGCATATTGTACTGTTGCATTGGTTTTGTACTTACTGAGCTAAGTTGTGAGCTCACCCAAAATATATATATTTCTTTTCAGATTTGGATGCAGGGTACACCATTGATGACTTCGTGGCTGCTCCAGCATATGGCACTGTAGCTGCCATTGATACCCAAACCGTGGAGGACGAGCATGATGCATCATGCGAGTGCTCATTTTGTGTTTACTCCCAGTGACTTGGTTATTTTTTGTTTAAGCATTGTAATAATTATATATAAATTTGATGGATAATGGAATAAGTTGGATATTTATTTTAAGTTACAATTAGATCTTGGCTCATTCATTTATTTTCGCTGCTATGTATTATTCTCTGATTTTGTTAGATTGCTTGGGAATGATTGGTTGACACGGTCTATTGAGATCCTGGTGTGAACCGTAGCTTAGAGCCGGTTCACTCACACTTCTGGTTCAGTCAGAATTGGGGTGTGACAACTTGGTATCAGAGCCCTAGGCTTTGTCCAGCTAATCATTCTGCATCTAACTGTGTCCAATGAGCTGAGTTAGGAAAATTAAAAACTTTAATAGGAACACACCATAAGCTTGTTTGATGTCTGAGACTTAAGAAAGATGCATAATGTATTATTAATGAAAGAAAAATTATAAGCACTGATGACTAGGGAGAAAAACCAAATAAACATGTAATAACCTGAACAAAAAAAAAAAAAAAACCTAAAGTGTGCGACAGGGTACAGTCCACAAGTCGGACAGTTACCTTGTTATCAAAATAAACTGTATATAAGAGAAGGAGTTGATGTTTGGACCTGCACCCATAAATGTATTACCAAAATTCACAGGAAATGTGAATACCGTATCGATGGATGGTAATACAACTGTCAAGGGACAGCCACATCAAGCAACGCAACATACAACTTTCCCTTATAGTTTCACGGTCTATGGTGGGTTCGGAGGAAATCCGGGAGGCTACCCATATCAGCCACAATGGAATGGACAGGCACCATATGGGCAGGTCCCTTATGCTCAGAGTAGCCTATCCAGGGCTGTGGATGGATTCTTGAAGCTCAAACCACCTACCTTTACAGGAAAGTCAGGGAAAACACTGTGGCCAGCACAGTGGATAGCTGAAATGGAGAAAAAATTTCAGCTACTGGATTGTCAGGATGGGGACAAAGTGTTATATGCCACCCATATGCTTAAAGAAGAGGCCAATGGGTGGTGGAGCTCTACCAAGTCGTACCTGGAAACCAAGCATCAAATTATCACTTGGCCCATATTCAAGGAAGCATTCTTTGACAAGTACTTCCCCAGGAGTTTTCGTGATCAGATGGAAAGAGAATACCTTAACCTGCAATAGTAACAGATGACAGTGGAAGCCTATCAGCAGAGGAATGAGGAGTTATTCTTCTTTGCCCCAACCAGTATGCAAGAGGAAGCAACAAAGACTCATCGTTTTACCAGGGGTCTTCGGGGTGCTATCCGAGAACATGTATTGGGCCGGGGAATGAACATTTATAATGAAGCGGTACAGGTGGCTCGGGTCATTGAGTCAAGTCAGAGAGAAAGTTTCATTGCACAAAGTAGGGGTCTGAAGAGACCTAATCTGGAGATCCAAGGTGGAAGAAATAATAGGCCATACCGTCCATTCAGGCCACCAACTAGCACCGTACCTCCCAGACCGGCTCTCGCAATGCAACTACAGGTAATAGGGCCTAACCCTAATGTAAAATGCTTCAATTGCCAACAGGTGGGGCATTATGCCAGAACATGCCCACAACCAAAGAGAGAGCAACAACAAGGCAAGGTGTTTGCTGTTACCACAGAAGAGGCAGCCGCATCACCAGATGTGGTTACAGGTATGATTTTGTACTTGTTCCTTAATTGTTGCATTAAATTGTTTATGCATTTGAAACTAAGGGAGAATTTGAACTAAAACCTCAGGTACAATAATTATAGCAGGGGTACCCGCAAGAGTCCTGTTTGACTCCGGGGCAACCCATTCTTTTGTATCCATGTCATTCGGAAAAGGACTAGGTCAACCCATCAAGACTCTACAACCAAGTTTGTTAGTTTGGTCTCCCATGGGAATGGAGGTGGTATTAGCAGAATATTATGGTCCTTGTCCAGTGCATATTGAAGGACGAGAATTGGAAGCCAATCTAGTCCAGCTGGAGATGTCAGATTTTGATGTGATTCTGGGAATGGACTGGTTATCTAAACACTCGGTGAACCTGCTATGTGCCGAAAAGAAGTTGATATTCAAAGACAATGAAGGGATTGAGTTTAACTTTAAAGGGGCTAAGTTTCCCAGGAAGAGAAAGCTCATACTCTCAGCCTTAAAAGCAAAGAAGTGCCTAGAGAAAGGGGGAGTAGGATACCTTGTGTCAGTGGTGGATGTAACCGCTGACCTGCCAAAAATGGACGACATCGATGTAGTACGAAAATTTCCTGATGTATTTCCCGAAGACCTACCCGGGTTGCCACCAGACAGGGCTACTGAGTTTGTGATAGACCTACTACCAGGGGTGGAACCTGTGTCTAAAGCACCATACAGGATGGCTCCTACTGAGTTGAAAGAATTAAAAACTCAGCTGCAAGAACTGCTAGACAAGGGATTTATAAGGCCTAGTATCTCACCTTGGGGAGCACCTGTGCTCTTTGTCAAGAAAAAAGATGGTAGCGTACGTCTCTGTATGGACTATCGTGAATTGAACAAGCTCACTATCAAGAATAGGTACCCACTACCAAGGATAGATGATTTGTTCGATCAATTACAAGGTTCAAGTGTATTCTCGAAGATTGATCTGAGATCAGGGTACCATCAGCTCAAGATTAAGGAAACAGACATCCCCAAAACAACTTTCAGGACGCGTTATGGACACTATGAGTTCCTAGTAATGTCCTTTGGGTTGACTAATGCACCTGCATCCTTTATGGAGTTAATGAACCGGGTATTCCATGACATGCTTGATACGTCGGTTATCGTATTCATCGATGATATCTTAGTATACTCTAAGGACCAGGAGATGCATGTAGTGCATCTAAGAGCAGCATTACAAAGACTGAGAAGAGAAAAACTATATGCAAAATTCAAGAAGTGTGAATTTTGGTTAAAGGAAGTGGCCTTCCTTGGTTACGTGGTTTTTGCTGAAGGAATCAAGGTAGACCCCAGTAAAATTTCAGCCATTGTAGGATGGGAGGCGCCGAAGACAGTTGCTGAAATTCGTAGTTTCCTGGCCTTAGCTGGATACTACAGAAGGTTTGTGAAAAATTATTTCAAGATTGCTGTTCCACTCACCAGATTGACCAAAAAGGGGGAGAAGTTCATATGGACCGATGAATGTGAGAAATGCTTCCAGACGTTGAAGTCAAGACTGGTATCAACACCTATATTGACTATTCCAGCCCCAGACCATCCATTTACATTATATACAGATGCTTCAGGTCTAGGACTGGGTTGTATGCTGATGCAAGGAGAGCAGGTGATAGCCTATGCCTCAAGACAGCTGAAAGAGCATGAAAAGAACTACCCTACACATGACCTAGAATTGGCAGCGGTCATTCATGCTATCAAGACTTGGAGGCACTACCTATATGGTGAGAAATTCCAGATTAAGTCTGACCACAAAAGCCTGACATATCTGTTCACTCAGAAAAACTTGAACATGAGACAGAGGAGGTGGCTTGAATTACTCAAGGACTACGACTGTGATATTCATTATCACCCTGGTAAAGCTAACATTGTAGCGGATGCACTGAGCAGGAAATGGGCATCGAACCCTGAAACAGGACCAAGTACAAATGCAGCATTGTGCGCTGCTGTTTCTGGATAGTCAAAGGATGAAGAACAACTATTAATAAAGTCAGTAGATGATCCTATTGAGCAAGGGTTGATACATCAATTTACTCTAATGTTTGCAGCATTGAAGATTTTGCCCGACCTGAAGGAAGAAATAAAGGCAGCAGTCCTATAGGACCCATACTTCAGGACAGTTCAAGAGGATTTGGAAAAAGGTCGAGCCAATCCTGATTTTGCTTTAGATGCAGACAAGGTACTCAGATATCATGGGCGTTTGTGCATACCTGAGGATGAAGATCTGGAAATCCAAAATCGGATTATGTTGGAAGCTCACTCCACCCCATATTCAGTACACCCTGGAAGCACGAAAATGTACCACGACTTGAAATGGTTGTACTGGTGGAGGGGTATGAAAGTTGATGTGGCCCAACATGTATTTCAATGTTTAAACTGTCAGCAGGTTAAAGCAGAAAGACAGAGGCCTGCAGGATTACTACAACCATTACCCGAGCCAGCATGGAAATGGGATTGTATAACCATGGATTTCGTCACTGGATTACCTATGACTCCGAGGTCGGTAAATACAGTATGGGTAATTGTAGATCGCCTCACCAAAATAGCCAGATTTATCCCTGTCAGACCACATTATACTATGGACAGGTTGACAAGGTTGTACGTGGAAAATATAGTAAGGCTCTACGGGGTTCCAGAGAGTATTGTGTCTGATCAAGATCTACGCTTCACATCTAAGTTCTGGGAAGGACTTCAGAAGGCAATGGGGACGAAACTAAAGTTTAGCACAGCTTTCCACCCTCAAACTGATGGTCAGTCGGAGAGGACCATTCAGATTCTAGAAGACATGCTTCGGGCATGTGCTATCGACTTCAAGGGGGCTTGGGATGAGAAGCTTTCACTCATTGAGTTTGCCTATAACAACAGCTACCAGTCTACGATCCAGATGGCCCCATACGAGGCCTTATATGGCAAGAAATGTTGGACACCTTTATTATGGGACGAAGTTGGAGAAAGACGGATCGTAGGACCATAATTTGTGGAAGAAACCTGCAAGGCAGTAGATCTAATCAAGAATCGAGTAAAGACAGCTCAGGTGCGTCAGAAACACTATGCTGATAACAGATGACGGGATCTTGAATTCATGGTTGGGGACAAGGTGTTCTTGAAGGTGTCACTAGTAAGAGGCTTGAAGCGGTTCGACAGAAAAGGAAAATTGTGTCCTAGATATGTGGGACCATATGAAATTCTGTCCCGATGAGGCAAAGTAGCCTATCAACTTGCATTGCCACCAGCGATGTCTAGTGTCCACGATGTCTTCCACGTGTCCTTACTGAAGAAGTACGTGAGAGACCCCTCACACATTCTTGTTGCAGACCCCCCAGATTTGACAGAAGACTTAACCTTCGACGTGGTGCCAATCCAGCTCATTAGTAAAAAGGTACAAGAACTTCAAAGGTGAGCTATCCATTATGTCAACGTAGTTTGGAAAAGTCAGGATGTAGAAGAAATTACTTGGGAAGAGGAGGATGCCATAAGACAAGAGTATTCCCATCTTTTTGACTCTGAAGGTACGTGCAATTTCAGGGATGAAATTTCTATTAAGGGTGGGGGAATTGTGAGACCTACATGCAAATTTTGGGGACGGAATTTTTTTTAGGTTGGTAGAGTTGTAAGAACCGTATTCTAAAACCGGGTCTAAACCATGGTTTTTTTATGATGACAGGTGTCCCAATTGTAACCGGACCGGAGGGCGTAGCCGAGTGATGAGCCACTCAAATTTCAGGTAAGAAAAAGAATAAAAAAATGCCTAAACTCCATACCGGTCTCACTATACCGGTTGCAGTATAGTGCAACCGGTATGTGCAACTGGTATGTATACCGGCTGCACTATACCGGTTGCGGGGTTTCCAATCGGTATGTGCGACCGATATGCCTGACTCCGGCTGTAGATAGACTCCAGTGAGCCTTTTTCTCAGAAAGAAAACTTAGAAAGTTTCCATTCTGAGGGAAAACCTTCCATGGATGGTCTCCCTCTATTAATAGAGAAGGAGACACTCCATTGCTCCTTCTCAAACACCTTAGCCGTCTGGAGAAGAACTGAGAGGGAGCAAGGAGGAGGTAGTAATGTTAGGATGTCGGATCGGAGCCGCGAAGCGGCGCAATGATCCAAAAATATTATAGTTTCCATTGTTCTTCCTCATTCGAATCTAACCTAGGTTTGATACGGCATTATAGCCGAGATTCGAAGGCCACTAGAGGGTTTAGACCTTAGTAAAGGGTAGGGGAAAACCTAGAGACCTAAATGTTAGCCGACAAGGAGGGGAGATCCGAGATCTCGCTCTTGGATCCAAACCGCGGGGTATACCGGATGGACTATAGGTCCAGCAATATGGCCTTGCGGTATATACCGCAGGCACATACAGGTCTCACTTAGTGAGATCTGAGTGAGACCGGTAAGTGCAACCGGTATATACCGGTCGCACATACCGGTTGCAGTATGTGCAACTGGAATAGTGCCACTGGTATACATACCGGTTGCACATACCGGTCTCACTATGCTGAGACCGGTACCTGCAACCGGTATGGGTTTCCGAGCCTGGTTTATTTGGCCAAACCTAGTTCCAACCCCTGAAACTTTAATAAATGAATTCTAACATAAATATGTGATTATGTAGGACTTGTAGACACTGTCAGTAAGCTCTCTGACACAGAACGAGATCATTATCACGCGTCAGGTAAGGGACAAGACCCCAAACTTAAATTAAATAAAGAACAGTAAGCCTTTGTGAATAAGTTATGAATTTAAATGTTTGCTTGATGTCTGTGCATCTCACATGCCATGTAGTTAATGCTTTTGTTAATATTACCTGTTCATGCATTTCATATGCTAGGATTGTTAGATGTTAGGCATGTGTATGTTTTAGTTAGTGTGTGGAATGTGAAGGGGATGTGCCCTGGATATATCCACAGCTAACACTTTTCTCGTATCGCCTTTTACCTTAGCAAACTCAGTGCGAATAGGGTATCAGGGGGAGGACGTGGGATTGTGGTTCTTCCTGCCCGCCAGACTCGAGCCCTATCTCTATGTCGCAGGGAGCCGTGCTGGGGTAAGGCTAATGATATTGTATTGAAATCTAGGACTGGTTAGAAACGGAACCCACTTGCAAGCCCTTGCCAATAGGGGTTTAGGTATTGGTACGATATGGGGTATCGGGGAGAGGACGTGGGATTGTGGTTCTTCCTGCCCGCCAGACTCGAGTCCTATCTCCATACCGGAGTGAGTGATGTGGGGCAACAGCAGTAGTGTGGTAGGTGCCTGACTGTTGGGTGTGCTCACACTCTCGTGCATGGAGGTGCGGTGGCCGCCAAACCTTACCATAGCATATTTGCAAGTTATACCTGGCCCAAAATGTAATGTTATCTCATGCATATTGTACTGTTGCATTGGTCTTGTACTTACTGAGCTAAGTTGTGAGCTCACCCAAAATATATATATTTCTTTTCAGATTTGGATGCGGGGTACACCATTGATGACTTCGTGGATGCTCCAGCATATGGCACTGTAGCTGCCACTGATACCCAGACCGTGGAGGACGAGCATGATGCGTCATGCGAGTGCTCGTTTTGTGTTTACTCCCAGTGACTTGGTTATTTTCTGTTTAAGCATTGTAATAATTATATATAATTTTGATGGATGATGGAATAAGTTGGATATTTATTTTAAGTTACAATTAGATCTCGGCTCATTTATTTATTCCGCTGCTATGTATTATTCTCTGATTTTGTTAGATTGCTTGGGAATGATTGGTTGACACGGTCTATTGAGATCCTGGTGTGAACCGTAGCTTAGAGCCGGTTCACTCATACTTCTGGTTCAGTCGGAATTGGGGTGTGACAAGAGATATGGAAGAAAATACATGGGAAGAAGAGAATGCTATGCGAAAGCAATACCCTCATTTATTTGACTCGGAACGTATGTACAATTTAGATGATGAAATTTTTATAAGTAGGGGGGAGTTAGAAGACCCGTATCAAAGTAACCCGGTCTTACCACCTTGAACCAGGTTTACCCATCATGGCCGAGCCAAATGGATCAAGTACGTGAGGGAGATCGCGATCCCAGGTATTAAACTGACCCAAAATGTAAGACCCGTGTCAATCTAACCCGGTCTTACCACCTTGAACCAGGTTTACCCATTATGGTCGAGTCAAATGGACCAAGGGCATGAAGGAGATCGAGATCCCAGGTATCAAATCGACCCAAAAACACTAATTTTGAGGGGAGGGTCGCATACCCAGCTAAGCAGGGTCGGACCTCCCAAAGCAGAAAGTCAGACCCTCAATTTTGAAGGGAGGGTCGGACAGCTTAAGACCCTAGGGTCGACGGGATCATCGACCCTCCCATCGACCCTCGGTTAACGCAGAAAATAGAAATTAGGAAATTTCCATATTTTCGAATGGGATTATTTCCAAATCTCAGAGGGACTTATTTAGGATATTCCTAGTTTATTTAAAGGATGTCCCTAAGCCACTTTCACTCCTTTCACAACCCTAATTGAATTGAGAGAAAGAGAGGAGAAGGAAAAGAGGTAGAAGAGAGGCAAGCAAGAGAACTTAGCAAAAAGGAGAAGAATTTCAGAGAAGGAGTAATCTTCTCAGGTATAGATACTAATTCCATGAATTTCTATAGACCTTAGGTTAGAAATTGTTGAGAGGGTGATCTCGAAGAAACCCAAACCACCAATCTATGGTTAGGTTTCCATGGAAAACCATAAAAGAATGCATGAAAGCTATCTAGGTGGGTTATACATGGTTTCAGACCATGGAATGAATGTAGAATGGAATGTAGGAGCAAGCCATAGGATCCCAAACACGAAGAATGGATTAAAAGAGGGAATTAGACCAAAGTGCACCAAGGGTCGCACCCAGGGTCGATAGACCATCCGACCCTAGGTATTCCTGACCATCGACCCTCAGCATTCGAGAAGTTCAGAAAGAGGGAAGGGTCGATAAACCCATCGACCCTAGCATCGACCCTCCCTCCGACCATCAGTTAACAGCATGGTTTTTAATTCTGAATAAATTCTAATTAAATTCTATCGACTTTATTAGGTCTTCTAGCAATATAATAACACTGTAAAGGTGATTCTAAAGCTTGGAAAAGTATCTATTAGCAAGCTAAGGTGAGGAACCTTAACTCCAAACTAAATTGGTTAATAATAAACTGTTTTCTATTTTCTTGAGTCCTATGCTATGCTTGATTCTATGCGAATATGTTTGTAATGTGCATACAACATGCCATGCAATATTTCTATTACTTGTTCATGCATATTTACTTTATTGTTTATAACATGATGATGATGATGATAGGAATAGGCATGTGCTTGTATGTGTGTGGTTGATGTGCTTGATGCAAGCGAGTATCAGGGGAGGTGTGATGAGAACGTCAATAAACGTTAACCTTTGGCGGGTCTCAGCACTTTAGCTCTATCTCTAACTCAAGTTTTGTGCATTAGCATCGTCGTATCACCATTACTTTAGCAGAACAATTATGTCGTAGGGTATCAGGGGAGGTGGTCTCGGTCCTTGTAGTCTCTGACTCTACCGGGGGGCCTTAGCTCTATCTCTATGGGCATTCTGAGGGATGCTGGGGTGAGGCCTTGGATACACTTTTGGCATTAGGATTGGTTAGTTGCGAGCCCAGTTTGCAGCCCTCGCCAATAGGGGCTTACGTGTTGGTATGACAATATATAACAATAACCGTTAATCTTTGTAATATATTGTTCATGATTGGGTGCATGTGAGTTGACGATAAACGTGATCTTCGGGTAACGTCACACACTCGTATATAGAGGCGGAGTCAATAAACGCGACCTTTGGCTACCTAAACCTTTCTATTGCATACTGTAAACTTTAAAACCGGATCAATGATATAAATTGACTTTTTGCATGCATATGTACTGTTGCATTGTTTTGGCTACTCACTGAGCCGTGTTGTGTGCTCACCCCTCGACGTCGAATATTTTTAGTTGATGATGCAGGTTATACGGTTGGAGATTTTGTAAATGCTTCTGCGTACGGGACGGTAGTGGCGTGGAAGCTGAAGCTGAAGTGGATACACACGACTCCTCTTGCGAGTGCAACTCGTGTGTATTTGATTAGACATTTTATAGGTTTCTTTATTGGATTTATTCAGACATGTATTTGATATTTAATATTTATGTCTCAGTTGAATACAGAATAATTTGCTATTAAATTATTAATATCATTTAGTTTCTCAGTTCATCTTATTATAAGATTTCTGCTATTGTGTATTACTCTGATTATGATTACGGATGTGTGCAAGTTGGATAACGCGGGGATAGCCTATTTGAGATCCTGATTGAACCGTTGATTATTTAGCGGTTCATCACACCATTCTGGTTAGACCAAAATTGGGGTGTGACAACTTGGTATCAAGCATCTCAGGCCTTGCCCGCCGACTAACATACATTCGAGACAATTGTGAACTGAGATAGGATAAACTAAAAGCTTTAATACAAACACATTGTAAGCCCAAGTGATGATTGAGACCAAATTTAAAAAGAGAATAATGCATCTATAATAGGGAAACAAGTTAGATACAATGAGTGAGAGAAATAAAACGTAAATACATAACTAAAGCAGAGTACAGTCCACAACCCGGACAGTTACTCTGTAGTACAAGGAAAAATAAAGTACAATCAAGAAGCTGGAGGCGAAGGAGGAGGCGGGGCCTCACGATCTCTGTCATAGTCCTCAGCATAGACCCTAGTCAACCAGGCCACCTGGGTCTGGGTCGTCTGGAGACTAGCTGTGAGACCGGCTATCCTCTGATCAGTCGCACGCTGCACCTTTAGGAGCTCTCCCATCCGCGCGTCTGATGAGTGTTGAGCAGCCAACAACTCATCCATCCTTAGATCAGATCTGCACTGAGCATCCCTGATCTCCTGCAGCATCTCCAACATGGCTGAAGGTGGAAGTGAAGGATCAGCCGAATGGGAAGAACCAGCCTCAGGAGCAGGAGCTGCCGCATAAAAAGTACCAACTCCAGCCGCATGTGTAGGTGAAGGTGGTGGTATCGAGTCGACGTCCATATACATATGATCGTCATCGTCGACCGGATCCACACAAGCTCTAGCAGCAGCAGCGGCAGCCTCAGCATCAGCCATCTCGACCCGAGTGTGAGGGCGCACCATCGCGTTCCTCTCCTCATCACTAACCTCAGCATCTCGCAGCCCCATCTTGCAGATAGCCTCCCAATCTAGAGGCGACGAGAAGGTCTTTTCCTGGATCTTCTCATCTACCAGATCCACCCCCAGACGGGTCAGAAGCACTGTAATCATGCGTCCATAGGGTAGATTACCCCTATGACGGACAATGTAGCACTAATCATCATCCGCATGATGATGTAAGGAAGGCAGACCAGCTTGCGAGTGCAGATGCTATAAATCAGAAACTATGTCAGCTGAGAGACCCTCTCATAGTGCCCACTCTGCGGGATCAGATTGTGCCGGATAATCTTACAGAAGACCTGTGGAGCTGGACGCAAGTAACAGGCTCTCATCTGCCAACGATCAGGACGGAGCAACTGGTTGTCGATCTCTGCCCTCATCTCCATCTCAACAAACTGTGGCTCTCCCGGTGCACAGTACACCATGGGGCCATCATAGGGAATGCCCAACAGATCGGCCAGCTACCGATAATCAAAGGAAATGTGCACCCCCTTGACGAAACTGGTGATGCGCAACTCCTGACCATGCTCAACGTCGTTGTAATTCCCCACCACCTGGAGATTACAATAGAACTGGCGCACCAAATCTGGACATGTGCACGCGTCGTATGTGATGACAGGGAGCCACCCTATATCACCAAAGGCTCCCTCTACATTGAATAAGGCTAGCTCAGCCAATTTTACCATGCGACCCCCTTCCACTTTCTTACGGGCATAGTCAGCATACTGTGCCTCGGCTTTATTCGAACGGAAGCGAAGTAGATCACGGCTACTCACTGAGCCTCGGCTACTCACTGAGCCGTGTTGTGTGCTCACCCTCGACGTCGAATATTTTTATTTGATGATGCAGGTTATACGGTTGAAGATTTTGTAAATGCTACTCCGTACGGGACGGTAGCGGCGATGGAAGCTGAGGCTGAAGTGGATACACACGATTCCTCTTGCGAGTGCAACTCGTGTGTATTTGATTAGACATTTTATAGGTTTCTTTATTGGATTTATTCAGACATGTATTTGATATTTAATATTTATGTCTCAGTTGAATACAGAATAATTTGCTATTAAATTATTAATATCATTTAGTTTCTCAGTTCATCTTATTATAAGATTTCCGCTATTGTGTATTACTCTGATTATGATTACGGATGTGTGCAAGTTGGATAACGCGGGGATAGCCTATTTGAGATCTTGGTTGAACCGTTGATTATTTAGCGGTTCATCACACCATTCTGGTTAGACCAAAATTGGGGTGTGACACAAAAACATTAAAAATAGGGGGAGGGTCGCACTCCCAGCTAGGCAGGGTCGGACCCCCCAAAATAAAAAGTCAGACCTTGAGTTTTTAACCGGGGGTCAGACATTTTACAACCAGGGGTCGACGGGATCTCCGACCCCCTCATTGACCTGCAGTCTGCCGACAGAAACCGTGATTTGGAAACTTTCCAAATTTCAATGGGATTCTTTCCAAATCTCAATGGGACTTATTTTTGAAGTTTCTACTCTATAAATAGGACGTCCCTAAGCCTCTTTCACTCCTTTTAGAACCCTAATTGGATTGAGAGAAAGAGAAGAGAAGGAGAAGAGAAAGAGAAGAGATGGAAAGTGGAGAAGAAGATCAATGAGAAGGCTTCAGAGAGACAAGCCTAATTCTCAGGTATGGGTACTATCTCCATGTAATCCTACAGACCTTAGAATAGATAGTGAAGCGAGAATGATCTAGGAGAAACCCAAATCATCCATCCATGGTTAGGTTTTCATGGAAAACCATGGGGGAAATCATAAAAACCATATAAGTAAATAAACTTTGGTTCTAAGCCATAGAACAAGTATGTAATGAGTTGTTGAAGCAAGCCATAGGACCCCAAACACGAAGGAATGGACTGAAGGATGAAAATTTGACGAAACCCATAGGGGGTCGTACGGGGGGTCGATGGCCAATCGACCCTACTAGATCCTAACAATCAACCCCCAGAGTTTGGGAAGTCCAGACTGTGGGTGGTCGCACCCAGGGTCGATGGAACATCCGACCCTAGCATCGACCCCCAGATAACAGCATGCTTTTTAATGTCTGAACTAATTCTAATTAAATTCTATCGACTTGATTAGGTCTTCTAGTGTTATAATATCGATATATAGTTGATTCTTAAAGCTTAAAAGAGGACCTACGATTAAGCAAAGGTGAGGGAACAAGACCTAAACTAATTGGTTAATAATAAACTATTTTACTCTTGAGTCCAATGCCGTGATTGACTTTATGCGTGTATGATTGTTATCTGCAATCAACATGTCATCCAATATTTCTATTATTACTGTTCATTCATATTTAATTATTGTTTATAACATGATGATGAGGATGATGATAGGAATAAGCATGTGGATGTATGTGTGTGGTTAATGTGCTTGATGCGAGCGATTATCAGGGAGAGGTGTCATAGGTAGGGCCTCAGCACTCTAGCTCTATCTCTAACTCAAGTCTTGTCCACTGAAATCATCGTATCGCCATTACCTTAGCAGAACTATTACGTCGTAGGGTATGAGGGGAAGTGGTCTCGGACCGTGTAGTCTTTGGCTCTGCCGGGGGGCTTTATCCCTATCTCTATGGACATATTGAGGGATGCTGGGGTGAGGCCTTGGTTACACTGATTGGCATTAGGATTGGTTAGTTGCGAGCCCAGTTTGCGAGCCCTCGCCAGCAGGGGCTTACGTGTTGGTATGGGCAACGGGTACAACAATAAACGTAAACTTTGTGTGTACATTGTCCATGGTAGGTGCATGTGGGTCGACAATAAATGTTACCTTTGGGCGGCTTCACACACTCGTGTGTAGAGGTGCGGCGTCAATAAACATGACCTTTGGCCACCTATCCTTTCTATAGCACATTGCAAACTTATTTACCAGACCAAAGATATGAATTGAATGCATGTGTTTATTGCATTGTTTTGTTTCCTCACTGAGCCATGATGTGTGCTCACCCTCTCGACGTCGAATATTTTTAGTTGATGATGCAGGTACTACAGTTGAAGATTATATGAATACTCCGGTGTATGCGTGTGTTGCTGCAATGGAAGCTGAAGACTTGGAGGATACGCATGACCCCTCATGGGAGTACAACTCATGCGTATTCTATTAGAATTTTATTTAAATTTATAAAAGGATGTAATTGATATTTTATTTATTTACATCTCAGTTGATACAACAATAACTTGATATTTTAATTATGATTATTACGTTTAAAGTTCTCAGTTCATTTACTATAAGACTTCCGCTATTATGTATTTATTCTGATTATGGTTGTGGATGTGCATGATTTTATTTTTAATGGATACCACCTACTAGAGATCCAGGTTGAACCGTTGGTTTATTAGCGATTCATCACACCATTCTGAATGGTGCATAATTGGGGTGTGAGAAAGGTTACCCATTTGTGGGTTTCAGACTATTGGATAGGACCATAATTTTGGCAATATCCTCACCATATTAGGACTCTTTATCCAACCCAAGATGGGGTTTGCAAAAAAAAATGATGAAAAAAAATAACGAAAGAAAAGAAACCTTACTAAGGAAAAGCAACCCAAGAAACCTTAATGGGCAACCCATAATACCTCGGTGGGGATAGGCGACCTGATGCAACCCTAAAGCATTGCCTCACTGGCCCTACATAGAAAAATCCAGTGGTTCATGTAGACAAGTGTCATACCCAGTCTACCCTCCATCAGGAAAAGAACCCCTCTTGCTCTCCAATGAATCATACTCGGAGGAGTTGAACAAACCATCATCTATTGGGCTCCATAGCATTGCATTTCAATAGAATTCTATCTTCAAATCCTTTTGTCATGGCCTGGTTATGGATCTAGCCAAATTCATCAAATCATCTGCTCCTTCATTTTTCAAGATTCAAGAAGGGTTTATCTATGAAGTCACTATCTACAATCAATCTGTCAATCTTCCCTTGACCTTGGAAGCATGGTCAAATTCTGGATGCAATCCAAATTCAACCTAGTTCAAACTTTGTTAGATTGCTCGTTTCCTTCTATAGTAGCGGTCTGTCACAACATGCAGACACAGGGGCATAGCTATACCCTATGTAGAGGAATTGAACTTGATCATGAGCATTACATCTAGGATTCATCGTCTAGTCTGAAGTCACTGACTTTCCTAGTCAATAGAAGTAGGTCCATCCAAATTGGTTTTTTTGCCAATATCTCAGTTCTCCCAATCATGTTGATGAAGAAAAGCTAATGTGGTCGCTCACCTATTAGGATCTGGTCACCAAATTCTCTGAAGGAACACTTCGAATCCTTTGTTCCTCGTGTCTACTTTGGGACCATGGTTCATTCATCTTTCAAAATTGGCACAACAATGTTGCAAAGCCCTGAGTTTTTCATGAGCCTAGATTAAGGGCCAAACCCATGTCACATTTCATCGCCGCTTTGGTGTTCTACCAATTTGGTCTACCATAGTGCACAGTCAACAAACTTAGTCGACCAGATGTCCCTCGACAGTTTAACACCATGGTCAATCAATAAAATCACTTTGGTTAGAGACTGTCAAGCTCCCCTCATTCTTGTCCAAAATCCTCACTAGAGTCTCTTTCAATCCTAAACCCAACAACACCAATGTTGGCTGAAGAAAATCATCACTTTTAAATTACATGGAACCTTTCCAAGGGAGAAACCAAGTCATCACTGTCGTGCTGAAATTGAGTCAAACTTGCAGTACCAGGTCATAAATGGAAAATTTCAAATCAAGGTATCATGCCAGCAAAGTCCATGACACCATTTCCATTGATACCATGTTTTATGCCTTCACCAAAAAAAATAGGGGGCAAAAACCTTGGAAAACTGCCAAGGAATTCATCATCATTTCAAACATGTCGAGCACTCTATAGGTTCAAAGCAAGAGACTTCCAAGATGGGTATGATTTCAACCCTAAAGGTTCAAAGTCAACAAACACTTTCTGTGTGGGTCACTTTCGAGCATCCTAATGGTTCATAGCAACAAAGCTACTTAAGAGGATATTCTAGTTTCCATTCCCGAAGGTTCATAGCCATAGAGCTTCCAAGAAAGATATTCTAATTTTTAATCCCAAAGGTCCAAAGCTGGTAGGAACTTCAAAGATGAGTCATTCAGTATCACCCTATAAGTGACCTTCTAAGTTCTTGCACATTTTAGAATCAATAGCAAATTCCTCACCTTAAAGGTGACCTTCTAAGTTCTTTCTCCTTTCAAAATCAAATGCAGAGCCCTAGCTCATCCAAAGTTTAAATCAATCTCATTTTATAAGATAATCAAATGTAGAGCCCTAGCTCATTCAAAGATCAAATCTTAGTCTATAAGTGAATCAAATGCAGAGCCCTAGCTCATCCAAAGTTCAAATCAATCTCAGTCTATTAGTGAATCAAATGTAAAGCCCTAGCTCATCCAAAGTTCAAATCAATCTCAGTCTATTAGTGAATCAAATGATGCGCCCTAGCTCATCCAAAGTTCAAATCAATCTCAGTCTATTAGTGAATCAAATGTAGAGCCCTAGCTCATTCAAAGACTAAGCCTATAAGTGAATCAAATGTAAAGCTCTAGCTTATTCAAAAAATCAATCTCAGAATCTCAATCAAAAGAGCCTCAGTTCACTCAAAGAAAAGACAGCAAGTCCTCCATCCAAACAAATCGAAGCCGAGTCCAAGCCTGTGCAATGAGCCTTGTATTCACAGCCTAGCTCCATACATGAAGAGGTTTATCAGCCTATAAATGGATCAAGCCGGGTTTAAGTCTGCGAGTGCCTTGCTTCATGAGTTCCACCTCAGCAAAAAGAGGTTCCTAGCCTACAAATGAGTCTTATATTCACAGCTAGCTTCGTACAAGAAGAGGTTTATCAGCCTACAAATGGATCAAGCTGGGTTCAAGCCCACGAGTACCTTGCATCATGAGTTCTACCTCAGCAAGAAGAGGTTCCCAGCCTACAAATGAGCCTTGTATTCACAGCATAGCTTCGTACAAGAAGAGGTTCATCAGCCTACAAATGGATAAAGCCGGGTTCATGCCCACGAGTACCTTGCATCATGAGTTCCACCTCAGCAAGAAGAGGTTCATAGCCTACAAATGAGCCTTGTATTCACAGCCTAGCTTCATACAAGAAGAACAGTCATAAATTTTCCAAGAAGGGCAAACCTTCTTGCCAGTCGAACTATGTTCTGGCTTGATTTCTGGGACACCCTTAGAATACGTAGGCAGTTTAGGACGAATTACCCAAAGTGCAGCCCAATAAGCAATCTCACTCATATCCCAAAAATGTGGTTCTTTTTTTATCTTTAGCCTTCAATTGGAAACAACCTCGGCTAAAGAGGGGCATCTGTAAGCACCCCATTTTTGCCACTCTCTGCATAAGTGAACCAATATGGTAGATTTTCGACCTTTAACCCAAAGATTTGTGATTCTCTATTGAACCCCACAGCAAGGTCATGGGCTATTATCTACTTAGATGAATAGGTTGTGAAATTATCTTCGAAATGAGACCGGAATCATCAAATTCTGACTTCAAACAAGGAAGATATCGCAGTTTGAAAGTACAAGGGCATTTACGTAATTATCATATGATGCATGCATTATCATTCAAACTTCAAGACATCATATCTTGGTCATTTGATATCAGAATCAGATGATTCAAATGCCAATATTCCTTATTTTTAGTCCTCTTCAAAGTGGACGTGAAAAATCCTGGACAAAGGTTACCAGTAGGCCCCATGCAAGCTTTTATGCAAAATTATCGTTAGAACTTCAAAACTTCATATCTTTTTCGTTCTACATCGGATTCAGATGATTCCAAGGCCATTATTCTTCATTTGTGATGTTCTACAAAGTGGATGTAAAAAAATTTCAGGTAGAAGTCTCCGAAGGTCCCATGCAAAATTACACATGGAAATGGTCATTTAATCTTTGAAAATTCATATTTTGGTCACCCCATATCCAAATCAGGTAATTTTAGTTTCATTATGTTCCATTTTTTAGTACTCTACAATGTGGACATAAAGGATTTCTGATAGAAGTCTCCGAAGGATCCTATGCAAAATGGTCAGCCAAATTATCAATAACTGGCCTGCTTAAACTTAAAAAATCCATAAGTTGATCATTTTATTTCCCAATGAGGTGATTCAAGTTCTAATATTCCTTATTTTTAATGTTCTACAAAGTGAACGTAGAAAATTTGGAGTAGATGCTATCAAAAAATTTCATATGGAAGTATGACAAAAATGGACTATGAAATGTCAATCTTAGTCTAAACCAGCTTAATCCAGCTTAGTCTAACATAGTCTGGCCCAGCCCAGACCAATCCAGATCAAGTTAATGCATGTATTCCTTTTATATGTGTATAATGTATAATATTATTGTATATATATATATATATATATATATATATATATATATATATATATATACACACATATATATTATAGAAAAGAGAGAGGAAAGTAAGGTCGTGGAAAGAGAGAGAAAAGAGAGGCCATAGGAAAGAGAATGGGAGAAAGAACAAAGGAAAGAGAGAGAAAAAAAAGAACAAAAAAAGAAAAGATCCCCTTCACGTTTTCTAGAAAGAAAACGTGAAAGAGAAAGGGAGAAAGAAAAAAAAAAGAAAATGAAGGAAAGAGGAAGGAAAGAAAAAAAGAAGAAAAAGAAAAAAAAGAAAAAAAGGAAACATTTTATAAGAAAAAAAACATGAAAAGAGAGGGAAAAATAAAAAAAAGGAAGGAAAAAAAGGAAGAAGAAAAGGAAAGAAGAAAGAAAGGAAAGAGAGAAGGAATTTTCTAGAAAAGGAAAGAGAGAAGGGATTTTCTAGAAGAAGAAGGAGAAAAAAGAATGAAAGGAAGAAGAAAAAACATGGAAAGGAAGAGAAGAAAGGAAAGAAAAAAAATGGAAAGAAAGGATTTTTTAAAAGAAAAAGAAGAAAAGGAAGGAAGAGAGAAGAAGGAAAGAAGAGGAGAGGACTTTTTAGAAAAGGGAAAAGAAGAAAACGTGTGGAATAGAGAGGGAGAAGAGAAAAGGGAAGGGAGAGAAGAAAGGAAAGAAGAAAAAAGGAAGAAAAAAATATTTTCTAGAAAAAGAAGAAAGGAAAGAAGGATCTTCTAGAAAAAGCATAAATAGGCCAAGAGAAGAGAGAGGAGGGCTCTTTTTCCAGACCATAGGGAGAGGAGAACGTGAGTGAGGGAGAGGAGAACGTTAGTGAGAGAGAGAAAACGTGAGAGAGGGAGAAAGAAAGAGAGAAGAAAAGAGAAAAGAAAGAAAAGAGAAGAATAAAAGAGAGAAAGAGAAGAGAGAGAGAAGCAGAAGAGTTGGAGAAGGAGGATTCGCATTCAAAGGGGTTGATATAACCTCCAATCATCCTTCATCGATGGTTCGCTCGATTTAAGCACAAGGTTAGTACTCTAAATAAATTTAGAGGTCGTTAGAATGCTCGAATGCCAATTTTGCTTGAAAAAGGTTAATTTCCAGGAAATCTCAATCATGAATGCTCTATTACATGCTTGTTAATGTTAGGATGCCTATGTAAAATATTTTTCATGAATGAAAATTTATCTAAGCTATTCAATGATGAATTTTTGAATGATATACAATGATGTTTGATGTTTTTTTGCAAATTTCATAAAGTGGTTTTCTAATATGAAATTTCCAAATTTAGGGTTCAAATTTAGGACGTACATCATATGTATTTTTTCTAATATTTTGAAGTCTAAAATTTTGTGAGAGTCTCTCTGATATGTTAGAAGACTATCCTCAAAATTTCATTCCATTTGGAATTGGTAAAATATATCAAAAAAATTTTCTTTGACATTGCTATTTTTCTCAGATGTAATGTAATCCTCCATCATAAAGTCTCTAGACAATGGTCTTATGGCCATAATCAGAATATCCACTTAATATAAACTTTTTAGACTTGAAAGTCTTCTAAAAGATGGCACTAGTTTCATATTTTTTTCAATTTTTTATTGAATTGATATCAATTTTTAAGTGCATAGTGCTCTGATTTTGAATCTATCATGATGTATTGATTTGCATGAATGAAAAGAATCATTTTTCACAAAGAAAATATACTGTTTTAACTTGTTTTTCTTGATGAAATTTTAGATCAGATAGTTATCTAATAGGCATATATCTGTATTTAATTTTTATTAAGAATAAAATTTTATTTGGAATTTATGGTGCAACTGGTCAAAAATTTGGAACAGATTTGACAAGTGCACATGTTCGGTCTTAGGGCATATCTTTGACCTGTTTTTACTTTCTGTTGGGATTCAAATCCTCATATGAAATATAATATATTAAGTCATCTTTCTATGAAAAAAAGTTGAGCTTGATTTGAGTTTCAGAAGACCTACTTATGGTCATTCTTGTGTAATATGACAAAATCTGAATACAGTTCATAGTTGTCCATTATCTGAAATCTTGTGTCACAATTTTAACTGTTTTGAGTCATTAATCTTCCCAAATTTATTTATAAAAATTATAATATTTACAAATAACATTGAATATATATATATATATTTTTTTTTTTTGATAATTTTTTACTTTTCAAAAAAAAAAAAAGGTTTCATTGATGTCTCATTCATTATAACATCAATGATTGTTTATGTGAATTCTGCCATATTTGGATAAATGGCTATATTTGGAGCATTCATATGCTTTGTTTGGATTGTGCATACCATGTTTGCCACATTCCATGTGTTGTTATTTTTGGTAGAATAGATAAATTTTTATCATATTTTAGCAAAATCTTAATAATTACTATTTTTAAGTCTTATTATGCTTAGAAAATAGCATATAAGATCTTTCCTTTTTTGAAAAATTCATGTCATATATGCATTCTATGATTGGTAATTACCATATTGATATATAGATGCATATTAGATCTTGCATATTAGATCTTGCCATATTATATCTTGCCATATTAGATCTTGCCATGCTTAGATCATACCATATTAGGTTCTTGCCTTATTTGCAATACATGCCATTTTAGGGAGTATTTCATAATCTTACTATATGTTGTGATAGTTACCATAAACATCATACATGCCATGCTTAGAATATTCCTTTTTTGGAAATAATTTAATTTATGCTGCACCCTAGTTGAACTGCCATATCTGTAAAACTAGCAAACATATTAGGTGTGGGGACATGCATTTAGGCACCCACAATCTTTGAAAGGGCATAATGGAAACAATAAAAAACCTTAATAAAGAAAGAGAATGCTTTACCAAACCTTCCAAAATTAGAACTTAGGTTGAAAAGGGTAATTCAGGATGATTTTGCCCCTCGATAAACCCTAAACCTAGAATAGGTTATCAACCCTAAACCTAGAACAGGTTCTAAACCTTAAACCTAGAATAGGTTCTCAACCCTAAACCTAGAACAGGTTCTAAACCCTAAACCTAGAATAGGTTCTCACATTCTAACCTAGAATAGGTTATCAACCCGAACTACGTGGATTATGATTCCTAGAGCATACCCTAGGATACGTAGGCCATTTGGGAAAAACCCAAATTCGGATCCACATCTTAGTCCACTCGGACTATCCATAGATCCACTAGGATATCCAACCATTTCAACCCTTGTTTGAACTACGCGGATTTTGATTCCTAGGGCAAACCCTAAGATACCTAGGTCATGTGGGAGAAACCTAAATTCAGATCCACATTTTAGTCCACTCGGACTATCCGTAGTCCACTAGGATACCCAACCATTTCAACCCATACTCGAACTATGCGGATTCTTATTCCTAGGGCAGACCCTAGGATACATAGGCCATTTGAGAGAATCCAAAATTCGGATCCACACATTAGTCCACTCGAACTATCCATAGATCCACTTGGATATTTACCCCCATTTCGACCCAGAATGGGTTATCAGCCGAACTATGTGGATTCTGATTCCTAGGGCAAACCCTAGGATACGTAGGCTATTTGGGAGAAACCCAAATTTGGATCCACATTTTAGTCCACTCGGACCATCCATAGATCCTCTAGGATATTTATCCACATTTTGACCCAGATAGGGTTATCTATATTCCAACCTAGATAGTGTTTTCCATATTTCGGCTCAGATAAGGTTATCCACATTCCAACCCAGAATGGGTTATCCATATTTTGACCCAAATAGAGTTATTCTTATATCCACTAGGACTATCTATCAGTCCACATGGACTATCCAGATCCTAACCCATAGGGTTTCTCATCCTTTCAAGCATGAATTTCAACTTGAACAATGAACTTAATCATGCACAAGCATAAATCACATCCATAAACTTTAATCACACCTGAACTACGATGGTAAACCTGATTTTTGGAATAATTCCATAATACGTAGGCAATCTGATGGGTATAGATTCGGTTCAATGATATCAAACCACTAGGTTTGGTTCGGTTTAACAAATAAAGTCTAGCATAGGAAAGGCATAGGAGACCGATTTCGATCGGACGGTTTGGGTTCCTAACCCCTTCCCATAACTGTAACCTGACGCTTACCCAATCTCTTATGGGCCAGAAATCCAATCTAAGGGTCATGAGTCAATCGAAGTTTTATCTTGGGGTGAGATTTCACATTTCTAACGTCCTAGACCTTAATCTAGGTGGCGACTTTTAAAATTTTCATCTTTGTCCTCACACGCTATTAGATACTCAGTTCATTAATTATAAAGACTTTCGCTTATTTGTTTATTATCTCTGATTGTTACTGTGGAATGTGTGTGTGGTTTGATATGATGGGTACTACCTAAACGAGATCCTAGTTTAACCGTTGGTTTATTGATAGTTCATCACACTATTCTGGTTAGTCCAGAATTGGGGTAAGACAACTTGGTATCAGAGCTCTCTCAGGTTCTACCCATCGACCTAACTACTTCCACGTGAGTCATGAACTGAGTTAGGAAAATAAAAACTGTAATACAAACACTATAAGCATCTTATTGGTTGAGACATAAACTAAGAAAGAAAATAATGCACATAACTAAAGGAAAAACAAATTATAAATATATATATATGCCAAAACAAAAATGAGAAAAATGTATATCCGAACCAGAGTACGGTGCACAATCTGGACAATTACTCTGTAGTATAATCAGAGAAAATAAAAGGAGCAATCATGGAGCGGGGGGTGCTGGAGGATGAGCTGCCTTACGGTTTAAATCATAGTCTTCAGCATACACTCTTGCAAGCCAGGCTACCTGAGTCTGGGTCGTTTAGAGACTAACTGTCAAATTTGTTACCCGTTGGTTTATAGAGCGATGAGCATCTAGGATCTCTTTTACCCTCTGATCCATAGCATGCTGGGCGTCCCGAATCTCACACAGTAATGCCATCATGTCATCTGATGGTGGGCGCGTAGGACCAGCCGAGTAAGAAGTCCGAGAAGGGCCAACTCCAATAGAACGTTGTGGTGATGGAGGAGGTATGGCATCTACATCCATGAACATCCGTTCATCATCCTCCTCATCATCACTCTCGTCTGCCTCTGTTACTACCGCCACTGCCACCTCTGGATCTGCTACTGCTACTGCCAACCGAGTAAAAGGACATCTCATGGCATTTCTCTCATCATCGTTGACCTGTACCTCTCTCATCCCCTTGACCTGTACCTCTCTCATCCCCATCCTGTAGATGGCATCCTAATTTAGATCAGCAGAGAAGGTGTCTTCATAGATCCTCTCATCCTTCAAATTCACCTGGAGGTGAGTCTGCAGAGTGGAGATCGACTGTCCATAGGGTAGGTTACCTCGCGAAGCAGACAAAGTAACCCTGTACATAGTCTAGATAATAATGTATGGTAGACAGACAGGCTGCCTAGTGTATATACAGTACAATAGGTACTGAGTCAATTGGGAGACCATGTCATAGTGCCCACCCTGAGGAATCAGATCATGCTGAATGATCTTACAATATACCCGTGGCTCAGGACATAGGTTGACGACTTTCATCTCCCAACGGTCATCACGAAGAATCTGATTGCATATCTCTGTGCGCATAGAAGTGGATAGGAACTGAGGCTCCTTTGGTGCACAGTAAACCAACGGCCCATCATTGGAAATGCCCAGGAGATCAGCCAACTCCTGAAAGTTGAAAGAGATAGGAACCCCTTTCACCCAACTAGTGATCCGAAGCTCTCTACCCCTGTCCATATTCTCTAAATCACCCTCGACCTATAAGTGGTAATAGAACTGCTTTACTAGGTCTGGGAAGGTACAAACCTCATACAAGATTATGGGTAGCCAACCCATATCACCAAATGCCCTCTCCGCATCAAATATGGCTAAATAGGCTAGGTTAACACATCGACCCTCTTCCACCTTTTCTCACTGAAACCATGGATATTGAACTTCTACTTTGATGGACCAGAAGCGATGCTAGTCATGAACTCAAGGAACCTTAGTGCGAACCATGATAACTGCAAGAAAAGAGAATAAAAAAACAAGTTATAGACATTTGAAATTTGGGCAGCATAACGACGTAGAAGGGAAAAAGCCTCACTTTTCACCCAAACACTTAGGCAGGAGGACTTACATAGGTCACAAACCATTCTGCAAGGATCATTTAATCAAAAATTTCAACTAGGAAGATTGAATTTGGTAAAATCGTGAATTTGGGAAAAACCCCAATTTCTAGGTCCAAAATGGGGAATTTCGTATGTTAATCAAATCAACCGATGAAGCTCAAATTTTCTTGAGGGCTTTCATCCGTTGGGTAGCCAACAGTAAGAACCCCCAATAAAAATCAAATTTTTATAGTCAAATAGACGTTAATTTGAAGAAAACTCTAATTATGACGAACACCTAGGTATGAAAGCTTGAAAAGGAAGAAGAAATAAAGAACATACCTTGGCTAACGTAATGAAAATGGTTGATTGATGAAGAATCACCAAGTTCATACAGTTGACACTGTAGTAACCCAGTGGTGGCGAGTTGAGTTGAGACCGTAGGAGAAAGAATGAGGAATGAGAGAGAAATCTCAAAAAATAGGTTTAAAAAATGATTTTTGAATCGTACGGTCGCACAATTTGACCAAAACAGTCGACTGTACCAATCGACTCTACGATCAGTCATAGGGTCTCAGTAAGTTGCCAGGATTCGTAAGGTCAAACCTACGGTATCGACCATACGATTGATTGCTGTACCAATCGACCCTACAGTATTGACCATACGATTGATTGCTGTCTATTTGTGATTCTCTTAGAACTGTTGCCTCATGATTTTTGTTTCTTCTCTCTCCTTACACTGTGGGACTAATAAAATATTTTCATTCTATCTTGTCTCACATGTGCAGCCTTCCCAATACTATTCCACCCAAGAATTTAAATGGCTGGGCATAGATTAACCAGAGGGAGACAAAATGCAAACCCACCTCCACCACCTCTGGAGGTCAGTGACAATGAAGGTCATGAAGAGCAAGAAGGAAATGTTGGGAATCAAAATGTTATGCCTCAGGAAGTTCACACCCTGGCCAACCCAACCAACTTACCCGCACCACCAATAGAGTTGGCCACTGTAGTGATGAATTTGGCACAATAGGTGCAGCAGATACAACAAATGCAAGAGAATATGCAAGCTGCTATGGGAATTGCTTCTCCTGCTACAAACACAACACCTATACCTACAGGGCAAGCTAGTACTGTACCTGGGGGTAGCAATACTTTCCCCAAGAGTCTTCTATGAACAACACGGTACCCTAACACCGTAAACACCAGTTGTGTAAACTTAAGTGCAAAACCCTGAAGCACCGCAAGGTAGGTGCAACCAAGGAAATTTTCAGTACCAACCGCCCACGTATGGAGCTTATGGACAATATCAACTTGATCACTCCAGATTGATCAAGCATTTTCTAAAGATGAATTGAAGGGAATTCACTGGTAAGCCATCGGATCCTCTGTGGCCAGCCCACTAGATCGACGAGATGGAGAGAAACTTTATGATGATGACTGTCAGCAAAGAAGAGAAAGTATTATGTGCCACATTTATGCTGAAAGGTGATGCACATCACTAGTGGAAGTCCACTCGGAGTTATCTTTTGACAAAGCACATCCAATTAACCTGGGCTATCTTTAAAGAAGCCTTCTTCGAGAAGTATTTCGCCAAGAGTTTCAGGGATCAAATGGAAAAAGAATTTTTGAGTCTATATCAAGGATAAATGTCTGTAGACACTTATCAATAGCATTATGAAGAGTTGTTCTTCTTTGCCCCCTCTAGCATGGAAGAAGAAGATACCATAGAGAAAGGAGAAGAAAAAAAGAGAGGAAGAGTTCCTCCGAGTACCACCCAAAGAGGGAGAGAAAGAGAGAAAAAAAAAAGGAAGAAAAAGAGAAGAAAGGAAGAATTCTTCTCTGATTACTGCCGCAGTAGAGAAAGAAAGCAGAGGAGAAGGCAAGCTACCTATGGAACAATGGTGCTTGCTAAGAACTCAAAAAAAATCGGATCCTTCTATAAGTACCCTTTTACTTTAAGATCTGATTTAGTTAATAAGCATCTGAGCAATGAGAGATTTATGATTTAAAGAGACGACATTTCTCACTTAGTAGTTAGTGCAATCATAATGAAATCTTTGTAGCTAAATTAAAAGAACAAATTAAGGATCCATTACCAAGGCAGAGCCATGAGCATGTAGTCCACCGTTCACAAATCAAAATGCTGGACGGTAGTATACATGGCACCATTATAAGTTGAGATTGAGTCGTTGGAAACATAAATAAATTGTTATGGACTATTGAAAACTTAATTATGACCACAAGAGACCTAAATCAATAAAGACAATAGTGGACCCAATGATTTGAAGTCAGATCTGAAGTTTAAACCAGATCTGTTATCTCGGTTAAATGGATAATCGAAATGATATCCCAGACCTAGTGTAGAAATCGAGTTTGGAGCTCAAACTCCTTATTTAGACCATGGAAAAATGAGAAGCATACCAAAAGAGTTTTAAAATCATCGGACCATGTTTCGACGTTCGACCAATGTAACGAGCTACACGACCCAGTCATCGTGACCTGCGATTAATGGCATCAACCGCAGGCCATTCTGATGGTGGCTCTTAGCAAAACTTGGTCGGTGACTCCATAAAATTTATTATTTAATTTATTATGTGCTTAGAACTCAGAAATAGTATTCCTTTGATATGAAATCCATGGTGCATCATTTATACATGAGGAAAGTTTTGGCTTATATTATGAAACGACTAGACATGCTTTGCCTCTGTAACGGGAGACCATAAACCTAGCCTACAGGAGCTAGGATACCCTTGTGAGGTACATACACTATTGAATGACCATGTTTTGATGTGCGATCGATGACAAATGCCCTATGCCTGGTCGTTAAATCGTGTGGCAATGCCACGTACTGCATGTTATTTCTACCCCTATTGTTGACCATCTTTGGTCAGTAGCTTTTTAAAATTTTTATAAGCTTGTTTATGGGTTTAGATCTCTGAAATCAAGTGTTTAAGAACATTCTTCACATTATTTTGATTTAATACCCTAAAACTTATTTACGTAGCTTGCTCTTCGTTATTTTTAAATGATAAGAGACCCTTAGACAGCAAGTGTGGAACCTTAGGGACTAGTAACCTGACCCCCTGTATGATGCTAGAACCCTTGACTTCGTTAGAAGAAGTACTTCTCAGTATTAAGGCTCATAGAAGGTGACTTTTGACTAATGATTATGCTGTCTCATGGTGTGATAGCCACACTATACCTTCCTTGTATGGACAGCATGGTTATTATATGTTAGAAGTTATCTATAATTTATGAACAATAATAAATAGAATTAATAGTGACCCCTTGATGGTATATCCTGATAAACAAATAGTAAATAAGTTATCAGACAAGTTTATAACATTGTAAACATTAGATAATAAGCTTAAAGAGAAACAAAAATAAACTATTGGATAAGACATTAATGAAATTATATTGGTTATGATTTTGATAGAAATACGAGGACTCTGGCAGAAGGATACCTAATCGGCTTGTCAATGATTTACTCTCTAACATTCTGGAGGGAAACAAAACCCTTAAATGCATGTGGTTTCTCTTACTTTATTATGCTGTATGAATCATTCAATTGATAACATGCTCTTACGTGATAACATGCCATCCAATAAATTTCTTCGTATGATCATGCATATGCATTTAATGAAAATTTATATTGGTTATGATTTTGATAGAGATACGAGGACTCTGGTAGAAGGATACCTAATCGGCTTGTCAAATATTTACTCTCTAACTTTCTTTAGGGAAACTAAACCCTTAAATGTATGTGGTTTCTCTTACATTATTATGCTGTATGAATCATTCAATTGATAACATGCTCTTATGTGATAACATGCCATCCAATAAATTTCTTTGTATGATCATGCATATGCATCCTTGTATTTGGGATCAGCAATGCCGATAAGGATTAGAGGACGGATGGTATGGGACACCTGCTACCTTTCCTCTAGAGCAAGTGATCCGTGCTTGATTCGTGATGTTTGGTTAATTCGATAAGGAGGAAGGTGGGTGGTATGGGAGACTTGCACCACTTCTTACTGACGCTACTTTGCATTGACCATATTTAACCTAGCCAAGTCACGATGTCTTATGCGGAGGCTCAGATCGGATCGAAAGCTTGGTGATGTTGTGGTCCAGTTGTAAGACCCGCACTCCACTAACTTGGTCTAAGCATGTCGTGCCAGGTCTTCCCATCATAGCTGGACCAAGTGGAGCAATCGTGTGAAGATGGATCACAAACCATGTATAAAAATTGACTTAACATCCAAAACTGTATGCATATGGTCGGATAGCTGGGTAGGTACGATCGACCATATGGAAAGAAACAATGGTCACTGATCTAGGACCCTACAGTCGATGATTTTGACCCTATAGTCGATGGGTTCTGCGACCGTAGCCATCAACTGTGAGACCCGAGATCAGACTTTGAGTTTTGAAAACTTTCCTAAACTAAGGGATTTCTTTCCTAATTGAATGATGACTCAATATGGAGAGTTTTCCTCTATATAAGGGACATCTCTCAGCCCTTTTCACTCTTTTAGAACATTAGTAAACTCTAAAGAAAGAGAAGGGAAGAGAAGGAAGAGAAGGAGAAGAAGAAAAGGCTAAGGAGAGGATTTTGCTAACAAGAGATTAGCTCTTTATCACAGGCAAAGGTATGAATTTAATCTCTGGAGATGTAAAGTTTAAGGAAAAAGACTTTTATGGAGGTTAGGAGATATTAACCTATTATGATCTATGTGATTCCTTGAGAAAGTCCCAAGGATAACCATGAGGGATGAGTTTGATGATTAGGGTTAATAAGAAACTACTAATGATGGCCATAGGATGATCTTAGGATAAACCCAATTGAAGAGCAGAGGATTTAACCTAGGAAGAACTTGAATTACATGTAGTTTGTGCCCAAAAATCTCAAGGGCGCAGCTAGGTCGACAATAGCATGACCAGCCTGATCAGAGGATCGACCATAGGCATTCGGTAAGATTCAAGAATCATATGGTCGTAGCAATGGTCGCACCATATGCGACCGTAAGGCATCGACCATAGGCAGTAAGGTGGACAAAGTATGAGACCATAGGACCAATCAGACATATATTAATGCTTTATTTTGATTTTCTACTACTGTAACATATGAACCCTAACATAAATTCGTATAACTTTTAGGTTGTTAAATTGATTGAAAGATAATTGCAAGTCTTGGAAGGAGATCGAGTATTGATAACAAGTGAGGGAACAAGATCTACACTAATTGGATAATAACAAACTGTTTATTTATTTGAGTTCAATGCCATGATTGATTCTATGCTTGTATGTTTGTAATGTGCATCTCACATGTCATCTAATATTCCTACTATTACTGCTCATGCATATATATTTCTGTCTATTTATAATATGATGATGATGATGATGCTAGGAATAGACATGTGATTATGTGTGTGTGGTTAGTGTGCTTAATGCGAGTGGAGCATTAGGGGAGGACATGACATTGTTGTCTTTGACCTGGTCACCAGACTCTAGCTCTGTCTCTACTCAAGTCTTGTTCACTGACATCGTCGTATCGCCATTACCTTTGTAGAACTATTACGTTGTAGGGCATCAAGGTAGGTGGTCTCGGACCGTATGGTCTCTGACTCTGCTGGGGGGCCTTAGCCCTATCTATATGGACATATTGAGGGATGCTAGAGTGAGGTCTTGGATACACTATTTGGCATTAGGATCGGTTAGTTGCAATCTCAGTTTGCAAGCTTTCGCCAGTAGGGCCTTACATATTGGTATGGGTAGGGAATCAAGGGAAGTATTGGTGGTGTTTGATCCGAACACTTTAGCTCTATCTCTATTTCATGGTGGGTGCATGTGGGACAGCAATGGTGTTTGATCCATTGGACAGATTCACACACTCATGTATAGAGGTGTGGGGGCCACCAAACCTTTCTATCGCACATTAAAAACTGAAAAACCTGCCCAAAGATATGAATTGAATGCATGCATATGTTTGTTGCATTGTTTTGTTTCCTCACTGAGCCATGTTGTGTGCTCACCCTTTCGACGTCAAATATTTTTAGTTGATGATGCTGGACATACTATTAGAGATTATATGAATGCACCCGATGTATGGACATGTAGCGGCGATGGATGGGGAATTAACAAAGAAAACGCATTATCCTTCATGTGAGTGCAACCACTATGTTTATGATTAGTTTAGCTATGTTTAACTACTGAAATATGTAATGGATTAATTATTTTTATGTCTTGAGTTTTGGAGATCATCAGATTAATTATCTATTATCATTGTTAGACACTCAGTTCATTATCTATAAGACTTTCGTTTGTTTATTTATTACCTCTGATTATTACTGTGTAATGTGTGTATGGTTTGATATGGTGGGTACGACCTATACGAAATCCTGGTTGAATCGTTGGTCTATTGGCTGTTCATAACACTAATCTGGCTAGACTAGAATTAGGGTGTGACAACTTGGTATCAGAGCATCTCATGTTCTATCCATTGACCTAACTACTTCTACTTGAGTCATGAACTGAGTTAGGATAAAAATTAAAAACTGTAATAAGAATGCACCATAAGCACCTATGTTGTTTAAGACATAAACTAAAAAGAGCATAATGCACATATGTGAATGGGATATATATATAAATAAATAAATAAATATATATATATATACTAAAATGGGAATAAGACAAGTGTACATCTGAATCAGAGTACAGTCCACAATCCGGACAGTTACTCTGTAGTATAAAAGGGAAAAAGAAATAAATGGTATCATGGAGCTGGAGGTGCTGGAGGAGGAGGTGACTCACGGTCTCTATCATAGTCCTCAACATACACTCTCGTGAGCCAGGCCACCTGAGTTTGAGTTGCTCAGAGACTAGCTGTCAAATCCACTACCCCCTGGTCTATAGAGAGTTGGGCATCTAGAAGCTCTTCTACTCTCCAATCAGTCATATGCTGAGCCTCTCGAATCTCAGGTAGTAGCCCCATCTTGTCATCTGGTGGTGGGCGCGAAGGGCCAGCTGAATTAAAAGCCCGAGAAGGCCCAGCTCTAGTAAAATGTTGTGGTGATCGAGGAAGGATGGCATCCACATCCATGAACATTCGATCATCATCCTCCTCACCCCCGTCTGCCTCTACTGCTACCACTATTGCTGCCTCTGCATCTGCTGTGACTACTTGAGTAAGAGGATGACTCATAGCATTCCTCTCATCGTCACTAACTTGTATCTCTCTCATGCTAATCCTGCTAATGGCCTCCCAATCAAGGTCAGCTGAGAATGTGTCCTCAAAGACCCTCTCATCTACTAGGTCCACCTATAGATGAGTAAGCAAGGTGGGGATCAGCTTCCCATAGGGGAAGTTACCTCTCTACGCAGGCAACGTAGCTCTGTGCATAGTGCGAAGGATAATGTATGGGAGTCAGATAGGCTACCTAATACAGATACAATATAGCAGGTACTGAGTCAGCTGTAAAACCATCTCCTAGTGTCCACCCTAGGAAATAAGATTATGCTGCATAATCTCGCAGTAGACCCATGGCTCTGGACGCAAGTTGACTACTTTCATCTCCCAGCGGTCATCCTAAAGAATTTGGTTATCTATCTCTGCACACACCTGTGTAGACAGAAATTGTGGCTCCCTTGGCGCATAGTAAACCAACTGACCATCATTTGAGATGCCTCGGAGATCAGCCAACACTTGACAGTTGAAAGAGATCGGAACCCCTTTCACTGAGCTGGTGATCCGAAGCTCTCTGCCCCTGTCAACATCCTCTAGGTCACCCTCCACCTGAAGGTGACAGTAGAACTGCTTCACTAAATCTGGGTGAGTACAAGCCTCGTACAGAATCTCTGGCAACCAGCTCATATCACCAAATTCCCTTTCCACATCAAATAGGGCTAAATGGGCTCAGTTAACACATCTAGCCCCTTCTACCTTCTTTCGATTAAACCAAGGGTATTGTGTTTCTGCTTCCTTGGACCTGAAACAATGTGGGTCATGAACTTGAGGAACTTTAGTACAAACCATGATGACTGTAAGAGAAGAAAATAAGAAAAACAAGTTAGAAAATTTGAAATTTTGACAGCATAATGATGTAAAATGGGAAAAGCCTCACTTTTCACCAAAAGATTTGGGCAGGAGGACTTACATAGGTCCCAAACCATCCTGCAAGGCTCATAAAATGAAATTATTTCAACAAGGTAGGTCGAATTTGAAGAAATTTTGACAATTGGAAAAAACCCCAAAATCAAGGTCAAAAATTGGGAATTCTGAAAATTTTACCAAACCAACTGATGAAACTCAAATTTTCTTGAGGGCTTTCATCCATTGGGTGGCCAATAGCAATAACCACCAATAAAAATTAATTTTTTACGATTTAAAAAATATTAATTAGAAGAAAACCCTACAAATGGCAAAAACCTAGGTACGAATGCTTGAAAAGGAGAAAGAGTAGGGAACATACTTGAAGGAACTTAATTTAGGTCGTAGATCGATGGAAAAATCACCAAGTTTGTATGGTTGATACTGTAGCAACTCACTGGTGGCGAGTTGAGTTGAGACCGTAGGAAAGAGGAAATGAAATGAGAGGAAAATCTCAAAAACAGGTTTTAAAACTAATTTTGAACCATACGGTCGAATAATATGACCAAAACCATTGACTGTATGATCGACCGTGTGATCCACCATAGGGTCTCGGTATGTTGCCAGGATTTTGAGGGTCGCATCTATGGTCACACAACATGCGACCGTAAGCCATCGACCTTATGATTGACTGTTGTCTATTTTGATTATGTTCGAACTTTTGCTTATTAATCATGTTCTTTTCTCGCCTTCCATTGTGAGACTAACCCAATACCACCACTCTATTTTATCTCACATGTGTAGCTTTGCCAATAACACATCAACCAAGAGTTTAAATGGCTAGACGTAGAGTAAGTAGAAGGAGATAAAATGCAAACCTATCTCCACACCTATGGAGACCAACGACAATGAAGGTCAGCAAGGGCAGGAAGGAAAAATTAGAGCTCAGATTGCTGCACCTCAGAATGTTCACACCCAAGCCAACCCAACCAACTAACCTACACTACCTATGAATTTGGCTACTGTAGTGATGAATTTGGCACAGCAAATGCAAGCCAACGTACAAGCTGCTATGGGAATTGCTTTCCCAGTTGCAAAGACAACACCTTTACCTACAGGATAAGCTAGTACAACACTTGGTGGTAGCAACACTGTACTCCAAGCTCCACAAACACCAGTATTAAAAGGCCAAGTGCAAAACCCTGAAGCACCCCAAGGCAGGTATAACCAAGGTAATTATCAGTACCAACCACCTATGTATGGGGCATATGCACAATACCAGCTTGATCACTCTCGATTGATCGAGTGTTTCCTGAAGTGAAAGCCGAAGGAACTTACAGACATGCCATCAGATTTGTTGTGGCCAGCTCATTAGATCAATGAGATGGAAAGAAACTTTATGATGATGACTATAAATGAAGAAGATTAAGGTATTATGTGCCACATTTACGTTGAAAAGTGACGCACACCACTGGTGGAAATCAACTAGAAGTTATCTATTAACAAAGCACGCCCAACTGACATGGGTTATTTATAAAGAAGCTTTCTTTGAGAAGTATTTTCCCAGGAGTTTTAGAGATCAAATGGAAAAGGAGTTCTTGAGTTTATACCAAGGACAGATATCTGTAGATGCTTATCGATAGCGTTATAAAGAATTGTTCTTCTTTGCTCCCTTTAGCGTGCAAGAGGAAAATACCAAAACTTGAAGGTTCATCATGGGACTTAGGAGAAGTATCCGTGAGAATATATTGGGACTAGAAAAGAAGATTTATAATGAAGCTGTACAGATTGCTCAAGTACTGGAATCGAGCCAGAGGGAAAGTTATTTTGCTTAGACTAGAGGTATAAAGAGGCCCAATGGAAACTCATACAATGGAGGGAACTTAAAGACATTTAAACCCTTTCGTACTCAAGGTTTCAATGCTGTAGCCAAGACTACTCCAACAGCCCAACCTCAATAGAAGCAAAGTAATGCTGGAGTCAAATGCTTCAATTGCGATCAAGTAGGATATTATTCAAGAGAGTGTCCTAAGCCAAGGAAGTAGCTACAGGAAGGAAAAGTTTATGCAGTTACTTCTGAGGATGTTGTCGCATCGCATGATGTGGTCACAGGTATGATTCAACCTTTTGTTTTGAAATACCTTGTGTGAGAATGTAGACTAAATTAAATCAAATCACAGGTATTGTACCTATTAATGGCATACCCGCCAGAGTACTCTTTGATTCTGGGGCTACTCATTCTTTTATATTTGTGTCATTTGGAAAGACGTTATATCTACCCCTTAGACCTTTAGACAACAAACTGCTTGAACGATCACCTATGGGATTAAAAGTAGAAGTAGACAAAGGTTATGGACCATGTCCAGTTCTTACTGGCGAGAAGATTTTGGATGCAACCTTAATTCAACTCGAGATGGTAGAATTTGACGTTATCTTGGGAATGGATTGGTTAGCTTGACACTCCGCAAACCCATTATGTGTGAAAAAGAAATTGACATTTAAAGACAAGGAAGGAGCAGAGTTTAGTTTTGCAGGAACCAAACTTCCCCATAAACGAAAGCTCATCCTCTTTGCATTGAAGGCTAGAAAATGCCTCGAGAAAAGAGGAATTGGGTACTTTGTGTCCGTGGTCGACCTTACTAAGGAAGCACCATGAATGGAGGATATCGAAGTTGTGTTGGAATTTACGGATGTATTTCATGAAGAATTACCAGGACTACCACCTGATCGAGCGATAGAGTTCATTATAGATCTTATACCCGGAGCCGCACCAGTAACTAAAGCACCCTATCGAATGGCTCTTACTGAACTGAAGGAACTGGAGGTACAATTACAGAAATTACTGGACAAGGATTATATTAGACCCAGTATATCACCATGGGGAGTGTCAATATTGTTCGTGACAAAAAGGACAGTAGCGTTCGACTGTATATAGATTATCTGTAATTGAATAAGCTTACAATCAAGAATTAGTACCTGTTGCCTCGGATCGGTGACTTGCTCAATCAGTTGCAAGGTGCCAAAGTGCTCTCCAAAGTTGATCTTCGGTCAATATACCATCAGTTGAAGATTAAGGAAGGTGATATTCCAAAGACAGCATTCAGAACCAGATATGGACATTATGAATTTTTAGTCATGTCTTTTGGATTGACTAACGCACCCGTAACTTTTATGGAACATATGAATTGGGTATTCCACGATACGTTGGATACATCAGTCATTGTATTCATTGATGACATACTAGTCTACTCCAAGGATAAAGAAACTCATATCACAAATCTAAGAGCCGCTTTGCAGCTACTAAGAAAAGAGAAGCTTTACGCAAAAGAGTGAAGTCGCTTTCTTAGGCCATGTTGTATATGCTGAAGGAATCAAATTGGATCCCAGCAAGATTGAAGCCATTGTAAAATGGGAAGTTCCTAAGAATGTTATCGAAATCAAAAGTTTCTCAGGTTTAGCTGGTTACTATCGATGATTCGTGGAAGATTACTCTAGAATCTCTGTACCTCTCACCAATCTCACTAAGAAAGGAGAAAAGTTTGTTTGGACAGATGAATGTGAAGAATGTTTCCAAACATTGAAGGCTAGATTGATATCAACTCCCATCTTGACCATTTCGATTTCAGGACAACCATTTACCTTGTACACCGATGTGTCTAAGTTAGGCTTAGGATGTATGCTTATGCAAGGAGGACAAGTAATTGTGTATGCCTCAAGACAACTGAAGACACATGAGAAGAACTATCTCACTCATGACTTGGAGTTAACAACAGTGGTACTTACTGTCAAGATATGGAGACATTATTTGTATGGAGAGAAATTTTAGATTAAATCAAATCGTAAGAGTCTCATACAACTTTTTAATCAGAATGAGTTGAACATGAGATAGAGAAGATGGCTGAAATTACTGAAGGATTATGATTGTGATATCCAGTATCATCCAGGAAAAGCTAATGTAGTTGCTGATGCACTAAGCAGGAAAGCTATGACAAAATCCCAAGAAAAAGCTAGTACAAATGCTATAGTGTGTATCACAGGAAGAGTATTTAATTACAATAATGAGTAGTTTGTGATTGATATTCCAAATGAATCAACTGACCAAGGGTTTATTAATCTATTCTCAAACATGTTTGCTACATTAAAGATTGTACCTGATCTGATAGACGAGGTGATGATAGCTATCAAATCAGACCCTTATCTGAGAACGGTGCAAGAAGACCTTGAAAAAGATATGACTAACCCTAACTTCACCATGGATTCTGAGAAAGTAATAAGATATAAAGGGAGAGTATGTGTTCTTAAAAATGAAGACTTGGATATTAGACACAGACTAATGAAGGAAGCCCACACCATCACTTATTCGGTACATCCTGAAAGTTCAAAGATGTATCATGTTCTGAAGAAACTATATTGGTGGAGAGGAATGAAAGCAGATGTAGCTAAATTTATGTCTCAATGCTTGAATTGTCAACAGGTAAAGGCTGAAAGGCAAAAACCTGCAGGATTGTTGTAGCCACTACCAGAACCGGCATAGAAATGGGACTGCATCACTATGGACTTCGTCATCGGGTAACCATTGACTCCCCAAGTAGTCGTAGCGGTCTGGGTTTGTAGATCGTTTGACTATGACAGCTCGTTTCATAGCTATACAGCCTTAGTATACACTAGAGACGTTAGCTAAACTATATGTGGATAGTATTGTTAGATTACATGGTGTACCTGAAAGTATTTTCTCGACAGAGACCCACACTTTACCTCAAAGTTTTGGGAAGGATTACAAAAGGTTATGGGTACAACGTTGAAGTTTAGTACTGCATTCCATCCTCAAACTGATGGACAGTCAGAACGTGCCATTCAGATTTTAGAAGATATGCTCCGAGCTTATGTAATTGATTTCAAAGGTCATGGGATAAGAAATTACCATTGATTGAGTTCACTTATAACAACAGCTATCAAGCAACTATACAGATGTCACCCTATGAAACACTATATGGTAAAAAGTGTCGAACTCTTTATTTTGGAACGAATTTAGATAACGTAGTATTGTTGGACCAGAGTTTGTTGAGGAGACTTGTCAAGTAGTCGACATTATCATGGAAAGGGTCCGAACAACTTAGAACCGTCAGAAGCAATATGTGCACAATCAACGCAGAGATCTCGAATTCACTATAGGTGATAAGGTGTTTCTGAAAATATCTCTTATGGGTGGTTTCAAATGGTTCAGACTGAAGGGAAAACTATGTCCCAAATATATTGGACCTTATGAAGTTCTAGCTAGAGTGAAAGATATTATATCAGTTAGCACTACCACCATCAATATCTAGTGTACATGATGTATTCCATGTCTCACAATTGAAGAAGTACGTCAGAGATCCAACACACGTGTTAATAGAGGATCCACCAAATTTGATTGAAGATTTGACGTTTAAAGTAGTACCTTTTGAAATCACTAGCCGGAAGGTTCATCATCTTCGCAACCGTGACATTACTATGTTAAAGTTACTTAAAGAAGCCAAAATGTGGAAGAAATTACATGGGAAGAAGAAAACGCTATGCAAAAGTAATATCCTCACCTATTCGACTCGACAGGTATGTGTAAATTTAGAATATGAAATTTATTTAAGAGGGGGGATGTTGTAGGACCCGTATTCCACTAACTTGGTCTAACTGTGTCGTGCCAAGTCTTTCCAACATAGTTGTACCAAGTGGACCGATCGTGTGAAGATGGATCACAAACTAGGTATAAAAATCGACTCAACACTTGTATTCATATGGTCAGATACTTGGGTAGGTATGGTTGACCATATGAAAGAAATAATGGTCACTAATCCAGGACCGTACGGTGATGATTTTAACCCAATGATCGACGGTTTTTGCCACCGTAGCCATCAACTATGAGACTCGAGATCAGACTCTGAGTTTTGAAAACTTTCCTAACTAAGGGATTTCTTTCCTAATTGAAGGAGGACTCTATATGGAGAGTATTCTTTTATACAAGGGACATCCCTCATCCATTTTTCACTCTCTTAGAACATTAGTAAACCCTAGAGAAAGAGAAGGGAAGAGAAGGAAAAGAAGGAAAAGAAAAAAAAAATCTAAGGAGAGGATTTTGCTATGAAGAGATTGGCTCTCTATCAGAAGCAAAGGTATGAATATAATCTCTGGAGATGTAAACTCTAAGGAATAAGACTTCTATGGAGGTTAAGATATATCAACCTATTATGATCTATGTAATTCCTTGAGAAAATCCCAAGGATAACCATGAGGGAAGAGTTTGATGATTAAGGTTGATAAGAAACTACTAATGATGGCCATAGGATGACCTTAAGATAAAACCAATTGAAGAACAGTGGATTTGACTGACCCAAGAAGAACTCAAATTACATGTAGTCTGTGACCAGAAATCTCAAGGTCGTAGCTAGGTTGACCATAGCATGACTAGACTGATCAGAGGATCGACCATAGGCATTCAGGAAGATTCAGGATTCATATGGTCGCAGCTACGGTCGCACTATATGCGACCACAGGGTATCTATCGTAGGCAGTGAGATCGACACAATATGAAACCATATGACCAATCAAACATATATCCGTGCTCTATTTCGATTTTGAATACTGTAACATGTTACAAATGTACCCTAACTTAAATTCATATAACTTTAACTTTTAGGTTGTTAAATTGATTGAAAGAAAATTACCAGGCTTGAAAGGAGATCGAGTATTGCTAACAGGTGAGGGAACAAGACCTAAACTAATTGGATAATAACAAACTGTTTACTTATTTGAGTCCAATACCATGATTGATTTTATGCTTGTATGTTTGTAATGTACATATCACATGTCATCCAATATTCTTGCTATTACTGCTCATGCATATTTATTTCTGTCTATTTATAATATGATGATGATGATGATGATGCTTGGAATAGGCATGTGATTATTTGTATGTGGTTAGCATGCTTGATCGAGTAGAGCATCAAGGGGAGGATGTGGCATTGTGGTCATTGACCTGCTCACCAGACTCTAGATCTATCTCTACTCAAGTCTTGTTCACTAACATTGTCGTATCGCCATTACCTTAGTAGAACTATTATATCGTAGGGCATCAGGTGAGGTGGTCTTGGACCGTGTGGTCTCTGACTCTATTGGGGGGCCTTAGCTCTATCTCTATGGATGTATTGAGGGATACTAGGGTGAGACCTTGGATACACTGTTTGGCATTAGGATTGGTTAGTTGCGAGCCCAGTTTGCAAGCTCTCGCCAGTAGAGGCTTACGTGTTGGTATGGGTAGGGCATCAGGGGAAGTGTTGGCAGTGTTTGATCCAGACACTTTAGCTCTATAGCTATTCCATGGTAGGTGCATGTGGGACTGCAATGGTGAGTGATCCATTGGGCGGATTCACACACTTGTGTATAGAGGTATGGGGGCCACTAAACCTTTCTATAGCACATTGCAAACTTAAAAACCAGATCGAAGATATGAATTGGATGCATGCATATGTTTGTTGCATTGTTTTGCTTGCTCACTGAGTCATGATGTGTGCTCACCCTTTCGACATCAAATATTTTTAGTTGATGATGCTGGACCTACTGTTAAAGCTTATATGAATCTATCGATATATGGACAGGTAGCGGCGATGGATGGGGAATTAACAGAGGAAACACATGATCCTTCATGCGAGCGCAACCACTGTGTTTATGATTAGTTTAGCAATGTTTGACTACTGGAACATGTAATGGATTAATTATTTTTATGTCTTGAGTTTTGGAGATAATCGGATTAATTATTTATTATTATTATTAGACACTCAGTTCATTATCTGTAAGACTTCTGCTTATTTATTTATTACCTCTGATTATTATTGTGGAATGTTTGTGTGGTTTGATATGGTGGTACGACCGATACGAGATCCTGGTTAAACCATAGGTTTATTGGCTATTCATCACACTAATCTGGTTAGAACATAATTGGGGTGTGGCACCAGTAATATGATTAATTATGTGAACAAGGCTAATTGAACATAATTATCCTTATAACTGTACCCCTAGCCATTAGGGGGTTATGTTGTGAGACCCGTATCGAACTAGCCGGTCTTACCACCTTGTACCATGTCTACCTATCATGGTCGAGCCAAGTGGACCAAGTGTGAAGAAACCACAAGACCAAGTATGAAGTTTAACTCAAAAATAGTAAAAAATGAGGGTAGGGTCGCATGCCTAAACAGGTAGGGTCAACCCCACCTCAACAGAAGTCCAACCCATGACTTTTTGGTCGTGGGGTTGCATGTTTTAAAAAGTAGGGTCTCAAATTATCTGACCCTATGTCTGACCTTACGAAAACAGCATGAACCAAAAATTAAAAAACTTTCCTAATTCCAAGGGGATCTTTCATAAACTCATTGGGACTTATTATGGAGGGTTTTCCTCTATAAATAGAACGTCCCTCAGCCTCTTTCACTCCTTTACAATCCTAATTGAAAGTGAGATAAAGTGAAAGAGAAGGAAGAGAAGAAGAAAAGGAAACATGAGGAAGAAGACTAAGGAAGAGAAGGAAACTTCAGAGAAACCTCTAAATTAAGGTATGAACCTAATTCCCTACCTGAATAAGAGAACCTAGAATAGTTATGAAGAACAAAGGATTAGGAGAAACCCAAATCATCCATCCATGGACAAGTTCCAAGGGAATCCATGGAGGAAATCATTGTGGACAATGGAAAATGTATCAAAATTATAGTTTTGAGCCATAAAACAAGCATAGAATGAACCATGAAAGTAAGCCAAAGGATCCAAACATGAAATAATGGACTTTAGAGTGAAAGGTCGACTCAAAATACGTGTGGTCGCACGTAGGGTCGAATGATGTCTGACCCTATAAGACCACATGATCGACTAAATGCCCTTGAAAAGTTCCAGGGAGGGTGTGGTCGCACGTGGGGTCGAATGATATCCGACCCCACGTCCGACCCTACAACCTAGGGTCACTGAAACTGCTACCCTACGATTTAGGTTAGTCTAAGTTTATTAGAATTAATTCTAATGAAAATCTATCGACTTGTTAGGTCTTTTTAGTGATTTTAATGGTGATTCATAAAGCTTGAACGAGGATCTCCTAGCAACCAAAGGTGAGGGAACAAGAACTAAACCAATTGGCTAATAATAAACTGTTTTTATTTATTGAGTTTGATGCCATGAATGATTCTATATTTGTATGTGTGTAATGTGCATTTAACATGTCATCCAGTGCTCTTACAGTTCATGCATATTTAATTTCGTTTATTTATAACATGATGATGATGATGATGCTAGGAATAGGCTTGTAAATGTTTGTGTGTGGTTAGTGTACTTGATGTGAGTGGGGCATCAGGGAAAGTGTTATGCGGTGTTTGATCCGGATACTTTAGCTCTATCTCTACTCAAGTCTTGTCTACTGACATCGTCGTATCGCCATTACCTTAGCAGAACTATTACGTCATGGGGCTCGGGAGGGGTCCGGTACTGTAGTCCCACTTACCGGGGGGCATTAGCTCTATCTCTATCGACGTATTGAGGGATGCTGGGGTGAGGCCTTGGATACACTATTTGACTTTAGGATTGGTTAGTTGCGAGCCCAGTTTGCAAGCCCTCACCAATAGGGGCTTACGTGTTGATATGGGTAGGGCATCAGGGGAAGTGTTATGTGGTGCTTGATCTGGGCACTTTAGCTCTATCTCTATTCCATGGTGGGGTGGATGTGGATGACAATGGTGTTTGATCCATTGGGTGGGCTTACACACCCTGTGTATAGAGGTGCGGCGGCCACCTATCCTTTCTATTGCACATTGCAAACTTATGAACCAGACCAAAGATATGAATTGAATGCATGCATATGTTTGTTGCATTGTTTTGTTTACTCACTGAGCTCAAGTTGGAGAGCTGACCCTCGCATACATAATTCTTTTTAGTTTCTGATGCTGCAGGTATTACGGTTAAAGATTTTATTAACACGCCAGCATATGAACAGGTGGCGACTATGATGAGCAAGTTGTGGAGGACTATTGTGATTAGTTAAGCGAGCGTTCAACTATGAATACGCTTAGTGTTTAACTTTCATATTTGGATATTTGTAATATGTATTAAATTATGTTTTGGTTACTTGGAGATAAATAGAATATTAATTATTTATCATGTCTAGACCTCAGTTCATTATCTGTAAGACTTCCGCTATTTACTTTATTATCTCTAATTAATGTGGAATGTGTTTTGGTTTAACAAAAATTGGGATAGCCTATAGGAGATCTTGGTTGAACCATTGGTTTATTGACGGACACTGTTTGATATTAGGATTGGTTAGTTGCAAGCCTAATTTGCAAGCCCTCACCAACAGGGGCTTACATGTTGGTATGGTAGGGCATCAGGGGAAGTGTTATGCGGTGTTTAATCCGGGCACTTTAGCTCTATCTCTATTCCATGGTGGGGTGGATGTGGACGACAATGGTGTTTGATCCGTTGCATGGGCTTACACACCCTGTGTATAGAGGTGCGGCGGCCACCTATCCTTTCTATTGCACATTGCAAACTTATGAACCAGACCAAAGATATGAATTGAATGTATGCATATGTTTGTTGCATTGTTTTGTTTACTCACTGAGCTCAAGTTGGAGAGCTGACCCTCACGCACGTAATTCTTTTTAGTTTTTGATGTTGCTGGTATTACGGTTGAAGATTTTGTCAAAACGCCAACATATGAACAAGTGGCAACTATGATGAGTAAGCTGTGGAGGACTATTGTGATTAGTTAAGCAAGCGTTCAACTATGAATACGCTTAGTGTTTAACTTTTGTATTTGGATATTTGTAATATGTATTAAATTATATTTTGGTTACTTGGAGATAAAATGGAATATTAATTATTTATATGACTAGACCTCAGTTCATTAACTATAAGACTTCAGCTATTTACTTTATTATCTCTGATTAATGTGGAATGTGTTTTGGTTTAACAAAAATGGGGATAGCCTATACGAGATCCTGGTTGAACCGTTGATTTATTGACGGTTCTTCACACCATTCTGGTTGGTGCAGAATTGGGGTGTGACAATTGGTATCAGAGCTCTCAGGCCTTGCCCATCAAACTTGAATACTTCCACTGGAGTCCGTGAACTGAGTTAGGATAAGTTAAAAGCCTTAACACAAATACACCATAAGCACCTGTGTTGGTTGAGATAGAACTTAAACAAGACAATAATGTACATATAAAAGCTGGAACCATAAATATACATAGACAGAAATAGAAAATCTAAATTTATCATGATAAACAAATAATATAGGGTACTATATATAAGTCGGGCAGTAGCCTAAGTATACAAAAGATATAGTACAGTAGCCGAAACATTGGAATACCAAGTTGATACTCACAAGATGTGAAACTCGATGTATTTGGGAAAGAAGGAAAATGGGTAGTAATGCCTAAGTCCCTGCAATGGTAAAGGGAAAGATCTCAAGATGAATGCAACAGAGATAGGAGAAGAATGGCCATACACTAAGAATAAAAGAAGATAAAGCTATACTCTTGGGTGACGTGGAAACTCAGAGTGAGATCCACCACAAGCTGATCCATTGCCCACTGAGCATTAAGAAGATGTTGCAACTTGACCCCACCACTATCTGGGTTGAGAATGGGTAATGAAAACTCATCTGAGCAGATGCTAAATAATGATAATCAAATTGAAGCAAATCAAAGGAGGTGAACAACTAGGCCACTCCAGCCAATCACCTGGACTACCAAGTACCTTGGCTAGGGTTGTAATAAACTTGCCAGAAAAAATACAAGAGCAACAACAGATGAGATCGACTATGTAAATTGTTATGTGAATCACTATCCAAGTTGCCAATGCTACATCAATACCTCCGGGTCAAACCAAGTACGGTATCGATTGGTAGCAACACTGTACCTCCAACACCTGTTATCTATAACACAGTGCCTACCATACAACAAGTTCTAGTAATGCACACCCCAGTGTAGAAGCTTGGTGCACAACAAGCAGTGTATCAAGGTGGTTACCCTTATCAGCCACCGATGTAGGGGATAGCTGCATCATGACCAAATTATCCGACAACGATTGAAGGAATGTTTTCTGATGATGTAGCCTCGTATATCTTCAGCAAAAGATCAAATCTATTGTGGTCATATAACTAGATAGGTTATATGGGATGAGGTGCACTATTGATTTACTCTTATGATTATAGAGGATGCACATGCCTGATTTTAAATTTTTGTGTCTTGACTGAGTACCTTCTTGATTCAACCTGTCAATTGGAGTTATAGGTGTTATTTTCTTAGAATTAGTCCTGATTATACCAATCTAAGCTACTCTCATGATCGACAATATGAACAGAGATATGAGCTAAATAAACAGTAAATGTTTAATCATGTTGAGCGTACATCTTTTCGATTATACCTGATTTATTGATGTACCAAATCTTTCTCCAGATTTACTCCTGTAGTGCCTTAACCAATGGCATTATATACTCGATAGAACCTGTAACCATGAGGTCAAGAACTATAAAACCTCTATTTCCATGTATTGGGACCACCGTGCAACTTAACGACCTTTTGATGCTGGTTGGATTACAATAGATTTACTCTTGATCCTTTAAAACTAAGTTCATTAGATAAAGCAAGTATTCGGCATTACCCTAAATTCGAAAGAAGAAAATGAATTGCTTTTGGATAAACATTCTGTTTCTTACATTTCTCGATATCCATCGATAAGATGTTTAGTAAGTAAGGAATTATGTGAAGTAAGATGATTAAATTCAGATTAGATTCTATAGCCAAGGAACCTCAGATGAAGAAATGGAGGATCTGTTTCGAGATTGCTGAATAGATGGATATGGTCATGTATATAAAAGAGTGCATGAGCAAGAAAGTAAGTAACAATCACAAGATATTTTTCAAGGTATATGAAAGAGAGATCAGGGTAGAACAACAATGATAAATAAGGTGTAAGCTAATGAGTTTTTTTTTGGGATATATGAGATTTTAAGCAATAGTCTTTAAAAAACTACGAGATTAAAGAGCTAGATGTGCTCTTAAGACCTTTATACTAAATTTTGTTAATTCAAGCCCTTTTGGATAGATGTTGTATTGGATGAGTGTTATTAACAATATTCGAATCATATGGATGGACAGAATTGGATGCAACCTAAATCGACTTGAGATGGCAGAATTTGACGTCATCTTGGGAATAGACTGGTTGTCTCAACACTCTACAAAGTTGTTATGTACATAGAAGAGGTTATCATTCAAGAGTAAAGACGGCGTATAATTTAGTTTTATTGGAAGCATGTTACCTAAGAAGTTAAAGCTGATCCTCTCTATACTAAAGGCGAAGACATGCTTTGAAGAGAAAGAAGTTAGATATATGGTATCTGTGATTTACGTTACCAAAGAACCACCATAGGTGGAAGATATTGATGTGATGCATAAATTTCAAATGTGTTTCCAGGAAACTTACCTGGGTTAGCATCTGATCATATGACCGAGTTCGTCATTGACTTGTTACCAAGGATGATACTTGTGTCAAAGGCACCTATAGAGTAGTTCCTATGTAGTTAAAGGGATTGAGACTCAACTACGGGAGTTATTAGACAAGGGTTCTAATCGGCTAAGTATTGCATCACGGGGAGCGCCAATTCATGAAGAAGAAGGACGGTAGTGTCAGATTATGTATAGACTATTGGGGACTAAACAAGCTCACGATTCAAGAATCGATATCTACTACCTCATATCGATGACTTGTTTAAACAGTTGCAAGGAGCAAAGGTATTTCTTAAGATTGATCTTCGATCGAGATATCATCAGCTGAAGAATTTGGACAGCTATATTCCAAAGATAGTTTTTAGAATCGAGATTGGACATTATGAGTTCCCAATTATGACGTTGGATTAACCTATGCCCTTACGTCTTTTATGGAGCTGATGAACTGGGTGTTTCATGACATGTTGGACACATTGGTCATAGTTTTCATAGATGATATTTTGATTTATTCCAAGAATGAAGCAACTCATATAATAGATCTTAGAATAGCTTCACAACAGCTGAGAAGGGAAAAGCAGTATGCCAAGTCCAAGAAATATGAGTGATCTTCTTAGATCACATAGCATCATAAAAAGGGATTAAAGTAGATCCTATTAAGATAGAAGTAATTATATGGTGAGAAACACCTAAAGAATATTGTGAAGATCAGAAGTTTATTGGGTTTAGCTGGTTATTACAGACGATTTTTGGAGGACCACTCTAAGATTGCAAAACCTCTTACCAAGCTAACCAGGAAGGGAGAGGAGTTTAATTGGACTGACAAGTGTGAAGAATGTTTCCAGACTCTAAAGTAAGGTTGATATCAACTCCCATCTTGAATTGTTCTGGTACCAAGGAAACCTTTTACCCTATACATCAAAACTTTCGGATTGGATCTAGGATGCGGGTTGATGTAAGGTAAACAAGCGATTGCATATGTTTCAAGATAACTGAAAGAGCATGAAAAGAATCACCCAACTCATGATTTGGAGTTAGCAACTGTGATTCATGCAATCAAGAGACATTATCTATACGGAGAAGAATTTTAGATTAAATGGGAACACAAGAGTTTTATTTATCTCTTCACCCAGAAAGAGTTGAATATGAGGATAAGAAATGGCTGGAATTGCTTAAGGATTAAGACTGTTATATTCAGTGTCACCCGAGCAAGGCTAACGTAGTAGTTATGGTTTTGAGCAAAAAGGAATAATGAAGCCAAAAGGAGGACCCAGTATAAATGCTGTCTTATGTTTCGTAGCAACAGATTCAGATTTGAAAGAAGAGTAACATATAATGAAAGCTAGTAATGATCCAATTGAGTGAGAACTTATGGATGAACTTATGGAGCAATAGTTCTTCGACTGTGCTTGTGGTATTAAAGATCATCTCTGAATTGATGGATGAAGTAAAAGTAGTAATTTTGTTAGATCCATATATAAGAACGGTGCAAGGAGATTTAGAGAAAGAAAAACCTAACCTTGACTTACTTGGATGTGGAGACGGTACTCAGATACAAAGGTAGATTCTAAATACCAGAAGGTAAAGACTCTGATATCATGAAGAGGATAATGATAAGAGCCCATTGTACTCTATATTTAGGACATCTTAGAGTACCAATATGTATCATGACCTGAAGATATTGTACTGGTAAAGAGGAATGATAACAGATGTGGTTTAGTGCGTGTTCTAGTGTCTGAATTATCAGCAAGTAAAGGCTGAAGGACAAAGACCAACATGGCTTACTACAACCACTATTGGAACCAGTCGGGAAGTGAAACTGCATTACAATGAACTATGTCATCGATTTGCCACTGACCCCCAGATTGGTTGACGCAGTTTGGGTGATTGTTGATTGCCTTATGAAGATAGCTCATTCCATTCTATACGACCACGGTATACTTTGGAGTGGCTAACTAAGCTATATGTGGATAATATCGCCAGATTGAATGGTATGCCTGAGAGCATAGTGTCAGGTAGAGGCTCAAGCTTTATCTCAAAGTTTTGGAAAGAGCGATAGAAAACAATGAGAACGAAGTTGAAGTTTAGTACCGCATTTTACCTTAAACCGACGGACAGTCGGGGTAGACTATACAAATCCTAAGAGATATGCCCAAGCTTGTGAATTGATTTCAAGGAGCTTGAGTTGAGAAGTTACCATGAATTGAAGTTGCTACCAAGCTACCATGTAAATGTCACCTATAAAGCATGGTACGGTAGAAATACCAAATTCCTTTGTTTTGGAATGAAGTCAGAGAATGAAGAATTTTAAGACCTGAGTCTATTGAAGAAACCTGTCGAGTGGCAGACAAGATCCAATAAAAGGTCAAAGACTGCTCAGGATTGTTAGAAGAGATGCCAAACCTTGAGTTCGCCATAAGTTACAAAGTGTTCTTGAAGATATCACTTATGTATGGTTGAAGCAGTTCAGCGAGAAGGGAAAGTGGTATCCTATATATGTTTTGGAACCTCATTAAAATTTTGAAGAGGCATAGAAAAGTGCATATCAACTAGCGTTACCGCTGTCCATGTCCAGTGTGCATGACATATTTCACGTGTCTCTATTGACGAAGTACGTTGCAGATCCATAACAAAGGTATTGACCAATGATCCACTGGATTAGATAGAAGATTTAAATATTGAAGTGGTACCAGCCTAGTTCACTAGTTGGGAGGTATAACATCTCCAAAGCTGGGATAATTATTATATGAAGATAACCTAGCGAGGACAAGATGTAGAGAAGATTGCATGGGAAGAAGAGAATTCTATGCGAAAGCAACATCCTCACCTTTTAGACTCGAAAGGTATGTACAAATTTCGAGGATGAAATTTTTATTAGAGGGGGGGAGTTGTAAGACCCGTATCGAACTAACCGGTCTTATCACCTTGTACCAAGTCTACCTATCATGGTCGAGCCAAGTGGACCAAGTGTGTGAAGAAACCACAAGACCAAGTATGAAGTTTAACTCAAAAATAGTCAAAAATGAGGGTAGGGTCACATTCCTAAATAGGTAGGGTCGATCCCACCTCAACAGAAGTCCAACCCATGACTTTTTGGTCGTGGGGTCGCATGTTTTAAAACGTAAGGTCTCTGATTATCCGACCCTACGTCCGACCTTACGAAAACAGCACGAACCGAAAATTAAGAAACTTTCCTAAGTCCCAGGGGATATTTACTAAACTCATTGGGACTTATTATGGAGGGTTTTCCTATATAAATAGGACGTCCCTTAGCCTCTTCCACTCCTTTACAACCCTAATTGAATGTGAGAGAAAGAGAAAGAGAAGGAAGAGAAGAAGCAAAAGGAAACTTGAAGAAGAAGACCAAGGAAGAGAAGGAAACTTCAAAGAAACCTCTGAATTAAGGTATGAACCTAATTCCCTACCTGAATAAGAGAGCCTAGAATAGTTATGAAGAACATAGGATTATGAGAAACCCAAATCATCCATCCATGGACAAGTTCCAATAGAATCCATGGAGGAAATCATTGTGGACAATGGAAAGTATATCAAAATTATAGTTTTGAGCCATAAAACAAGCATAGAATGGACCCTGAAAGTAAGCCAATGGATCCAAACATGAAAGAATGGACTTTAGAGTGAAAGGTTAACTCAAAATACGTGTGGTCGCACGTAGGGTCGAATGATGTCTGACCCTACAAGACCACGTTTGGATTGACTTTACCTGAAGTCCATTCGTTTCAGGGGTGTGGTCGCATGTAGGCTCTAATGATATCGGAGCCACATTAATCTAAGACCCGATGAAACTGACCAGTCTTACCAGCTTGTATCAGGTCTACCCATCATGGTCGAGCCAAACGGACCAAGTGCGTGAAGGAAATGGCAAAACCAGGTACTAAACTGACCCAAAAATAGTGAATGGGAGGGCAGGGTCGCATTCCTAGGTAGGAAGGGTCAACCTCCCCCTCAAATAGAAGTCAGACCCCTGATTTTTCACTAGGGATCGGACAACTTTGGAACTGGAGGTCGACGGGACCTTCGACCCCCTCATCGACCCCCTATTTGCCGATAAAAACCGCAAATAGGAAACTTTTTAAATTTCAATTGGATTCCTTTCTAATCTCAATGGGACTTATTTTTAGAGATTCTACTCTATAAATAGGACATCCCTAAGCCTCTTTCACTCCTTTTGAAACCCTAACTGAGAGTGAGAGAAAGAGAAGAGAAGAAGAAGAGAAGAAAAGTTGGAGAAGTGGACCGAATTGAAGAATTCAGAGAAATCTCTGAATCTCAACAAACCTAAGGTATGGGCAAGCTTTCTATTGATAATCTAAGACCTTAGAATAGTTCATGAAGAGAGTATGGTCTAGGAGAAACCCAAATCATATACCCATGGGATGATTTTGATGAAATCCATGGAGAAATCATGGTAGACAAGGTAAGGAAGAAACCTAGTGTTCTAAGCCATAGAACAAGCCTAGAATGGATTGTGGAAGTAAGCCATAGGACCTAAACGTGAAAGAATGAACTGTAGAATGAAAATCTTGACTCAACCCACGGGGGTCGCACGTGGGGTCGATTGGGAATCAACCCTACCAGATCGCATGATCGACCCCCAGTATTCGGGAAGTTCAGAATAGGGGTGGTCGCACCTAGGGTCGATGGATCATCTGACCCTGGCATCGACCCTACCCTGGGGGTCGATGTAGACTGCTACCCTACCTGCGACCCACCCTTCGACCCGTGCTTAAAAACAAGCCTAATGATGCTGGAATGACTTCTAACCAAAATCTATCAACTTGTTAGGTTTTTCTATTGATATAAAAGTGATTTTAAAGCTTGAAGGATGATCAACACTCAAGCAAAGGTGAGGGAACAAGACCTAAACTAATTGGCTAATAATAAACTATTTTTATTTCTTCAGTCCAATGCCATGACTGATTATATGCGTATATGCTTGTATGTGCATTCAATATGTCATCCAATATTCCTGCTATTACTGTTCATGCACGTTTAATTCTGTTTATTTATAACATGATGATGATGATGATGCTAGGAATAGGCATCTGAAGGTATGTGTGTAGTTAGTGTACATGGTGCGGGTAGGGGATGGTATCAACCGGTACAACCATGCCGTTTTCATGGGGTGTATATTGTGCCATGGTTCTACTCAAGTCATGTCCACTGACATTGTCGTATCGCCATTACCTTAGCAAAACTATTACGTCGTAGGGTATCAGGGGAGGTGGTCTTGGACCGTGTAGTCTTCGACTCTGTCGGGGGGGCCTTAGCTCTATCTCTATGGATGTATTGAGGGATGCTGGGGTGAGGCCTTGGATACATTGTTTGACATTAGGATTGGTTAGTTACGAGCCCAGTTTGCAAGCCCTCGCCAGCAGGGGCTTACGAATTGGTATGTGCAACCGGTACAACCATGCTATTTTCATGGGGTGTATATTGTCCATGGTGGGTGCATGTGGGGTCGAAAGTGCTGTTTTCATTGGGCAGTTTTACACACTCGTGTATAGAGGTGAGGCGGCCACCGACCTTTCTATAGCACATTGCAAACTTATAAACCAGACCATAGATATGAATTGAATGCATGCATATGATTGTTGCATTGTTTTGTTTGCTCACTGAGCCGTGATGTGTGCTCACCCTTTTGACGTCGAATATTTTTAGTTGATGATGGAGGTACCACGGTGGAAGACTATTTGAATGTTCCTACGTACGGGCACATCGCTGCGATGGAAGCTGAAGACTTAGTGGAAACGCATGACTCTTCATGCGAGTGCAACGCATGCGTTTTCGATTAGATTTTGATTTGAATTATTAAGGAAATGTAATTGATATTTTATTTACTTATGTCTCGATTAATACAACATAACTTGATATTTTATTATTGATTATCACAGTTAGATTCCTCAGTTCATTTGATATTAAGACTTCCGCTATTGTGTATTTATCCTTATTATGGTTGTGGATGTGTACGGTTTTATTTTCAACGGACATAGCCTATTAGAGATCCTGGTTAAACCGTTGGTTTATTAATGGTTCATCACACCGTTCTGAATGGTGTAGAATTGGGGTATGACATCCAACCCTACACCCTAGGGTCGCAGAAACTGCTACCCTAGGTGCTACCCTACCTGCGACCCTACGATTTAGGTTACTCTAAATTTATTGGAATTAATTCTAATTAAAATCTATCAACTTGTTAGGTCTTTCTAGTGATTTTAATGGTAATTCATAAAGCTTGAACGAGGATGTTGTAAGACCCACACTCTGAAAACCCAGTCTAAACCTTGGTTTTGTGTCATAACAGGTCTTCCGATCATCACCGGGCCAGACGGGGCAAGCGGATAACAAACAGGTACAAAATCGGACCGAAGTCAACCAATTATACCTGATTTTAGGTATACCGGTTGATGGTACCGGTCTTGGTACCGGTCGACCGGTATGGCCTGCGCAGCTATGTGCGGGAATCTGGAAATTGGTCTCTGCAGGTCCCATTTTCCTGATTTCGAATCCTAGAAGTTTCCTAATCCTAGTAGGGTTACTAAACCCTGTTTCTAGCCTATAAATACACCCTTAAACCTCCTCAAATCCTTTCCATTGTCTCTCACAAACCCTAGAGAAGAGAAAGAGGTGGGAAAGGAGAAAGAGCTAGGAGGAAGAAGAAGGAGGTGCCGCCATTAACATTCGACGACGCTCTCATTACGCCAGTCAACGGTAAGTGCTTGAATCCATCTTCTTATCCTATGTTAGTTATGTGGGTGGATCAATACCATGCAAGTAGGTATTGATCTAAAACCCTAAATTGACCAATAAACCCTAAATTGCCGTCAAACCCTAGATTTGAGTTTCGAGATGATATTCATCAGAATAAGACTTGAATGAGTTGGGGATAACTCTAACTCAAAGCCTAGACTTAGAATGGATAGGAGAAACCCTGAAAATCCATGGAGGATGATCGACGGCAGTCGAAAAACCCATGTATGGTCTTCCAGAGACATACCGGTTGACTATACCGGGTGCACAAAGTGCGACCGGTATGTTGCGACCGCTATCTCTCGGGAGGTTATCTGTGGGGGACCGGCTGACCATACCGGTCGCCAGTCTTTCCCACAGAGCTGCGACCGGTACATGCCACCGGTCAGCTCTGTGAGAGTATTTTGTAACCCTGTTGGTTTCCGACCAACATGAAACTCTAAGAATGTTATTTTAATCAACCCTAATAATATTGTAGGACTTTGTGACTTGTCGTTTGGATCTTGCGACGTGGAGCAAGTTATCGAACGAGCGTTAGGTAAGGGAATCTGACCTAAACCTAATAATTAATGGACAGTAAATCGTTGGTAATCATTGAATATCTATGATGTGATGTTTGTGCATATTCACATGCCATCCTTTACTTTCAGTTATTATTACTGTTCATGCATTGATAGGATGTGATTGTTAGGCATGTGATTGTTTTCGTTGGTGTGTGGAGTGGGGCATGGGCCTGGGATTGCTCTTCACATTAGCACCTTTTGTAGTATTCTGTCTTAACATGCTTGGTACGGGTGGGGTATCAGGGGAAGGTCGTGGTACGGTGGTCTCCGATACTGATGTTGTCCCGGTCATTGTTATGTGGTACTGTAGATTTCGAGTCGACGCTGGCTTGTCCACGATGCTTTAGCTCTATCTCTATGCCGTAGGGAGTTATGTTGGGATAGGGTCTACCTGCGTACTGTTTTTATCCTAGTGGGTTAGTTGTGGATAGGGCATCAGGGGAGGTGTGGGAATGCCTTAGCTCTATCTCTATGCCGTAAACGGGTGTGCTGGGATAGAGCATACATTGATGACATATAGGATTGGTTATTTGCGAGCCCAGTTTGCGAGCCCTGGCCAGTAGGGGCTTAGGTACTGGTATTGGTAGAGTATCAGGGGAGATACGTGGGTATCTTAGCTCTATCTCTATTCCATGGTGGGTGCATGTGGGCCGATGGGGGTGTGATCCATGAGGTGCCACACACTCGTGTATAGAGGTGCGGGGGCCACCAAACCTTTATATAGCCCATTGCAAACTTAAAACCAGACCACAGGATAAAATTGATTGTTACTCATGCATAATCTTGTGAAACTGTCTGATTGTCTTACTGAGCTGTGTTGGTAGCTCACCCTTTGTATATACATTGCTTTTAGATGTTGATGCAGGATACACCGTGGACGACTACGTGAACGCTCCGGCGTATGGTGGTGTGGCTGCTTTGGATGTACAGGCCGGGGAGGACGAGCATGATGCTTCATGCGAGTGCCCTTTCTGTGTGTAATTGTGATGGATTTTTTTTTAGTTGTTTTAGTTATTTTCGTTTGATATTAAATGGATGTAAAAGATATTTATTTTATGTGTTTGAATTTGGATAATGGGATATTTATTTAAATTTTCAATAGATACTCAGTTCATTCTATTTAAAGTCTTCCGCTGTACATTTATATTCTGATTGAGGTTATATGTAATGGTTTGTATGGGTAGACACTGCCTATTCGAGATCCTGGTGTGAACCGTTGGTTCAATGACGGTTCACTCACACCATTCTGGTTGGATCAGAATTGGGGTGAGACAACTTGGTATCAGAGCCAAGCGTTCCGTCTACTTTAATGAAATATGTATACCCGAGGTATAGGCCTCAGGCTAGCCGCCTTCATTGGGGCTCCAGGGTTTAAGATCTGATGCGCTATCTCTCAGCACAAATCATCAGTCAAATAACCTTTCGCCTTGGGGGTGCAGTACACCAAATCTCCATCATTGGGAATCCCAAGAAGATCAGCCAACTGATGGGTGTTAAATGAATTTTGTACACCCCGGACGTAGCTGGTGATACGTAGATCCCTACACTGGTTCATATCCTCGACATCCCCTTCAAGTTCCAAGTTCGCATAGAAGTGCTTGACCAAGTTAGGGCGTGTGGTCTCTGTGTATGAAATAACCGACAACCAACCTAGAGCGCCAAAAGCTGTCTCCACATTGAATCGGTGCAGTTGTTCCAGGTTGACCCGGAACCATGGAAACCGAGCTTGGGCTTCCAAGGAGCGAAACCATAGCTCATCTACCTGTGGAACTGGTGGTGAGGGAGCCCGAGAACTAGAGACATGTGAGCGTTTCCCGAGAGTGTGTCTATGAGCCATTTAAACTGCAAAACAAAAGAAAATAAGATAAAAGTTAGAAATTTTTTGAAATTTCGGCAGCATAACGACAGCATTTTGGGAAAAAGCCTTGAACTCACCCAAAAACATGGGGAGGAGGACTTACGTAACCCCCACACTCTTCAACAAACCAATCACAAGCAATTCAAATGAGAAATTTCAAGAATTTAAGAAAAATTAGAAATTTCGAAATTTTTTTTTAAAACCTAGGTCAAAATATGAAAAATTCGATTTTTTATGTAAACCATTCGGTGGAACCCCAAATTAGTTGAGGGATTTTGCTCTTGGGGGTCCCTAAACCCTCTGCAAGCCGAAGGAAAAGAGTTCCTACGGTTGAAACATCTCGAACAAAGAAAAACCTAGATTTCTACATATAAACGATATGGGAAAATGATAAAGAGATGATGGGGAGGGAGGGATCATACCTAGAGACGATGTACTAGCTCTTGAGTGGAAGAAATCGCCTTCAAAAAGCACCGGTCGGACTGTAAAAACTCAGTCTCCAAAGAAGAATCGCCACCGGAGAAGAAAGGAAAATCTCACTTTTTCCCGATTTTATAACCAATATAGGCATACCGGTCGACGATTTTGCCTATACCGGTCGACCGGTATCACCCAGATATATGCGACCGCTATGTCTCAGTCAGAAATTTTATTCTGACCGGTCGACTATACCGGTCGCAACACTGTATATAGGGTGTCGACCGGTATGTTGCGACCGCTATGTCTCGGTCAGAATTTTAACTCTGACCGGTCGACTATACCGGCCGCAGCATATTCCACAGGGATGCGACCGGTATGTTGCGACCGGTATGCACCAAAGAGCCAGGAAAAATTGAATTTAAAATTTTTAAAATTGTGTAAATTGAAATGTTACTTCTCGACTATTTCCCTTGCATGATTCAAGACTGACACTACTATTATTGATGTTCTCACGTGTTATGTCTTCTTCTCAGATCCAAATAAAATAGTCTGAGATGGCAGGCGGAAACGGTCGAAGGGGGCGAAACTGTCATCAGGCCAGGATGCGCCTAAAAGAAGAACAAGTTGAACAAGATCAGGTTAGAGAACCAAGTCCTGAAGTGGAGGAGGAACAGGTCCCAGAAGTGCCGATAAATTTACCTGGCCCACCTCACAGGAATTCTGAGACCATTGTTACAAACTTGGTCTATCAGATGTAGGCTCAACGTAAGGGAATTTCGAGCGAGGTACACGAAGATGCTCGGGCCAACGGGGCTCTCGTTCCCCGCTAGAAATACGCCCGCGTCTGGAGGAATTAATACTACCCAACCGATGCAGAGTAGCCCAAGGCCGAGGGGCCAAGCGCAGAATGTACCACCACCGCATTGGTTTCCGTCGCCTTCTGCGTACCCGGGAGCTTATCCGTACCCACCACCATGGTACGGAGCAGACACGCAGGGACAGCATGATCTGAGCAGGTCAGTGGATAGATTCTAGAAGTTGAAACCTTCATCGTTCACGGGCAAAAAAAGGGAAACCATTGTGGCCAGCACAGTGGGTTGCAGAGATGGAAAAGAACTTCCGATTGATGACTTGTACTGAGGAGGAAAAGGTTCTGTTTGCCACTCATATGTTGAAAGAAGATGCAAATGCTTGGTGGAATTCTACACGGGCATATCTGGAGACTAAGTATACACTGGTTGATTGGGAAGTGTTTAAAGCTGCTTTCTTCGACAAGTATTTTCCAAAGAGTTTCAAGGATCAAATGGAAAGAGAGTTTCTCAATCTGCAGCAGTCTCAGTCGACCGTAGATGCTTATCAGCAGAGGTACGAAGAGCTATTCTTCTTTGCACCGGCTAGTATGCAAGAGGAGGAGACCAAGACACGTAGGTTCACCATGGGACTACGTGGAAGCATCAGAGAGCACCTCTTGGGCTTGGACAAGAAGATCTACAATGAGGTTGTGCAGGTTACGAGGGTGATAGAGTCCAGTCAGAGGGACAACTTCTTCACTCAGAACAGGGGAGTGAAGAAACCTGCTAGTGAGAGTTCGGGTGGAGGTAACAACAGACCCTTCCGCCCATATAGGGCCAGGACCGCTACAAGTACTGCGAGAAACAACCCGGCACCACATTGCCACGTCGCTGGACACAACCCAAATATCAAATGTTATAACTGTCAACAACTGGGACATGTCGCAAGGAACTGCACTCTACCTAAGAAGCAAGCTCCCCAGCAAGGAAAAGTGTATGCGGTCACCACTGAAGAGGCAGCCGCATCACCTGATGTGGTAACTTGTACGACTCTATCCCTTACTATTTGGCTTATTCTTTCATTTTGCATGAGCATGTAGATCTAAGGGGCAATAAATTCCAAGAATTGTAAATGTAGCTAGTATACCCACCAGAGTATTATTTGACTCTGGGGCCACGCACTCCTTTGTTTCTATTTCTTTTGGGAAGCGGATGGAGTTACCAATCAAGCATTTGAGCCCAAGCTTGATAGTTCGCTCTCCACTAGGAGTCGAAGTGGCTTTGACCGAATATTATGGACCATGTGCTGTATGTATTGAGGGCCGAGACTTAGAAGCAAACCTAGTACTACTTGAGATGGCAGACTTTGTTGTCATCCTGGGAATGGATTGGCTAGGCCGTCATTCGGTCATCCTTTTATGTGGTGAAAGGAAGCTTGTGGTTACTGACAAAGAGGGAAGGGAGTATAGTTTTGCTGGGATCAAGCTATCCAGGAAGCGAAAGCTGATTCTCTCTGCCCTAAAAGCCAAGCGATGCCTAGAGAAAGGGGGAGTGGGGTATCTAGTATCTGTAGTCGATCTCACAGCAGAATCACTCAAGATGGAAGATATAGATGTGGTTCGGGAGTTCCCAGATGTATTTCCAAAGGAGCTTCCAGGCTTACCATCGGACAGGGCTACAGAATTTGTGATAGACCTTATGCTAGGTTCGGCGCCGGTGTCTAAAACACCATACAGAATGGCCCCGACCGAGTTAAAGGAGTTGAAGATCCAATTACAAGAATTGTTGGATAAGGGCTTCATACGACCTAGCATATCACCTTGGGGAGCACCTGTATTATTTGTCAAGAAGAAGGATGGGAGTGTACGGCTATGCATTGACTACCGGGAATTGAACAAGTTGACTATCAAGAATCGGTATCCTTTGCCTAGGATCGATGATTTGTTTGACCAGTTACAAGGTGCAAAGGTTTTCTCAAAGATCGATCTCCGATCAGGGTATCACCAATTGAAGATCAAGGCCGGAGATATTCCAAAGACTACTTTCAGGACGAGGTATGGGCATTATGGGTTTCTAGTTATGTCTTTCGGGTTGACCAATGCTCCAGCGTCGTTTATGGAACTGATGAACCGAGTGTTCCATGATATGTTGGACACTTCGGTCATCGTATTCATCGATGACATATTGATCTACTCTAAGGACATGGAGACTCATACAGCACATTTGAGGGCAGCCCTACAACGGCTGAGACAGGAGAAGCTTTATGCTAAGTTCAAGAAGTGTGAGTTTTGGCTGAAGGAAGTGGCTTTCTTGGGCCATGTTGTATCTGAAGACGGTATCAAGGTCGATCCAGGAAAGATAGCTGCTATAGTAGGATGGGAAGCACCAAAATCTGTTGCGGAGATTCATAGTTTCCTTGGGTTGGTTGGTTATTATAGAAGATTCGTGGAAGATTACTCCAGGATCGCTGTTCTACTCACCAGATTGACCAAGAAGGGAGAGAAATTCATATGGACAGATGAGTGTGAGAAGTGCTTTCAGACTTTGAAATCAAGACTTGTCTCTGCACCTATCTTGACCATCCCAGAACCAAGTGTTCCGTCTACTTTATATACGGATGCTTTGGGGTTGGGTATCGGGTGTGTATTGATGCAAGGAGAACAGGTGATTGCTTACGCATCAAGACAGTTAAAGGAGCATGAGAAGAACTATCCTACGCATGATTTGGAGTTAGCAGCGGTTATTCATGCAATCAAGACTTGGAGACATTACTTGTACGGTGAGAAGTTTCAGATCAAGTCAGATCACAAGAGCTTAACCTACCTTTTCACTCAGAAGGATCTGAACATGAGACAGAGGAGATGGCTGGAATTGTTAAAAGATTATGACTATGACATCCAGTACCATCCGGGTAAAGCAAATGTGGTGGCTGACGCCTTAAGCAAAAAGTGGGCATCGAAACCTGAGGCTGGACCAAGTACAAATGCTGCATTATGTGCCGCAGCTTCAAGTTCAATCGAAGGCGATGAAGAGTATATAATTGAGACTACCGAAGATCCAGTTGAGCAAGGCTTGATTCATAAGTTCACTATGATGTTCGCAGCTTTGAAGATCTCGCCGGATCTAGTTGACGAAGTCAAGGTAGCAATTCTACAGGATCCATATCTCAAGACAGTGCAAGCAGACTTAGAGAAGGGTACGAGCAATCCTGACTTTACCTTGGATTCAGACAGGGTACTCAGGTATCGTGGACGGTTATGTATACCTGAGAGTGAAGACTGCGATATCAGAGATCGAGTTATGACTGAAGCTCATTACACTCCATATTCGGTACATCCAGGAAGTACCAAAATGTACCATGACTTGAGAAGACTATATTGGTGGAGGGGTATGAAAGCTGATATAGCTCGGTTCGTGTTCCAATGTCTGAATTATCAACAAGTTAAAGCAGAAAGGCAGAGACCCACAAGTAACAGCCATTACTAGAACCTGCATGGAAGTGGGATTGTATTATGATGGATTTTGTCACGGGCTTACCTTTGACACCAAGGTCAGTGGATGCGGTTTGGGTTATAGTGGATCGGCTCACCAAGACATCTCGATTTATTGCGGTCAGACCTCAGTATACCATGGAGAAATTGGCCAAGTTATATGTTGATAATATAGTCAGACTTCATGGCGTTCCAGAGAGTATAGTATCTGACAGAGATCCCCATTTTACATCAAAGTTCTGGGAAGGATTACAGAAAGCTATGGGAACAAAGTTGAAGTTCAGTACAGCTTTTCACCCTCAGACGGACGGACAGTCAGAGAAAACATTTCAAATTTTGGAAGATATGCTCCGAGCTTGTGCATTAGACTTCAAGGGAGCTTGGGATGAGAAGCTATCACTTATCGAGTTCGCTTACAACAACAGCTATCAGGCTACAATTCAGATGGCCCCATAAGAAGCACTCTATGGGAAGAAGTGTCATACACCTCTGTTATGGAATGAAGTGGGGGAAAGAAGAATTGTAGGACCAGAGTTTGTTGAAGAAACTTACCGAGTGATTGATTAGATCAAAGAGAGAGTAAAGACAGCTCAAGTTCGACAGAAGTACTATGCGGATAATCGACGTCGAGATCTGGAGTTTGCAGTGGGTGACAAAGTGTTCTTGAAAGTATCACCGGTGCGAGGTCTGAAACGGTTTGGTAATAAGGGGAAGCTATGCCCCAGGTATGTGGGACCGTATGAGATATTGACCCGACGTGGTAATGTAGCATATCAATTGGCTCTACCACCATCTATGTCCAGTGTTCATAATGTGTTCCACGTATCACTTCCGAAGAAGTATGTCGAGATCCATCGCATATCTTGATCGCTGATCCTCCGGGACTTGACTGAAGACTTAACTTTCGAAGTGGTGCCAGTAATGCCCTCAAGCCGAAAAGTTCAGCAACTTCGAACCAAGGATATCCACTATGTGAAGGTGCATTGGAGAAGCCAAAATGTGGGGGAAATTACTTGGGAAGAAGAGAGCGCGATGAGGAAGGATTACCCTAACCTTTTTGACGATCAAGGTACGTTCAAATTTCGAGGCCGAAATTTCTTTTAAGGGTGGGGGAGTTGTAGAACCTGCATGAAAATTTCGGGATAAAATTTCTTTTAAGGGTGGTGAAGTTGTAAGACCCGTACTCTGAAAACCCGGTCTAAACCTTGGTTTTTACCATGACAGGTCTTCCGATCATCACCGGGCCAGACGGGGCAAGCGGATAACAAACAGGTACAAAATCGGACCGAAGTCGGCCAATTATACCTGATTTTAGGTATACCGGTCGTTTGTACCGGTCTTGGTACCCGGTCGACCGGTATGGCCTGCGCAGCTATGTGTGGGAATCTGGAAATTGGACTCTGCGGGTTCTGCTTTCCTGATTTTGAATCCTAGAAGTTTCCTAATCCTAGTAGGGTTACTAAACCCTGTTTCTAGCCAATAAATACACCCTTAAACCTCCTCAAATCCTTTCCATTGTCTCTCACAAACCCTAGAGAAGAGAAAGAGGTGGAAAAGGAGAAGGAGCTAGGAGGAAGAAGAAGGAGGTGCCGCCATTACCGTTCGACAACGGTCTCATTACGCCAGTCAACGGTAAGTGCTTGAATCCATCTTCTTATCCTATGTTAGTTATGTGGGTGGATCAATACCATGCAAGTAGGTATTGATCTAAAACCCTAAATTTGCCAATAAACCCTAAATTGCCGTCAAACCCTAGATTTGAGTTTCGAGATGATATTCATCGGAATAAGACTTGATTGAGTTGGGGATAACTCTAACTCAAAGCCTAGACTTAGAATGGATAGGAGAAACCCTGAAAATCCATGGAGGATGATCGACGACAGTCGAAAAACCCATGTATGGTCTTCCGGAGACATACCGGTCGACTATACCGGGTGCACAAAGTGCGACCGGTATGTTGCGACCGCTATCCCTCGGGAGGTTGTCTGTGGGGGACCGGCTGACCATACCGGTCGCCAGTCTTTCCCACAGAGCTGCGATCGGTACATAACCGGTCAGCTCTGTGAGAGTATTTTGTAACCCTGTTGGTTTTCGACCAACATGAAACTCTAAGAATGTTATTTTAATGAAACCCAAATAATATTGTAGGACTTTGTGACTTGTCGTTTGGATCTTGCGACGTGGAGCAAGTTATCGAACGAGCGTCAGGTAAGGGAATCTGACCTAAACCTAATAATTAATGGACAGTAAATCATTGTTAATCATTGAATATCTATGATGTGATGTTTGTGCATATTCAGATGCTATCCTTTACTTTCAGTTATTATTACTGTTCATGCATTGATAGGATGTGATTGTTTGGCATGTGATTGTTTTCATTGGTGTGTGGAGTGGGGCATGGGCCTGGGATCGCTCTTCACATTAGCACCTTTTATAGTATTCTATCTTAACATGCTTGGTACGGGTGGGGTATCAGGGGAAGGTCGTGGTACGGTGGTCTCCGATACTGATGTTGTCCCAGCCATTGTTATGTGGTACTGTGGATTCCGAGTCGACGCTGGCTTGTCCACGATGCTTTAGCTCTATCTCTATGCCGTAGGGAGTTATGTTGGGATAGGGTCTACCTGCGTATTGTTTCTATCCTAGTGGGTTAGTTGCGGATAGGGCATCAGGGGAGGTGTGGGAATGCCTTAGCTCTATCTCTATGCCGTAGACGGCTGTGCTGGGATAGAGCATACATTGATGACATATAGGATTGGTTAGTTGCGAGCCCAGTTTGCAAGCCTTGGCCAGTAGGGGCTTAGGTACTGGTATGGGTAGAGTATCAGGGGAGATACGTGGGTATCTTAGCTCTATCTCTATTCCATGGTGGGTGCATGTGGGCTGATGGGGGTGTGATCCATGAGGTGCCACACACTCGTGTATAGAGGTGCGGGGGCCACCAAACCTTTCTATAGCACATTACAAACTTAAAACCAGACCACAGCATAAATTGATTGTTACTCATGCATAATCTTGTGAAACTGTCTGATTGTCTTACTGAGCTGTGTTGGTAGCTCACCCTTTGTATATACATTGCTTTTAGATGTTGATGCAGGATACACCGTGGATGACTACGTGAACGCTCCGGCGTACGGTGGTGTGGTTGCTTTGGATGTACAGGCCGGGGAGGACGAGCATGATGCTTCATGCGAGTGCCCTTTCTGTGTGTACTTGTGATGGATTTTTATTTAGTTGTTTCAGTTATTTTCTTTTGATATTAAAGGGATGTAAAATATATTTATTTTATGTGTTTGAATTTGGATAATGGGATATTTATTTAAATTATCAATAGATACTCAGTTCATTCTATTTAAAGTCTTCCGCTATATATTTATATTCTGATTGAGGTTATGTGTAATGGTTTGTATGGGTGGACACGGCCTATTCGAGATCCTGGTGTGAACCGTTGGTTCAATGATGGTTCACTCACACCATTCTGGTTGGATCAGAATTGGGGTGTAACAGATGTCCTAGCAACCGAAGGTGAGGGAACATGACCTAAACTAATTGGCTAATAATAAACTATTTTTATTTATTGAGTCTGATGCCATGAATGATTCTATCTTTGTATGCGTGTAATTTGCATTTAACATGTCATCCAATATTCTTTCTCTTACTGTTCATGCATATTTAATTCCATTTATTTATAATATGATGATGATGATGATGCTAGGAATAGACTTGTGAATGTTTGTGTGTGGTTAGTATAATTGATGCGAGTAGGGCATCAGGGGAAGTATTATGCGGTGTTTGATCCGGACACTTTAGCTCTATCTCTACTCAAGTCTTGTCCACTGACATCATCCTATCGCCATTACCTTAGCAGAACTATTATGTCGTAGGGCATCAGGGGAGGTGGTCTTGGACCGTGTAGTCTCTGACTCTGCCGGGGGGCCTTAGCTCTATCTCTATGGACGTATTAAGGGATGCTGGGGTGAGGCCTTGGATACACTATTTGACATTAGGATTGGTTAGTTGCGAGCCCAGTTTGCTAGCCCTCACCAACAGGGGCTTACGTGTTGGTGTGGGTAGGGCATCAGGGGAAGTGTTATGCGGTGTTTGATACAGGCACTTTACCTCTATCTCTATTCCATGGTGGGGTGGATGTGGATGACAATGGTGTTTGATCCATTGGGTGGGCTTACACACCCTGTGTATAAAGATGCGACGGCCACCTTTCCATTCTATTGCACATTGTAAACTTATGAACCAGACCAAAGATATGAATTGAATACATGCATATGTTTATTACAATGTTTTGTTTACTCATTGAGCTCAAGTTGGAGAGCTGACCCTCGCGTGTGTAATTTTTTTTAGTTTCTAATGTTACAGGTATTACGGTTGAAGATTTTGTCAACACGCCAACATATGAACTGGTGGCGACTATGATGAGCAAGCTGTGGAGGACTATTGTGATTAGTTAAGCGAGCGTTCAACTATGAATACGCTTAGTGTTTAACTTTCGTATTTGGATATTTGTAATATGTGTTAAATTATGTTTTGGTTACTTGGACATAAATGGAATATTAATTATTTATCATGACTAGACGTCATTTTATTATCTGTGAGACTTTCGCTATTTACTTTATTATCTCTGATTAATGTGGAATGTGTTTTGGTTTAACAAAAATGGAGATAGCCTATACGAGATCATGGTTGAACCATTGGTTTATTGACGGTTCATCACACCATTCTGGTTGGTGCAGAATTGGGGTGTGACATATGTAATGGCATGGGTTTAATAAAATGGTAGTATGAACAAAGCTGCGATGCTCCCTATACCCGATGTAGTGTGGATGGGTATGCTTGTCGACTAGTGGGATTACCATCTCCTCAAGTGGCTGGCGTAATACAGTCTTGGGATGACTTATGAGCAAGTAATCAGTGTAATATGGGCTTGTTCCATAATGACGTACTCATACTTGTGGGTGATGCTGTACGCCGAATAAGGTGGTATCATCTGATGGGGGAAGACCCGTGTAGCCTTGAGACCCCATGGGTGGGTTGTCCTAAGTTGGCACTTACAATTATTTACTTGACCGTAGTTGATAGTTTCATGCATTTTATGTATTTCATGTTTAGTTTTCTTGCTAAGCTCGGTGGTTGAGCTTACCTTGTACGCATAAATTATTTTAGATGTTGCAGGTTTTTCTATTGATGCTTTAGGTAGCAGTCCATCTGGTGTAGAGGATGAGGACTATGAACCTGAAGAGGATATCTCTGATTCTGATGCAATGTGTAGTGTTATGTATGGGTTTAGGCAAGTGCCCATGTTTCTTCTCTTTAGTAGGGATTATCTATTTTATTATGGGTTTATGCTCGAGATATACTTTGTATAGTATTTTACTTTACTTTGGATTATTTATTTTGGAATAATTGGTTAATGGATTATTTATGGTTTGGAACTTAAATATAAGTTTTAATTTGTAATATATCATCTCTTGAATAATTGGAATTAAGTTTTAAGTCTTCCATTAATTTACTTTCTTTTGTCTGAATGATTGTTTAGAAATAAGATTGTAGATTCTTACTCTGATATATATTTATCTGGATTGATTGGTGGAGTACCATGATGTGCGATCCTAGAAGAGGATTTCTTATGCCCTGATAGGATGGAGAGAACTCATTGCATTCCATAGAATCGATACGTCGGGAACGAGTTGTGACAAATTCCCTAAGCCATTAACGGATTCTTTTCCCATTACAGGTTCTACCCTATAGTAGTTCTTAATATGAGTGTTGATTAGTTCTTTCGAAATCACTTTCGAGATTTCCTTCATCATCTCAATTTCTTGTTTTTAGGGTTGTAATGATAGTGTTCCCTATAGACAATATATCCTCATAAATTCCTTGAGAATAGAAATCCTTACCAACAATATTCAAAGTTGAATGAACAATTCTTCAATTTTCTCCAATTTATCTCCAACCAGTATGATCCATTTATATCATTGTATATATCAACTTGCTAAACATTTCCATCACCAGTATTAGGTTAAATTTTTTGAGATCTATAAGTCAATCCATTCATAAAAATTCCAAAAAAAAAATCATCTACTTTTAATAAATTTAATTTTGTATTGACAACTTTTGTCAAATTTGATTCAACGTAGTTTTAGGTGACCCGATAGTTCATCTTAGTGTCCTAATGGTTACTGTCAAACCCCAATTCTGGTCCAACCAGAATGGTGTGATGACCGCCAAGAAACCAATGGTTCACCCAGGATCTTGCATAGGTCGTACCCACCATATCAAACCAAACACACATTCCACATTAATAATCAAAGATAATAAACAAATAAGTGGAAGTCTTACAAATAATGAACTAAAACTCTAACAATGATAAATAACTATTTAATCCAATTATCTCCAAACCACAAGACATAAAAATAAATAATCAATTACATATCCAATGGTCAAATTATAACTAATCATAAGCAAAAACACATTGGTTGCACTCGCATGATGAATCATGTGCATCTTCTTCAGCTTCTACGTCCATCGCAGCAACATGTCCATATGACGGCGCATTCATATTTTCTTCAACAGTAGGACCTGCATCATTAACTAAAAATATTCGACGTCGAAAGGGTGAGCACATATCATGGCTCAGTGAGCAAACAATACAATGCAACAAACATATGCATGCATTCAATTCATATCTTTGGTCTTATTTTTAAGTTTGCAATGTGCTATAGAAAGGTTTGGTGGCCCCCACACCTATATACACGAGTGTGTGAATCCACCCAATGGATCAAACACCATTGCTATCCTACATGCACCCACCATGGAATAGAGATAGAGCAAAAGTGTCTGGATCAAACACTCCCAACACTTCCCCTGATGCCTTACCCATACCAACACATAAGCCCTACTGGCGAGAGCTTGCAAACTGGGCTCGCAACTAACCAATCTTAATGCCAAACAGTGTATCTAAGGCCTCACCCCAGTATCCCTCAATACACCCTTAGAGATAGAGATTAGGCCCCCCAACAGAGTCAGAGACCACACAGTCTGAGACTACCTCCCCTGATGCCTTATGACGTGATAGTTTTGCTAAGGTAATGGCAATACGATAATGTAAGTGAACAAGACTTGAGTAGAGACAGAGCTAGAGTCTGGTGACCAGGTCAAAGACCACAATGCCACGTCCTCCCCCTGATGTTTCACTCGTATCAAGCACACTAACCACACATAAATAATCACATGCCTATTCCAAGCATCATCATCATCATCATCATCATATTATAAATAGATAGAAATAAATATGCATGAGTAGTAATAGCAGAACTATTGGATGACATGTGATATGCACATTATAATCATACAAGCATAAAATCAATTATGGCATTAAACTTAATAAAAATAAATAGTTTGTTATTATCCAATTAGTTTAGGTCTTGTTCACTTACCTGTTAGCAATACTTGATGTCCTTCCAAGCCTTGAAATTTTCATTGAATTGATTTAACAACCTAAAAGTTATATGATTTTAAGTTAGGGTTCATATGTGACATGTTACAGTAGTCAAAAATCAAAACAGAGCACTGATAGGTGTCTGATTGGTCCTATGGTCTCATGCTGTATCGACCATACTATCTACGGTCAATACCCTACAATCGCATATGGTGCGACCGTAGCTATGACCATATGATTTCTGAAATCTTCTCGAATGCCTAAGGTCAATCCTCTGGTCATACTGGTCATGCTATGGTCGACTGTAGCTGCGACCTTGAGATTTTTGGTCACAGTCTACATGAAATTCAAGTTCTTCCTGGGTTAATTGTTCTGTTCTTCAATGGAGTTTATTCTAAGGTCATCCTATGGCCATCATTAGTAATTTCTTATAAACCCTAATCATCAAATTCACTCTTCATGGTTCTCCTTGGGATTTTCTCAAGGAAATCACATAGATCATAATAGGTTGATATTGCCTATCTTCCATAGAAGTCTTATTCTTATAGTTTACATCTCCATAAATTCGTTTGATACCTTTGCCTATGATAGAGAGCCAATCTCTTATCAGCAAATTCTTCTCCTTGGCTTTTTCTTCTTCTCCTTCTCTTCCTTTTCTTCCTTCTCTTTCTTTAGGATTTACTAATGTTCTAAAAGAGTGAAAAAGGGCTCAGGGACGTCTTTTATATATAGAAAAACTCTCCATATAGAGTCCTCTTTCAATTAAGAAACTAATCCCTTAGTTTAGGAAAGTTTTCAAAACTCGGAGTCTGATCTAGGTTCCCACGGTTGATCATACGGGCGCATAAACCGTTGATCGTAGGGTCGAAATCATTAACCGTGGGGTTCTGGATTTGAGATTTTTTGGTTCCCTTCCTTATAGTCGACCATACCTACCCAGGCATGCGACCTTAGGTATGATTTTAGTGTTTTTAACTCGATTCTCATACATGATTTGTGATCTATCTTTACATGCTTGGTCCACTTGGTCTAGGAATGATGGGAAAAGCTAGCAGGACATGGTTAGACCACGTTAGTGAAGTGCAGGTCTTACAACTCCCCCCTCTTATATAAATTTAGTCCTTGAAATTTACACATACCTTCCGGGTCGAATAGCTAAGGATATTGCTTCCCCGTAGCATTCTCTTCTTTCCATGTAAATTCTTCTACATTTTGGCTTCTCCAAGTAACCTTAACGTTGTAAATGTTGCGGTTGTGAAGATGTTGCACCTTCCGACTAGTGATCTCACAAGGTACTACTTCGAACGTCAAATATTCAGTCAAATCCGGTGGATCCGTTGTTAACACGTATGTTGGATCTCTGACGTACTTCTTCAGTAATGAGATATGAAATACATCACGCACACATGACATGGATGGTGGTAGTGCTAACTGATATGCTACTTTTCCACGTCTATCTAGAATTTTATATGGTCCAATATATCTGGGACACAGCTTTCCCTTCTGTCCAAACCTTTTCAAACCATGAATAGGAGATATTTTTAGAAATACCTTATCACCATGGTGAATTCGATATCACTGCGTTGATTATCTGCATATTGCTTTTGACGATTCTGAGCTATTTGGACTCTTTCTTTGATAATGTCGACTACTCGACAAGTCTCTTCAACAAACTCTGGTCCAACAATACTTCGTTCTCCAACTTCATTCCAAAACAAAGGAGTTTGACATTTCCTACCATACAGTGCTTCATAGGGAGACATCGGTATAGTCGCTTGATAGCTGTTGTTATAAGCAAACTCAATCAAAGATAATTTTTTATCCCATGATCCTTTGAAATCAATGACACAAGCTCGGAGCATGTCTTCTAAAATCTGAATAGTACGCTCTGACTGTCCTTCTGTCTAAGGATGGAATGCAATACTAAACTTTAATATTGTACCCATAGCTTTCTGTTATTCTTCCCAAAACTTTGAGGTAAAGTGTGGGTCTCTATTAAACACAATGCTTTCAGGTACACCATGTAATTGGAAAATATTATCTACATAAAGCTTTGCTAACCTCTCTAGGGTATACTGAGGTCGTATAGCTATGAAACGAGTTGTCTTGGTCAAACGATCCACAATCACCTAGATCGCGTCAACTACTCGAGGAGTCAATGGTAACTCGGTGACAAAGTCCATAGTAATGCAGTCCCATTTCCATGCTAGTTTTGGCACTAGTTGCAATAATCTTGTAGGTCATTGCCTTTCAGCCTTTACTTGTTGACAATTCAAGCATTGAGACACAAATTTAGCTACATCCGCTTTCATTCCTCTCCACCAATATAGTTTCTTCAGATCATGATACATCTTCGTACTTCCAGGATTTACCGAATAAGTGGTGGTGTGAGCTTCCTTCATTACCTTGTGTCTAATATCCAAGTCTCCATTTTCAGAAACACATACCCTTCCTTTGTATCTTAGTACCTTTTCAATGTCCAAGGTGAACTCAAGAGTAGTCCTACCTTTTTCGAGGTCTTCCTGCACCATTCTCAGATAAGGGTCTGATTTAATAACGACTTTCACTTCGTCTAATAGATCAACTACAATCTTTAATGTAGCAAAATGTTTGAAAATAGATGAATAAACCCTTGGTCAGTTCATTCATTCGGAATATCAATCACAAACTGCTCTTTACCGTAATTAAATACTCTCCTTGTGATACATGCCATAGCATTTGCACTAACTTCTTCTTGGGATTCTATCATTCTAAATTAGCTTTTCCTAGAAGATACTGGATATCACAATCATAATCCTTTAATAATTCTAGCCATCTTTTTGTCTCATGTTCAACTCATTCTGATTAAAAATATGAGTAAGACTCTTATGATCTGATTTAATCTAAAATTTCTCTCCATATAAATAATGTCTCCATATCTTAACAACATGTACTACTACTTCTAATTCCAAGTCAAGAGTGGGATAGTTCTTCTCATGTGTCTTCAGTTGTCTTGAGGAATACATAATTACTTTTTCTCCTTGCATAAGTACACATCCTAAACCTAACCCATACTCATCAGTGTACAAGGTAAATGGTTATCCTAGGATCAGAATAGTCAAGATGGGAGCTGATATCAATCTAGCCTTCAATGTTTGAAAACACTCTTCACATTTATCGGACCAAACAAACTTTTTACCTTTCTTTGTTAGACTGGTGAGAGGTACGATGATTCTAGAGTAATCTTACATGAATCGTCGATGGTAACCAGCTAAAACTAAGAAACTTATGATTTCTACAACATTCTTCAGTGCTTTCCATTTCACAATGGCTTCAATCTTGCTAGGATCCACTTTAATTCCTTCAGCAGATACAACATGGCCTAAGAAAGCGACTTCATTTAGCCAGAATTCACATTTTATAAATTTTGTGTAAAGCTTCTCTTTTCATAGTCGCTACAAAGCGGTTATTAGATTTGTGATTTGAGTTTCTTTGTCCTTGGAGTAGACTAGTATGTCGTTAATAAATACAATGAATGACGTATCCAACATATCATGGAATACCCGATTCAATTGTTCCGTAAAAGTTACGGGTGCATTAGTCAATCCAAAAGACATGACTAAAAATTCATAATGTCCATATCTAGTTCTAAATGGTGTCTTCGAAATATCACCTTCCTTAATCTTCAACTGTTGGTATCCCGATCGAAGATCAATTTTGTTGAACACTTTGGTACTTTGCAACTGATTGAACAAGTCATCGATCCGAGGCAACAGGTACTGATTCTTGATTGTAAGCTTATTAAATTCTTGATAATCTATACACAGTCAAATCCTACCGTTTTTCTTTTGACAAACATACCGGGCGCTCCCCAGGGTGATATGCTGGGTCTGATATAATCCTTGTCCAATAATTCCTGTAATTGTTCCTTCAGTTCCTTTAGTTCAGTAGTAGCCATTCGATAAGGTGCTTTCAAAACTGGTGCGGCTCCAAGTATAAGATATATAATGAACTTTGTACCTCGGTCGGGTAGTAGTCCTAGTAGTTCCTCAGGAAATACATCCGAAAATTCGTGTACAACTTCAATATCCTCCATTCGTGGTGCTCCCTTGGTGAGGTCGACTACGGATACTAGATACCCAATTCCTCCTTTCTCGAGGCATTTTCTAGCCTTCAATGCAGAGAGAATGAGTTTTCGTTTACGGGGAAGTTTGGTTCCCACAAAACTAAACTCTGCTCCTTCCTTGTCTTTAAATGTCAATTTCTTTTCTACATATAATAGGTTTGTAGAGTGTCGAGCTAACCAATCTATTCCCAAGATAACATCAAAGTCTGCCATCTCGAGTTGAATTAAGGTTGCATCCAAAATCTTCTCACCGATAAGAACTGGACATGGTCCATAACCTTTGTCTAGTTCCACTTCTACTCCCGTAGGTGATCGTACAAGCAGTTTGTAGTCTAAAGGTCTGAGGGGTAGATTTAACTTCTTTCCAAATGACACAGATATAAAAGAATGAGTAGCTCCAGAGTCAAAGAGTACTCTGGCGGATAAGCCATTAATAGGTACGTACCTGTGATTTCATTTAATTTCGTCTACAGGCTTACACAAGATAGTACAAAATGAACAGTTCAGGTCATACCTGTGACCACATCAAGCGATGTGGCAGCATCCTCAGATGTAATAACATAAACCTTTCCTTACTGTAGCTGCTTCCTTGGAATAGGACACTCTCTTGAATAATGTCCTACTTGATCGCAATTGAAGCATTTGACTCCAGCATTACTTTGCTTCTTCTGAGGTTAGGCTATTGGAGTAGTCTTAGTTGCAGCAGTGAAGCCTTGAGTATGGAAGGGTTTAAATGTCTTTGAGTTTTCTCTGTTGTATGAGTTTCCATTGGGCCTTTTAATACCTCTATTCGGAGCAAAATAACTTTCCCTCTGGCTCGATTCCAGCACTTGAGCAATCTGTACAGCTTCATTATAAATCTTCTTTACCAATCCTAATACATGCTCACGGATGCTTACCCTAAGTCACATGACGAACCTTCGGGTTTTGGTATTTTCCTCCTGCATGCTAGAGGGAGCAAAGAAACAATTCTTCATAATGCTATTGATGTGCGTCTGCAATCATCTATCCCCTCGATACGACTCTAAACTCCTTTTCCATTTGATCTCTGAAACTCCTGAGAAATTACATCTCGAAGAAAGCTTCTTTATAGATAGCCCAGGTCAGTTGGGCGTGCTTTGTCAATAGATAACTCCGAGTAGATTTCCACCAATGGTGCGCATCACCATTCAGCATAAAAGTGGCACATAATACCTTATCTTCTTCATTTATAGTCATCATCATAAAGTTTCTTTCCATCTCATCGATCCAGTGAGCTGGCCATAACAGATCTGATGGCTTGCCTGTAAATTCCTTCGACTTCAACTTCAAAAAATGCTCGATCAGTATGGAGTGATCAAGCTGATACTGTGCATATGCTCCATACATAGGCAGTTGGTACTGATAATTTCCTTGGTTATACCAGCCTTGCGGTGCTTCAGGGTTTGGCACTTGGCCTTGTACTGCTGGTGTCTGTGGTGCTTAGGTTACAGTGTTGCTACCACCAGGTGTAGTACTAGTTTTTCCTGTAAGTAGAGATATTTTGTTTGTAGCTGGAAAAGCAATTCACATAGCAGCTTGCATTTTGGCTTTCACTTGCTGTATTTGTTGCATTTGTTGTGCTAAATTCATCACCGCAAAGAGCCAAATCTGTAGGTGGTGCAGGTAGGTTGGTTGGGTTGGCTTGGGTTTGTAAATTCTGAGGTACAGCATTTTGAGTTCCAATTTCCTTCCTGTCCTTGTTGACCCTCATTGTCATTAGTCTCCATAGGTGGTTGAGATGGGTTTGCATTTTGTCTCCTTCTACTTACTCTGTGTCGAACCATTTAAACTCTTAGTTGAATGGTACTTGGAAAGGCTGTACATGTGAGACAAGATATAATGGTAGTATTGGGTTGGTCTCACAATGGAAGGCGAGAGTAAAACAAAATCAATAGGCAAAAGTTCAAGCAAAATTAAAATGCAGACAACAGTCATTTATACGGTCGTTGGCCTACAGTCGCATGTTGAGCGACCATAGGTTCGACCTTCAAAATCCTGGCAACATACCGAGACCCTATGGTAGTTCACACGGTCGATGGTTTTGGTCGAATTGTGTGACTCTATGATTCAAAATCAGGTTTTTAAACCTGTTTTTTGAAATTTTTCCCACTTATTCCCATTCTTCCTCCTACGGTCTCTACTCAACTCGCCACCAGTGAGTTGCTACAATGTCGACCATACAAACTTGGTGATTTTTCCATTGATCATCATCCGTCACTCCATTCCTTGAGGTATGTTCTCTACTTTTCTCTATTTTCAAGCTTCAATACCTAGGGTTTTTGCTATTTGTAGGGTTTTCTTCTAATTAATATTTTTCTGATCGTTAAAATTTAATTTTTATTGGAGGCTTTTTCTATTGGCCACACAATGGATGAAAGAACTCAAAAAAATTTGAGTTTCATCGATTAGTTTAGTAAAAACATGCAAATTCCCATTTTTTACCTAAATTTTGGGGTTTTTCCCATTTATCAAAATTTCTTCAAATTCGACCTACCTAGTTTAAATTTTTTTTATTGTATGAGCCTTCCAGGATGGTTTGGGATTTATGTAAGTCCTCTTACCCAAATGGATGGGTGAAAAGTGAGGCTTTTTCTATTTTCCGTCCTTATGCTGTCAAATTTTTCAAATTTATATAACTTGTTTTATTATTTTCTTTTCTTGCAGTTATCATGGTTCGCACTAATGTTCCTTGAGTTCATGACCCACGATGCTTCAGGTCTGTTGAAACAGAGGTGCAATATCCTTGGTTTGACCGAAAGAAAGTTAAAGGGGGTCGGTGTGTGAACCTAGCCCATTTAGCCCTATTTGATGTGGAAGGGTGTTTGTTGATATGGTTTGGCTTCCAGTGATCTTGTACGAGGCTTGCGCTCGCTCGGACTTGGTCAAACAGTTCTACTGTCACATACAGGTAGAGGGTGACTTAGAAGATGTTAACAGGGGTAGAAAGCTTCGGATCACCAGCTGGGTGAAAGGGGTTCCGATCTATTTCAACTGTCAAAAGTTGGCTGATCTCCTAGGCATTTCCAACAATGGTCAGTTTGTTTATTGTGCACCCAGGGAGCCATAGTTTCTATCTACACAGGTGCATGCAGAAATAGATAATCAGATTCTTTGGGATGACCGCTTGGAGATGAAAGCAGTCAACCTGTGTCCAAAGCCAAGGGTCTAATGTAAGATTATCCAGCATAATCTTATTCCCTAGGGTAGACACTACGAGATGATCTCATAGCTGACTCAGTACCTGTTGTACTGTATCTGTACTAGGTAGCCTGTCTGCCTCCCATTTATTATTCTTCAGACTATGCACTGAGCTATGTTGCTTGACTCAAGAGGTAACTTACCCTATGGGCAGTTGATCTCCACCCTACTCACTCGTCTATAGGTGGACCTAGTGGATGAGAGGATCCTTGAGGAACCTTCTCACCTGACCTTGATTGGGAGGCCATCAACAAGATGGGCATGAGAGAAACAGGTCAGTGATGATGAGAGGAATGCTATGAGACGTCCTCTCACTCGGGTAGAGGTGGCAGTACCAGGAGTAGCAGAGGTAGCAGCAGAGGCACACGAGAGTGATGATGAGGAGGATGATGATCGAACGTACGTGGATGTGGATGCCATCCCTCCTCCATCGCCACAGCATTCTACTGGAGCTAGCACATCTAGGGCTTTTTATTCAGCTGGCCCTTCACGCCCACCACCAGATGACATGATGGGTCTGTTACGTGAGATTTGGGAGGCTCAGTGCATGACTGATTGGAGTGTAGGAGAGCTTTTAGATGCCCAGCGCTCTACAGACCAGCGGATAGCAGATCTGATAGCTAGTCTCCAAGCGACTCAGACTCAGGTTACCTGACTCGTGAGAGTATACGCTGAGGACTATGATAGAGATTGTGAGGCACTTCCTCCTCCAGCACCTCCAGCTCTATGATTCCCATTTATATCTTCTTCCTTTTTATACTATAGAGTAACTATTCGGTAACTATGTGGAATGTACTAAAAATTGGATGTACATTTGTCTTTTTTAAGTTTATATATATATATATATATATATATATATATATATATATATATATATATATATATATATATATATATATATATATATATATATATATATATATATATATATATATATATATATATATATAAAATTGGTTTCCCTTTTACGTATGTGTATTATTATCTTTCTTAGTTTATGTCTCATACAACACAGGTGCTTAGGGTGTGTTCTTATTACAGCTTCTAAATTTTACCGTAACCTAATTCATGACTCATGTGAAGTAGTTAGGTCAATGGATAGAACCTGAGATGCTCTGATACCAAGTTGTCACACCCCAATTCTGGTCTAACCAGAATGGTGTGATGAATCACCAATAATCCCTCACCAATAATCCAATGGTTAACTCAGGATCTCGCATAGGTCGTACCCACCATATCAAACCAAACACACATTTCACATTAATAATCAGAGGTTATAAGCAAATAAGCAAAAGTTTATAGATAATGAACTAAGAGTCTAGCAATGATAAATAAGTATTTAATCCAATTATCTCCAATCCACAAGATATAAAAATAAATAATCAATTACATATCCGATGTTCAAATTTGAACTAAACTGAAGCAAAAACACATTGGTTGCACTCACATGATGAATCATGCGCATCTTATTCAGCTTCTACGTCCATCGTAGCAACATATCCATACGTTGGTGCATTCATATATTCTTCAATAGTAGGACCTGCATCATCAACTAAAAATATTCGACGTCGAAAGGGTGAGCACACATCATGGCTCAGTGAGCAAACAATACAATGCAACAAACATATGCATGCATTCAATTCATATCTTTGGTCTGGTTATTAAGTTTGCAATGTACTATAGAAAGGGTTGGTGGCTGCCGCACCTCTATACACGAGTGTGTGAATTCACCCAATGGATCAAACACCATTGATGTCCTACATGCACCCACCATGGAATAGAGATAGAGCTGAAGTGTCTGGATCAAACATCTCCAACACTTCCCCTGATGCCCTACCCATACCTACACATAAGCCCCTATTGGCGAGGGCTTGCAAACTGGGCTCCCAGCTAACCAATCCTAATGCCAAATAGTGTATCCAAGGCCTCAACCCAGCATCCCTCAATACATCCATAGAGATAGAGCTAAGGCCCCCTGGTAGAGTCAGAGACTGCACGGTCCGAGACCACCTCCCATGATGCCCTACGACGTAATAGTTTTGCTAAGGTAATGGCAGTACGACGATGTTAATGGGCAAGACTTGAGTAAAGATAGAGCTAGAGTCTGGTGATGAGGTCGAAGACCACCATCCCATGTTCTTCCCCTGATGCTCCACTCGCATCCAACACACCAACCACACACATACAATCACATGCCTATTCCTAGCATCATCATCATCATCATCATGTTATAAATAAATAAAATTAATATACATGAAGAGTAATAGCAGGAATATTAGATGACATGTGAGATGCAAATTACAAGCATACAAGCATAGAATCAATCATGGCATTGGACTTAATGAAAATAAACAGTTTGTTATTATCGAATTAGTTTAGGTCTTGTTCCCTTACCTGTTAGCAATACTCGATGTCCTTCCAAGCCTTGAAATTCTCTTTGAATTGATTTAACAACCTAAAAGTTATATGAATTTAAGTTAGGGTTCATATGTGACATGTTACAGTAGTCAAAAATTGAAACAGAGCACTGATAGGTATCTGATTAGTCCTATGGTCTCATGCTGTATCGACCTTACTGTCTATGGTCGATACCCTAAAGTGGCATATGGTGCGACCGTAGCTGTGACCATATGAATTCTGAAATCATCCATAATGCCTATGGTTGATCCTCTAGTCATACTAGTCATGCTTTGGTCGACTGTAGCTGCGACCTTGAGATTTCTAGTTACAGTCTACATGGAAATTTAAGTTTTTCCTGGGTTAATTCTTCTGTTCATCAATGGGGTTTATTCTAAGGTCATCCTATGGCCATCATTAGTAATTTTTTATCAACCCTAATCATCAAATTCACTCCTCATGGTTCTCCTTGGGATTTTCTCAAGGAAATCACATAGATCATAATAGGTTGATATTGCCTATCTTCCATAGAAGTCTTATTCTTATAGTTTACATCTCCAGAAATTCATTTCATACTTTTGCCAGTGATAGAGAGCCAATCTTTTCTTAGAAAATTCTTCTCCTTGGCTTTTTCTCCTTCTCCTTTTCTTCCTTCTTTTCCTTCTCTTACTCTAGCGTTTATTAATGTTCTAAAAGAGTGAAAAAGGGATGGGGGACGTCTTTTATATAGAGAAAAACTCTCCATATAGAGTCCTCTTTCAATTAGGAAAGAAATCTCTTAGTCTAGGAAAGTTTCCAAAACTCAGATTCTGATCTAGGTTCTCATGTTTGATCATACGGTCGCATAAACTGTCGACCGTAGGATCAAAATCATCAATCGTGGGGTTCTGGATTTGAATTTTTTTGGTTCCCTTCCTTATGGTCGACCATACCTACCCAGGCATGCGACCTTAAGTATGTTTTTAGTGTTTTTAACATGATTCTCATACCTGGTTTGTGATCTATCTTCACACGCTCGGCCCATTTGGTCCAGGAATGATGGGAAGACCTGACACGACACGGTTAGACCAAGTTAATGGAGTGCGGTCTTACAGTTACCACCTTTCATGATTTGACTTCAAAGGTCTTGGTCAAGATCCTAGTGATAATCTAAAACTATGTGGCTTTCATCTAAGTTTACAGTACTTGATCTAGAGTTTTTGATCTCCTATATTTTCACCAGTGGTATCTAGTAGTTTAACTAATCATGCACAGTTTTCAGATTCTACGTGTATGTGTAAAATTTCAAATATGTTTATAGAGGAAAAGGAATACCTGTAATCCTATTCACGATTACATCTATTTCTTCCACTTCTGAAGTGAGAATCTTACTTTCTCATTGCTTCGGTTCTTCTTTGCAGGGACAACCCTTTCACGAAATAGACATCTTGGTAGCTGAGAGCATAACAACAACAGATGGTGCTACCTGCCTAGGGGCACTTTCTTGGATGACCACTACTGGTACCTAAGCAGGTGCATTTGCCATGGTGTGTGACTCCATTGCAGGCGCAAGCGTTGGCACTGGGTTTAGTAGAGGATTAGGCCCTCTCTGAAGGGAAGTCAGGAGTTCTTCATTCATTCGTTACTGCTGATCCTTGATATCACGAGCTATGCCCCTCAAGATCTTGATCACATCTTCAATCGTGGGAGATCTTGGTATGGAAGGCATCGGTATCGTATGCTCCTGAGTTACTTCAACTAGGGGTGCAGGCTTGGCGCTCCTTCCAATAGTCACCACTTTTGGCGGGGTGACATTGCTAGTAGGCATTCTCCTGCAGTTAATTGGAGCCATTTGCTTAAAGGTTTTATCTAGACCTGGAAGAGTTTAAACCATTAGTTACGTCACAAAGAGCTATGTTTCTATGAGAACATCATGGAATGCAATGAATATGCTCGAGATCAACAATAATGGTTTAACAAGGGCATTGTAGATCTACAAGCGAATAAATATCCAAATAGAGTGACAATAGTAAAAGATAGGATGTATGGATGCACAATGGGTATGGCACGGGTGTGCGGTAGCGACATCCTACAGCATGTCAACGTCCTCGGTTTAGTAGAGGCGCGACATGTTTTTCTCACTTTCCTTTAGTTTTGGTTTGGTGTGCTACTGAAAGAGCACACAACCTTATCGTATTACTTCCTTTTGAGAATTATTTGGTGATCTAATGCTTGTATATCACCATTCATCGACCAATCACATTGGTAAGGTGAATTTCATATCAATTTCTCATTTTTTTTTTACCCTAGACGATTTTCTGTTTCGATTCTTGGTGTAATTTCCCTTATAGTGGTTTGGAATGATGGGGTTTTGTCCTAAAGTCATGTTAAGGAGTTATTGTCATGTTTCACATCATAGTTGTACTCATTTCAATTGTTTTATTTTTTGGTCATTAAGGCAAAATTACGTTTTTCCCCATTTCTTCAAAACTTTGAAATCAGTTTGCTTATCATTTTCCTTTCTTCATTCATTGATGTGTTTTGTCATCAAAATCTCTTCATAGATCATTCGAACCTCGATTAAAAAGATATTAGTCTCCTAAGTAATAATTTCTTTTCAACTTCAGATTTTCTCCATTTTATTCGAATGCTTACATAAACTTTTGTCCATCAAAAATCGACACCAATAAAAATCCCTTTAAATCATTATTGTATATTGGCATACTCCTTTTGTCTTGTATTCTAACATTTAAATTTTTGTATCTTGGCAGCATTGCCTTGCATTAGCCCGATTGTAATGACTTATCCCAACATTTTGATTTATTTTGTGAAGGAGTCATTTGTTGCAGGGACAACAAGAAGTGCATCATCTTGGTCACTAGGGTATGACCACCGACAATTTCGGTCAACAGAGGTAACCAGGAATTGGAATCGATTTGAGCATAGACTAGAGGAATCAGATCATTTCGTGAGAAGTGGCAAATTGGAGAGATTTGTTGTTCATCGAGCATTTACTGATATGGGTTGGTTACCAATTCTTGAGTACCAAATACCCTTACGTTCTAACCTTGTGAAGCAATTTTATTATAACCTTCAGGTGGAACAAGGTATAGAAAAATGGCATAGACAATTTGTCCTTATAGATTTTCAGTTGGGTACTTGGACGACAAGTTATTTTGGACATTCATAGTTTTTCCTATCTCTTGGATGTCTCTCCAGAAGGAGAACTTGTTTATGTAGAGCCAAACTTTCCAAGTGTAGCTGAGTAAGAACTTGCGATGATACAGGAGCGGATGATGTTAGGTCCCGAGTTAAGAAAATGTAATTATCGACCAATACCCAGAGAATATAGTCACATTATCAAGCACAATATTGTACCTAAAAGCGGTCAAAGGGATGCTATTCTGTATTTCTACGAGTTTATCGCTTATGTGTCACTGTATGGTGACAACTTTGTCTTCCATACTTGATTTTGAGAACACTAATTACTACAACATTCTATTCTTGGTCTGACAGTCTTCCTTATGGGAGGTTACTCACTCACTTATTCATCAGCTAGGGATAGACCTTCCTCAAGATGATTATGTAGAGTGGTCCATCTATTCTGATTTTGGATGGAATTCACTGTACATGCTTGGCCTTTATAAAGTTGTTCTTAGCGATGACAAATTAGAGGGGATTCCTTGTCCAAATCTACAATCTTGGCAATGATCGACTAAGAAACATCAGCGTAGGGTGATTCTATCCTTGACTAGGATTAAGTCAACTTCAATGGATGATAGTAGTAATCTGACATACATCCCTACGGATTCTTCTCTTACTCAATGTTCAGAAGATACGGTATCATTAGCAATTGAGTGAGAAAGTAAGCCATAGTGGCAAAAGGTTCAAATCGATGTGTCGCACTTGACGGTTCCTTAGACTACGGTTCTTGATGTTGAGGAGCTGCAAGATGTACTGGTAGGTGCTCGCACTTTAGTGTTTGAGTTATAGGAGTACCATTAAAAGACACAGATAGGATTATCATCAGACAAGAGGCATATACTACAATGCATCTCAGGTGTGGAGTAGCATGTGATAGCGACTGAGAATGCTATGTTGCAATCGCTTGACGCTCTTGAGGTTACTAGACTAGAGGTGTCCTCTTTATGGAACGCGTTGACTTCGACAGGTTTAATCTCACCTGTTTTGAGAACAGAGTCGACCACAGCCATTCGAGAAGAATTTAGGAAACATACGGTCACAGGTACGATCGCATGTAATGCGACCATAAGGTATCGACCGTATGTCCTACGGTGGCATATATTGTGACCATAGGATCGACCATAGCATCGACCGTAGGAAAATAGTAAGCATCTTTTAAGACCAAACAAGGTTTTTGACTACTTTAACTTAGTAAACATGAATCCTAACTTACATACATTAATTGTTTAGGTTCCTAATATATTCAAAGTGACTTCCAAAGCTTGGGAGAGGAACAAGGTGAGGAACAAACATCGATCAAAGGTGAGGGAACAAGATATAAACTAATTAGAAAATAACAAACTATTTCTTTTATTATGTCCAATGCCATGATTGATTCTATGCTTGTATGCTTGTAATGTGCATCTCACATGTCATCCAATATTCCTGCTATTACTGCTCATGCATATTTAATTCTGTTTATTTATAACATGATGATGATGATGATGCTAGAAATAGGCATGTGATTGTATGTGTGTGGTTAGTGTGCTTGATGCTAGTGGAGCATCAGGGGGAGGACGTGGCATTGTGGTCTTTGACCTGATCACCAAACTCTAGCTCTATTTCTACTCACGTCTTGCCCACTGACATCGTCGTATCGCTATTAACTTAGCAGAACTATTATGTCATAGGGCATCAGGGGAGATGGTCTCGGACAGTGTGGTCTCTGACTCTGTCGGGGGACCTTAGCTCTTTCTCTATGGATGTATTGAGAGATACTGGGGTGAGGCCTTGGATACAGTGTTTGACATTAGGATTGGTTAGTTACGAGTCCAGTTTATAAGCCCTTACCAACAGGGGCTTAAGTGTTGGTATGGGTATGGCATCAGTGGATGTGTTGGCGGTGTGTGATCCGGATACTTTAGTTCTATCTCTATTCCATGGTAGGTTCATATGGGATGACAATGGTGTTTGATCCATTGGGCGGATTCACACACTCGTGTATAGAGGTGCAGGGGCCATCAAACCTTTCTATAGCACATTGTAAACTCATAAATCAAACCAAATATATGAATTAAATGCATGCATATGTTGCATTATTTTGTTTACTTACTGCGCTCAAGTTGGAGAGCTGACCCTCGCGTATGTAATTCTTTTTAGTTTCTGATGTTGCGGCTATCAATGTGCAAGTTATGGAGGATGAATATGGCTCGTCAAGTCAGTGTTTCAACTATGTTTACGCTTAGTGGTTAACTTTCGTATTATCATACTTGTAATCAGTATTAATTATGTTTTGGTTACTTGAGGATAGATTGTTAAATAGTTAATTATCACTGTAGACTCTCAGTTAATTATTAATAAGACTTCCGTTATTTATTTATTTCCTCTGATTATTATTGTGGAATGTGTTTTGGTTTAACATGGTTGGCATAGTCTATATGAGATCCTGGTTTGAACCATTGGTACTCATGATGGTTCATCATACCATGGGTTAGTCTAGAATTGGGGTGTTACAATAACTCTTATATTAAACAAATTATGGGGAATTCAGAACATAAATCATACAATAACGGAATTAAATAACTTGGAACCATCAAACCAAGTCTAATTGTATTAAATAAATGTAATAAAAGTTATCTGTCTTTAAACCATGACATAACTAACATAATACCAAGTACTGAATACTTAAATAAAATTCATGGGTCAAACAACGCTCGGAACAAACAAATAAACAAAATGTACTTTGTCTTAAGTAAAATACTACTAAAGTAATCTTCTCTTTTAGATAGAGAAGTTTTATATCCTTCAAAATCACTGTCTTCTAACCATAAAGGTAATCATCACATTCACATGAAGAATAATGTGAATCATCTTCAAGTTCTTCATCTTTAATCATGTCATTATCAACAAAATAATTTACACAAGAATCTGAAAAAAAAAGGTATACGTACAAAGGGTGAGCAAAACCAAACGCTTAGTGAGAAATTAACATACTCAAGCACACAACGCATAATATATTATTAAGGTCCAAATGGTCTATGAATAAGCATGTACAAGTAGCATCACACCTAAATACTAATGACAAATACTCAAGCATGGGTGAGGCGAATGTAACACACTTAGCTCTTCACTCATGTGATATAATACCCAAAGAATGAATGTACAATCCAAGAACACACCATCTTGGAATTATACCAACATTTCTCCATTATATTCTTCATCCAGGCATCTTATTCTATGCCTCAACCACTTCATTGGGTACACACCATCCAATCCCTGATGGTTAAGCACATAGACTAAACTCATCCCTAGTTCTCACCTGAGATACTAAAGGCTGGCTCCTAACCCTGTCGATTTCCCTACTTTAACAGTAAAAGGGGCATACCCAAAGATGGTCCATAATAAGTCTATGCCAATACCTAAACCCTTATTGGCAAGGGTTGCTAATCACAGGATATTGAAACCTAAACCAAGAAAGATTACTAATGCAGGTACCCATATCCTAGCTTAATGGACTAAGATAAACCTCCCATTCTATCTCTCTGGATCTACTAGGACACAGAGAATGGCAAGCAATCATGTTATCAAACAACCTCAAGTTATCAAACATTCCATAATCAACCAATCTAATAATAGAATTATAATATACAAATGCATGAATAGGTATTACAGTTATTGGATGGAATGTTATCACACATTAATCCATACAAGTATCACACATGCACACAGAAATAAGAAATATAAAATATGTACTAATCCCTTACCTCAATCTGGTGAGCTAATATCTACTCTGCTATGGACAGAGTCCTTTTCCTTGTCTTCCTACATCAGCTTACCTATTATAATCGAGGTATGAATGTTACTTATGACTATTTATTTTTACTTCTATTAGGTCTAGGGTATCCTCATTAGTCTTAGGGACATGTCCTAGGGTCACTTGGTTAAGTCTCAAAGTTCATGGTCAAAATACAACCAAAATAGGCTTGCTGTAATGAGGTGGTCGATCAGCTATGGTGACTGATCATCTCTGTTCTATCAACCTCCTAGGTAATTTTAGCCTAAATGAGTTCTAGAGGCTTGCACCTGTGTAGTGTCACTCTACAAATGTTTTATGTTGGTTTAAGTAATTTGTTAGGATAGATTCCTACTCCCATAGGTTATATATAGGTATGGTTCACGACATTGAATGTCGTCTTTGCAACCACACGTGCTTACACACTTGGGAGCACATTTTTTATCAAACCAGTCATTCTAACATGTTCATTATGTCATTCTTGAGGTGTGGGATGACTAACATAGCCCAAATGGTCAATTGGGGTGAAAAATATAAAAAATACAATTAACTAGAGAAGAGGTGGTCAATCACACCACAGGTGGTTGATCAACTGACTTTGGTTGACCACCGTGGTTGACCGCCTCGTGCATGGGAGCTCGAACTGAACTTCATTCCTTCCGTTCTCCAAAGCATGGGATCAAGGGCAACTCCAAGGGGTTTTTAAGTATCTGTACAATATTAATGGACATATTTCAATCATAATTAAATGTTATACATCATCCTAATTTCCTATATTCATCAGTCGTATCGGTTTATCCATCATAAGCATTCTTGATGAATTTTATCTGACATTCATGGAGAGTCTTCTGGAATCTTGTTTTGGCTTGATCAGAGATTAGGTTTTACCTCATGAGATCATTAGGGTTCAATCTAAATAAGGTAGGAATAGTTTTTTAGGCTTACCTCAATGCCTATGCTATTACAGTTGTAGAAAGAAGCTTGTGGGAGGTCCTTTAATGGTTGTTCTTCCTCTTCTTCTTCCTTTAACTCTCTCCAATTCATTCTATTTCTCCTAACATATCAAAGGTTCTAATATTTTCAATTAAGATTCATAGAGAATCTTTTGTAAGGAGTTTATGCATGAGTTAGAGTTGCACTGCAACTCCTCTCTTGAGAGTCCTTTTCCTAGTATGAGTGTAATGAAGGAGGCTTGGAGGTTGTCAATTGATACTCCAACATATTCAAAGGTAGGTCCCACATGATTTGGGATGATCATGGTTGGTTAGGAACAAATTACAACCAAGCCCAATTAAGTTAGACTGAAACTATCCCAATTCTGGGTTTATGCGGTCAATCAAATAGTGGTGGTCTATCAACTCAATTTCGTCGACCTCCTTCGTGGACCGTCTATTCTAAATTGACTCAGAATGGGCAGGTCTTGGTTGATTCAACTGATTCTTCACAAATGAAGTTTTTATACTAAGAGATAAAGGGTTTTGACTCTTACCTAAAGTTCCTTACAATCCATTGATGACAGAGATGCAAGGCCAGTGTCGACAAGAGAACCTATTATGTAAGAAAAATTTAAATTAGCCCATATTTTTGGGTGTAGATTTCAAAATTCCACCTCCCTCCCACTAAAAAGAATTTCATCCTGAAAATTGGTTTATCTTTTTCTTTAAACAAGTGTGGGTATTTCTCACGGATTTCTTCTTCTTCCTCCTACAACGCTTCATCCTTAGTATGGTTCTTCCATTTTCCTTTGATGTAGGCAATGGATCGGCTTCTTAGTTGATGAACCTTCCTATCCAGGATTACTAGCGGTTCCACTTCATAACTTAGATCTGTATCGATTGCTGGAAGTTCTGTATTAAACACATGTATCGGGTCGTTGATGTACTTTTCAAAATTGAAGGGTAGAGCTAGTTAGTATGCTATAGCTCCACTTTGGCTAAGTATCTCATATGGTCCTATATATCTGGGACTTCGCTTTCCCTTCTTGTCGAATCTCTAAATTCCTTTGAAAGGTGACACTTTCAGGAATACCTAGTCACCTACTTTAAATTCTATATCTTTGCAGTGAAGGTTTGCATAGCTTTTTTGTCTTGACTGAGCAGCTTTAATCCTTTCCCTTATCAAATCAATACAAGGGAGTATTCTGTCTCTTGGATAATATATGGTTTAAGGACTTTTTTCACCAACTTCGTTCCAATACAAGGGAGTTTTGTATTTTCTTCCATACAATGCATCATAGGGTGCCATCTTGATAGTAGACTAGTAGTTATTGTTATATGCAAACTCCATCAACGATAGATTTTGATTTCAATTTCCTTTGAAATCTAGAGTGTAGGCTCTAAGCATAGCTTCCAATATTTAAATTGTTCTCTTAGATTGTCCATTCCATTATGGGCAAAAGGTAGTACTAAACTTCAGTTGAGTACCCATTGCGTTCTGTAGTCCTTCCCAGAACTTAGATGTAAATTGGGTGGCGATCAGATACAATACTAATTGAAACACCGTATAAGTGGATAACTTTATCAATATATAGTCTTGTTAGTTTATCCATGGAGTATTGAGGTTGAACTATAATGAATCTTGTGGATTTTGTAAATATATCCACAATAACCCAGACTGCATCTAAAAAGAGTGTTGTTAAAGGTAACCCTATATCGAAGTCCATAGTAATGTGATCCCACTTCCATTCTGGTATCGATAATGGTTGTGGTTTACCAGATGGCCTTTGACGTTCTACCTTGGCTTACTGACATGTCAGACACTTGTATACCAATCGAGCTACATCAGCTTTCAATCCTCTCCACCAGAATTCCTTCTTTAAATCATGGTAGATCTGTGTACTTCCGGGATGCATAGAGTATGGGGATGAATAAGCTTTTAACAGAATCTTATCCTTCAAGTCTTTTTATGGATTCGGCACATATACTCTACCACGATAATAGATAACTCCGTTATTCAGAATGAAATCAGGGTCTTGTTTTCCATTATCGAGTTTTATCTTTAGTGCACTAAGGTGATGGTCCAATTTGTTGCTTCTCCTATCTATCGCAACAACATCAGTTGTATTTGAAGGGCACCTAGACGGACAATAGTGGCTTCAATTAACTCTTCTAATAGAGCACTAGCAATGTAGTCTTTAGCTATGGGTGAAGGAATGACTTGAGATTCTGATAGAACTTAGTCGCTAGCCTTAGATTTTTCTTTGCTTATAGCTTTTTCACTGAGGACATCGGCTACTACATTAGCTTTTCATGGTTATAATTGGTTATCACAATTGTAGTCCTTCAATAACTCTAACCATCTTCTTTGTCTCATATTATTGAGCTCATTCTGATTAAATAATTAGGTGAGACACTTGTAGTCAGACATTATCTGAAACTTTTCTCCGTAAAGGTAGTGTCTCCATGTCTTGAGCGCGAATACTACAGCAGCTAACAAGATCATGACTCGGTTAGTTCTTCTCATGCTCTTTCAATTGTCTGGAGGCATAAGCAATTACCTTACCTTCGTATATGAGGACACAACCAAGCCCTAGTTTGGATGCATCATTTTACACTAGTAGCCCTTCTAGTCCAGATAGGATGGTCAATACTAGAGCAAAAATTAGCTTTTCTTTCAGTAATTGGAATGCTGCTTCACATTTCTCTAACCATATGAACTTAGTTTCTTTCTTTATTAGTTGTATAAGAGGAATGGCTATTCTAGAGAAGTTAACAATAAATTTTCTGTAATATCTTGCTAATCCAAGAAAATTTCTAAATTCTATAATAGTCTTTAGAGCTTTTTAATTGAGTATGGCTTTAACCTTGCTTCGATCCACTGATATTCCTTCGGCCAATACGATGTGATCCAAAAAGGTAACTTCTCTCAATAAAAATTTATACTTCTTAAACATGGCAGATAACTTCTCTTGTCTAAGTCTTTGCAAGGTTTTGCAAAGGTGTACGACATGATCTTCCATACTCTTTGAGTAGAGAAAAATGTCATCGATGAACACAATCACAGAGTGATCTAAGAAATGATGGGACACTCTATTCATGAGTTCCATGAATGATGTTGGGGCATTAGTTATTCCAAAAGACATAACTAAGAACTTGTAGTATTCGTATCGAGTCCTAAGTGTAGTCTCTGAATGTCACATTCTCTGATCTTCAGTAGATAGTATCCAGATTGATGATCTATCATCAAGAATACTTCAGCACCTTGGAGCTGATTGAACAGATCATCGATCCTGGGCAGAGGATATCGATTCTTGATGGTAAGCTTGTTCAGCTCATGATAATCTATGCATAGTCGGACGCTTCTGTCTTTCTTCATGACAAACAAGATTGGTGCACCATAAGGGGATATACTAGGTCTTATAAATCCTTTATCTTGGAGTTCTTAGAGTTGAACCTTCAATCCATTCTATAAGGGGCTTTAGATACAGGGGCATCTCCAGGGTCTAGATCGATTAGAAACTCAGTTTCATGATAGAAAGGTAAACCAGGTAAATATTTAGGGAATACATCTAGGAACTCATTCACTACATCTATCTGGTCGAGGGTTGGTAACTCTATAGTAGTGTCAATCATAGATGTTGGGTAACCAATGCAGCCTTGTTGCAATAGTTTACAGGCTTGCAATGCAAATACAAATAACTTCTTACCATTTCTAGGTTTCTCTCGAACAAATTCAAAAGTTCTTCCATCAGTTGGTTGGAAAAGAATCTTCCTTTCAGCACAAAGGATGTTAGCTTGGGGGGTGGGGAGCCAGTCCATGCCTAAGATAGCATTAAAATCTGACATGTTGAGTTGGATCAAATTAACATTCAGATTTTGATCTTCTAGATGAACTTGACATGGTCCATAGTACTTTGTCAGTACTACTTCTAGTCCTAAAGGAGTTTAAACAATTAATTTAGACACCAACTACTTTGCAATCATGCATAGCTTCTTGGCAAACTCAGGTGACACGAACAAATGTGTGGCTCCACAGTTAAATGGAACTTGAGCCGGGTGATCAGATATCCTAAGAGTGCCTATTGTGTATGGTCCATACATTAACACATACACAAGCATGCAGTAGTACGTGGAATATAAAATACCTATCACTACACTAGGGGCTCTTTTTGCTTCTTCAGCGTACATTGCAAATACCTTGCCCTGTGATGCATTAGCAAGCTTTGGGTAGTTAGACTTGATATGACCAATCTGCTGACAATTGAAGCATTTGATTGGTCTAGTATGAGTGGTATTTATAGAAGTCTTTGTAGTAGTCATAGAAGTGGCAGCACTCTTGTTATTAAACTTACAATGAAATGGCTTCTTAGTGATTTTCTTATCAGGCGTAGTAGTAAATTCTTACCGAAACCATTCTTGTCGTGATAGCTATCCCGAAGGGCATCTTTTACTATTTTAGCAGTTTAAACACACTTGGCATAACTAGTATGTCCACGAATCTTGACAGTGGCTCGGTCGTTCCGCGAAGACCATTGAAGAATTTGCTTGCCTTGACTTCGTCAGTACGCATACAAGCCGGGGCAAAATAGAAGAGTGATTCAAATTCAGTTTGATAATCTTGAATGGATTTTTGGCCTTGATAGTGACTCAAATATGTTATCTCCTTCTTGTCACAGAAGCTTCTTGAGAAGTAGTTGTTAAAGAATGCTTCCTTCAACGTAGCCCGAGTAAAAATAGGATTCAAAGTCACAAGAATTATTTGGTTTTGATTCCCACCAGGTGTAGGGTTTACCTTCCATCTTGTGACTTGTGCAACGGATACGTTGTTCATCTGTCAGTACCATCATCTTGAAACACTTCTCAATGGACTACGTCTAAACTGCAGGCTGTAGTGGGTTATTACCTACACCTGTGAGCTTCAATGGCCTAATCCTTGAAATTTTTCCAGCAATATTGAGCATTTGGCCTGAACAGCTTCATTAAAAAATGGGGCAATAGGCACTCCTAAATTGACATGGTGATTCGGTTGTGGTTGTCACACCCCAATTCTGAACCAACCAGAATGGTGTGATGAACTATCCATAGATCAATGGTTCAACCAGGGTCTCGTATAGGCCGTACCCATTTTATTAAACCAGATACATCCCACAAGCAAATTTAGAGTAAATAAACGACAGCGGAAGTCCATAATACTAATGAACTGAGTATCTGACAGTGATAGCATAATTAAGTATCCAATTATCTCCAATATACATCAAGACATAAAATAAAGTAAAATAACCAATTACAAGTTCCAATAAGTAAACAACTAAGCTAATAAAAAACACATGAGTTGCACTCGCACGACGAATCATGCACATATTCTTCAACTTCTACGTCCATCGTAGCAATGTGTCCATATGTCGGCGCATTCATATATTGTAAATCCGTATCAAACTAACCCGGTCTTACCACCTTGAACCAGGTACCCATCAAGGTCGAACCCAATGGATCACGTGCATGAAGGAGATCACGATCCCAAGTATTAAACTGACCCAAAAACACTCAAAATAAGGGGAGGGTCGCATACCGAAGAAAGGAGGGTCGGACCCCCCCAGTATAAAAGTCAGACCCCCAGTTTTACATGGGGGGTCGGACACCTTAAGGACCAGGGGTCGGTAAAAATAGTTCAAACCAAAAAATTAGGAAACCTTCTTAATCTCAATGGGATTCCTTCCTAATCTCAATTGGACTTATTTTAGGAGTTTCTACTCTATAAATAGGATGTCCCTAAGCCTCTTTCACTCCTTTTACAACCCTAATTGGATTGACAGAAAGAGAAGAGAAGGAAGAGAAGGAGAAGAGAAGGAAAGTGGAGAAGAAGACCAAGGAGAAGGGATTCAGAGGAAGAAGCATACTTCTCAGGTATGGATGCTATCTCCATGAATTTCTTAAGACCTTAGAGTATATAATGAAGAGGGGATTATCTAGGAGGAACCCAAATCATCCACCCATGGTTAGGTTTTCATGAAAAACCATGGGAGAAATTATGAAAGCCATATAGGTAAATAAACCATGGTTCTAGGCCATAGAACATGTGTGGAATGGACTGTAGGAGCAAGCCATAGGACCCCAAACACGAAGAATGGACTGAAGGAAGAAAAATTGACAAAACCCATCGGGGGTCGCATGGGGGGTCTGTAAGACCCGCATGCCACGAACACGGCCTAACCTTATATTTCGTGTCGGGACCCATCTACATATCATGGTCGAGCCAAGTGGACCAAGTGTGTGAAGAAACCCAAGACCCAATATAAACATTTACCCAAAAACAGTCAAAATGAGGGTAGGGTCGCATGTTTTAACAGGCAGGTCTGACCCTCCCATCGACCATCACCATCGACCCTCAACCATGGGTCGCAGGGTCTATGAGTTGTCCGACCCTCCCATCGACCCTCACCATCGACCCTCGACATTCGGGAAAAACAGCACGAACCGAAAATTGAGAAACCTTCCTAATTTTGATTGGAACCTTTCCTAAACTCAATGAGACTTATTTTGGGAGGTTTTACTCTATAAATAGGACGTCCCTAAGCCTATTTCACTCCTTTTACAACCCTAATTGGACTGAGAGAAAGAGAAGAGAAGGAAAACTTGAAGAAAAGGCTAAGGAAGAAGAGGAAATTCAGAGGAACTCTGAATCTCAGCAAAACTAAGGTATATATACATTCCCCATGATTTATTTAAGACTTTAGAGTGGTTTATGAAGAGGATATGACTTAGAAGAAACCCAAATCATCCATCCATGGTTAGGTTTTCATGGAAAACCATGGAGGAGATCATTAAAACCATGTAGGTAAAT